>CM067299.1:46289721-46707221 GCA_034231615.1 Meghimatium bilineatum
GATCAAGTAGCTAAAAGACATCAAGTGGATTTTTTGTTAGATCCCCGTGGATTATTGGCTTGAAGCTACGAATGAACGTGCTATGAGTATTTCAGCAGGATGTGTTAGAAAACATGTGTAAGAAAATCAATTATCTACACATTTTCAACTTTTTATTTATGCAAAGACGTACTTCTCCCATATCCACAGGTCACCCTCATTTCTATCTTACTGTGAATTGACCATACCAAAATGATGCCGCCAAATTAAGTGCACAACATTGATCAATCCATTCTTGTCACTCGAACAATTGTTATTCTCGGAAATAACGATGTAATAATTGTATACTTCATTAACAAAATATTAAATGACACGAAAAATATAGTTAGTAATATACAAAACGGAAAAAAAATCGTTGCTTCTAAAAAAAAAGTCTTTATCAATTTAAAAATACATAAAAAAGGTACATTTCATCACTTTTTAGTAAATATCTTTTCATAGGAACTTCGATCTAGTCTATTTTATATATATTGTAAACTGTATTTTTGGGTGTTTTCGGTAAATACTTATTGGTATGCAGTTTTACAGCAATCCCACCATTTATCCATTGGCTAAACTATATTACGCTCATGTTACATTTAATGTTTCAGTAGGTTGTCATACTGTTGTCAAGATACTAAACACCATAAACCTCACCTAGTTTCTGTTTTCCATATCTGAAAATCGATTGTTCTAGAAATCAAGTTCTAGTTAGTGACCCTTGGATCATGCTCAAAAGCTCATGTTAATTTGGTCTCAATGGATGGTAAATTTAGAGACCAAAATATGTATGTGTGATATCTGTAGATACACACGTCACAGTTAAGTGTCATAAAGTGAAGTGTGCATTCTGTGACCAAATCGTACATTGGGAAATTCTTATACATAATGTTATTGTGTAGTTCTGGAAACCTGTAGGTCACAGTGTGTATAGTTTGACCATTTTTGCAGTTTGTTACGGAGCCATAAGCTTGTAAACTCTTCTTAATTTACTTGAGAAGGCTAAGCACATGCGGTTTTGTCTTGAGTGTTATACGCTGTTTCATAAACATGCGGAATGACAGTTCTTGTCCATAAAATATCTCCCTATGCAAAGATGGATATCTTGGGCCATTGGTGCAAATAAAACGGCGACACAACGCATTTCCATTCTTTGACCTACATTTTGCTGGAAATCTAGTAGAAACAATGTCCTTCTACAAGAGAGATCCAGCGGAAGTTTGAGAATGAACACTGAAGAAGACGAAATCAATTCCATAGTTTAAAGTTAACTCAGACCCAAACGTTTGTATAGTGAACTTTGGTCCATTAGTTTCACTGCAGTTTTTGTGTGTGCATTTCTTTATGTTCTCTGTCCTTTCTACACATTTATTGTTTTGACAGCAATTCTGTTCACTGTTATTTCTGCATTTGCTGTTTTACATCATTTTCGTTACAAACATTTTCGTCACACTCATTATTTACACAAATAAAATCGTCTCAAGCATTCTCTTCACAATCATTATATTCACCATCGATAGTCTATACAATCATTCGCTTCAAAGCCATTGTGATGAGACTGCAGATAGGCTTACTTCCAACGGATAAATAAACGGAAGTTAACAATGGATGAGGGCGACATGCTGAAACTGTTTCAAGTGCGTCTGCATGATGAGACATCTAAGTTGAAATATAAGGAATTCGATATTGTGAGTAGTATTCGTAGACTAAACGCCTAGAGCATGAAGAGGTTGTACAATTATCAAGCTGCATGACTCATGCCATTCGCGCCGTCGTCTTCTGTGAGGGAAGAGTATACATCTATGAGTCTGGAGAGCAATGATGTCTATTAATTACCATAATCATCACCGCTAAGAAGTTGACAGCCCCTTAAGGCCTGTACCAGAACAAACCCCGTGGAGTGAAAAACATGGAATGCCGATATACATTCAGACCCATGTTAAAGGAATACTAAGCGAGGACGAACAGAACAGTGTGCAGCGAAGGACAGTCACCCTCAGTTTCCTGGATGAGGAATATCCACAAGATATATGGGTCAGAGTATACACAGATGGGTCAGCACGGAATGCCGTGAGGAATGGAGGTGCAGGTGTATATATAGAATATCCACACAAGCCTAGAGATACAATCAGAACACCGACAGGAAAATTCTGCAATAATTATGATGCAGAAATCCAGGCAATTAGTGTGGCAGCTTAAAAACTGCTGAACTCCAACTCTGACCTACAGCCTGTGGTATTCCTGACAGATGCAAGGTCAGTGCTTCAAGCTCTCCAGTCTGGAAAACTAACAGACTTGAAAAAATTTACTTAGCGAATTGTCTTACCAGTATAGGGTAACCATGCAGTGGATACCATCTCACTGTGGAATACCAGGAAATGAAAAAGCAGACCAACTGGCTAAGGAAGGTGCTGCCGAAGACCAACCAGATATACCAATCACCTACCATCAGAAAAAACAGATGATCAAGTCAATAAGAAAGCCACAAACACCAACACAAGATGACTATCATATTTTGAACAGACCAGAACAAGTTATAATTCTACGTCTCAGAACAGGACACAACCGACTCCGCAGTCACATGTATACAAAGTTCAAGATTGGCAACACGGCCATGTGTACATGTAGACAGGCAGCACAGAGTGCCAAACATATACTTCAAGAGTGTTCTGAGCATGAAACGCTGAGGCAGACATATTGGCCAGAGGAAACAACACTGGAATCAAAACTCTATGGGACACTGTATAAACTACAAAAGACAGTGAGTTTTATTAAGGAGACAGAATTACAGATATAGACATGTTTCAAGTGAACGAAAGAAGAAGAAAAAAAATCACCGCTAAAAAGTGATAATATATCCGTGGAATTGCTCTTGTTCAGTACTGTCATATGTATCTGATTTTGCGTGGCCTTAAGTCTTTTTTGCTTCTAGGAAACATACATGTTTAAAGGTGTTTAAAAGAGCAGGGCTCTAGACAAAATGATATGATTCGTAGCCTAACGATAAAGGGTTTGAATTAAACACAGACAGTGCTGGAATATACCTTTCATTATATAAATGTTCTAGCTATATTCTTGAAAATTGTATCCATTGTGGTTTAACGTGTTTAACGTGTTTTAGCAGTAGCTAAAAAATAGGTATAAAAATTCATGGTAAAATTCATGGTAAAAAAGGAACTTCCAGTTTTTTGCTTGCAAGCAGGTACACTGGCGTCTATTCAGATATATTCTTCTATTTAGATATTCATGTAGAACATTGGAATAGATTATTGATTTCATGGGACTCCCCCCCCCCCCCCATTTCTCAACATAGCAGTAAGTTATCAGGCGAGTTTTCCATTAGAGAATGCAATACCGCAGCTCAAGTGATAACCATTGGAACATCGAAAATAATACACTTGTGTGTCAAATGACGAGTCCAGATTTAAATTAGCAGCTTTGTGAAGCAAAATGTAAAGCAAAACGATTGTTCACTTTATCAAAGACTTACTGTATGACGCTAAAACAAATAGGCTGCTCAATCTCATGGGATTATTTATTTCAATATGTTTCAATTAATTAATAAAATAATAAAATCCATAAGTGTAACAGCGTGATAGTAATTTGAGAAATTACATAACCCAAAATATCCCACCAAAGTGTACTTTAGTTGTTTTTTTTAAAGGGCAGGTGGATAAATGGCGAAAAGGGACTGGTCGACAAATTCCCTGCAAACGAATTAGAAGTCATGAAAACATGACCACCTTCAAAACAGATGGATGCCTTGTCCAGATAAGCTAAAATGTTTTCACCCTATATTCTCGTGAAGAGAGGAGTTTCTTCTAAAATAAATTCCATTTTGTAAAAAAAATAACGTGATATCGTTAGTAATTTCAGAAGAGAGAAATCTTATTATAACCAAATTCAATTGTATAGAATAACAAGATACAGTCTGTAGAGCATATACGTTGTAAAATGCTGTGTAACCCAATAGTATGCATCTCTAGAGCATATTACACTTATTGTGTATAAGTGGGGAAGACTTTTTTTTTACTTAATACCTGTAATGGATTTCTGTTATTGTTGTAATAATCCATGTCTCGATTGGTCCGTTCTCAGTGACTTGAGTGCACAGTATGAATGTCTTGACAAAATCGCATTTTTGTGGGAGATGCGGCTGGTCAAGTACGGAAAAACGCGTATACTATAGTTGCTAGGCGATTTGGTGCCGTTGAACGGATTGGTTCATTTCCCAAGACTTTTTGATACAGTTCATATAATACAATTTCAAGAGTAGTCGTCGCATATGGTGTCTATAAGAGTTTCCATAATATTATATGAATCTTATAGCCAGTCATGAGACAGTTGAGAACCAGTAGTATGGGGGGGGGGGAGAGAGAGAGAGAGGGGGAGGGGGGTTTTCGAGAATTTTCCGAAACGACAACATAATACTTGAAGACGATATATATATATATATATATATATATATATATATATATATATATATATATATATATATATATATATATATATATATATATATATATATATCCCACTGTCAACGGGAGAGGTTGATGGAGTCAGTACCTACAATGAGTCGCCATTGGAAAAATTATAGAATACCTTATAATCAGACCGAATCCGTGTACAGTGGGACGCCGGGCAAGATCTGCATTCGAGATGCATGAATAGCTGAGCTCAATACGGTGTTTGTAATCTGATGTGTAGCTCACTGAGGGAGAAAACATTAGAATGAGTGTTATTGTATATTTTGTTATAATTTAGATAACTAGAATGTAAAGTGTGTGAAATTTTAGTTCTAAGATATATTGTGTATTTTCGTTACTGCATGTTTTCCTCTTAAGGCGTGCAGGAAGGCTTTTAAGGCTGTGGAAATAAAGGCCGCTTTGCCAAAGCTCTCACCGCGACGTGTATAGGAAGAATTTTTTGTTGCACCTCTAAAAGACAAAAATCCCTTGTCCCAACCGGGGATTGAACGCAGGACCTCAGGAATCTGAGGCAGGTATTCTAGCTGTACGGTCACGCGCACCACATATTCGTATATTGTGTACGAATTTGCTAAATTCAAGTTAAGATAATTAAATATAATTTCGTATGTATAGTTATGCTTTGCTCTGTAATGAGTGTATGTTAGAAAGAACAGGAGAGTAAGAGAAAGAGAGAGAGCAAGAGACTACCTACAAATGTAGTCAGACGCATAACCCCCAATTGAATGATGTAACCCAGCTTTATATACGAAGGGTCACGGGCCAATTAATAACGGTTACATACTGAGGAGGGTAAGTGATAGAATAAAAATAAAAACTATATCGAAGGGAAATTACATAATAACACATGAGGATCGTAGGAGTGCTACCGTGGAATCATCAGCACAGAAAAACCTTCAAACACTTATATCCTCAGTCATTTAGTGGAAAATAGAAAAAACCTGTCCAGACTATTCCTTGGTGTTATCAATCCATGATTGTCTTCGTTCGCAAGCTTTTCCTTACCCCTCAACTGTTCCTTGCTAAATAATATTAAAAAGTGAGTCCCGTCTCGTTACATGATCCTAACCAAGCAATTTTACGTCGTTTCACAATATAATGTTTCCATTTCTCTCGCTTCATTCGTTCTCAGAGTGCTTTGTTCCTTGTAAGTATCATAACTGCGGGGGGGGGGGGGGGATCTTACAGTTTCCTTGTTGCGAATAAACTCATAATAGACAATATTCTAAGATCGTGGATCTTCCTTAGTTCAACATAAGAAATATACCAATATTAATCAGCGCTGATGGAATAATGTGGACATGCTGAAAATACCAGTATATCTATCGTCTTGTTTAGCATTCAGGAGAGAGTATATGAAAGATAACCTGTGTTACCGGTGATCAAAATGAGGTGACGTACACAGTAATGCAAAATTAGTTAAACAGTTTACTAGGAATATCTAACTATGAATAAATATAGAAGAAAAAGTATATAAAAAAACTTGCAATAAAACAAAATAGGACAATTTTCGAAATATCGGTCCAAATGGTACCATTTTCAATGCACTAATAATGTTTAAACCAAACAAAACCACACACACTTCATAACTGAGTTTGACCAGGCCATGTTTCACTTATGGGAAACATATCCCAGTACCGGATGCAGAGACGCACATAAAATGTAAAAGAGAAAATGCGTGCTTTCAATATGCGGCGAATATATTTTTTTGCATACTATTGATGAGTAATGACGAGGTGGTAAGGGCGAGGGGGAGGGGGGTTGAGAAGGAAAGAGTAAGCAACTGGTCGCAGTAGGTGGGGGACACCTTCAGAAGTGCGCAGATTAGAATGAACCAAGAGATCATTACGGTTCCTGTCCCTCCGAAAAGCAACTAGGGGAGGAGAGGGAAATGCAGGACTGGAGTATTCTCATGAGTGCTCTCAAACTTCGGATTATTAAGAGCAATCTGGGGTCTCCTTCTCTTTATCTACTACCTAAAATACATAAACCACCTAACTGAGGTAGACCGATTGTTTCCGCCCGTTCTTGTCCTACTAAACTTATTGCTGATTTCTTAGACAGTGCCTTCCTAATCTTAACCCGTCTTGTCGCATCTCTTCCATCTTACCTAAAAGACAGTAATCATGCTCTATCCATCTTTTCTTCCATTTTTCTCCATCCACTACACGCGTATCACATATTCCTTCTAGATGTTATTTTCCTCTACACATGTATTCTTCGTAATGATGGCCTTACAGTTTTTTCTTAACATCAATCCGCATAAGTCTATTGATACTACCACTATTTTTCGACTGGCTGAATTAGTCCTCACCTTGAATTCTTTTGAATTCAATGGACACTTTCTTGATCACATTAGCGGTGTAGTAATGGGTACTAAGATGGGACCCAGTTATGCTTGCCTATTTATAGGTCACCTTGAACATCGTATCTTTACCACATTTCAAGGCCCTGCCCATTACATATTCTGTCACTACATAGACGATGGGTTTGGGGATACTGAAATTTCACGTGATGACCTCAACCATTTCATTGACTTTGTGAGTGATTTCCATTCAGCTATTAAATTTACCTCTCTTATTTCCTCCACTTCTGTTGACTTCCTCGACATCTGTGTTTCCATAGGATCCACATCCCTTACCACTTCCGTTCATTACATGGCCACTACTTCTCATAGTTTTCTTCTTTACACATCATCTCACCCAAGGTCTTGTCGTCATTCCATTCTTTTTTCTCAGATGCTCCGTTTTCGACGTCTCTGCCAAGACGATGTTGATTTCCTTTTTCAAGCTCACAAGATGCTGGATTTTTTTACGCCGTCACTTGTATCCTGAGGATATCCTATCATTAGCTTTACAACGTGTTCTTACTATTTCCCGTTCAGTGGCCCTCGTACCATTTGTTAAACATGCATCTAATCGCCCTATATTGGCTATTACTTTTCATCGTCATAAAATGCCGGTACTATGTATCTTATTACGACATTTCTCTTTCCTCCAATTCAGTCCTGCATTTCACTCTCTTCCCCTAGTTGCTTTTTGAGGGACAGGGACCTTCATGATCTCTTTGTTCATTCTAGTCTGCGCACTTCTGAAGGTCAACTAGGAACTACCCCTGTCACCGAAATTGTTTGACTTGCTCTTTTGTTATTCTCACTCCTATGCAACTCACATTTTGATATTTAGGATTCTTTCTCATGTTTGTCCCTTAATATAATATACTCTATCATATGTAAGTGTTGTGATATGAAGTATATTGGTGAGATTGGTAGATGTTTAGCTGATAGATTCGCCGAACATTTGAGCGATATCACGAATCATCGTGACTCGCCTGTGGCTAATCATTTCAACAGCCCGTCACATCATGGTATCTCTGATGTCTCTGTACCTGGTTTGTTACTGTGTTATACTATTGACCGGCAACGTCAGTCTTTGGAATATCGTCGCATTTGTCACATGGGAGTCTTACAACCACACGGTATGAACATCAATCAGCGTTTCATTTGATTTACCCACTTCTTCTTCATAACCTCTACTCCCGTATTGTACTGATTTTTGCAATTGTTTTTCTTTGTACACCTTCTTTAGTAATTATTTCTGTGCTTGCCAGACTTCTGTATGTTTGTGTTATGTGGGGTTTTTTTGGTCAACATGTGATTATTTTGCACTCTAGTCCATCATTTGTATACCTTATTGTTATAATTTTGTTCAATCATGTACATATTTTGACCTTTATTTCTTTTATTTTTTAAATATTTGTTTCTTCTATATATTTATGAGTGTGTGTGTTGTGTGTGTGTGTGCGCGCGCGCGCGCGAATATTCATGTTATTGCTTTTATTCTATCTATCTATATATCTATACGCTGTGGCCCTTGTTTGCCTTGCGGCATCAGGGGTGGAAGAGTTCTCTGGAGATGGCCTTCTTATATGCTGCTTTAATCTTGTTCTTGTGGCTACTTTGATTTCTGTGATCCATCTTTTACATGGTCTGCCGTTGGCTTTATAGCCGTTATGTCTATTTTTCATAGCCATTTGTGGCATGCTATATGTCGGTAGTCTGGAAGCGTGTGAAAATCACTTGATCTGTTGTCTTTTGATGTGTTCCAATACTGGTATTATTTTGTTATCTGTCTGATGTTACCGTTTCTAAATCTATCTCTTAATGACACTGCGAGTATTCTTCGTAGACATGTCATTTCTGTTGTCACTATTTTTCTTTTGTCTTATGCTGTCATTGTCCAGGTTTGGCACTGGTAGCATAGTGATGGAATAATAATAGTCTTGTATAATGCAACTTTAGTGTCAATGTTTACATTTTTGTTCTTGAAAATATGTGTCATTTGTCCTAGGATCTGGTATGTTTTGTTGCATCTATTTTGTATCGCTTTACTGGTTTTCCCTTCCCTCGATATAATGCTTCCTAAGTAAGTGAACTCATTTACCTGTTTAAGGTGTTTATCATCGATGGTGATAGTGGTATTTCTTTCTATCTTTGCTATTGCCATTATTTCAGTCTTTTCAAAATTGATCTTCATGCTGAATTTTTGAAATGTTGTGTAGAGTCTGTTCATATGTTCTTGCAATTGTTCTTCTGATGTCGCTATATATACTACGTCTGCAAAGAGTAGTTCGTTCAATTTGTCTTTTATGTTATCTTCTTCGTTAGGGGATAGGACACACCCCTGGCGAACTCTTGATTGAATTTGAAACTTATTGGACACACCTGCTTTTGTTCTTACTGTACTTGGCTATTAGCATAAATGCCATTGCATATGTTGATTAAATGTTCTGGTACTCCGTATATTGATTGTGTTTTCCATAGTTGTTGTCTGTCTACTTTGTCGAATGCCTTTTCTTGGTCTATGAATGCGATGTATAATTCTTTGTTGTTTTCTGTGGCTCTTCTGTTAGCTAAGTGTAAAGATAGCATCCGTACAGCTTTTGTTCTTACAGAAGCCCATTTTGGTGTTTCGAAGTTGTGGTTCAATGTATGATCGTAGTCGTTGCTCTAATATTTTGTGAAAATTTTTTCCAGTGTGACTTAGTAAGGATATCCCTCTGTATTTTGTGCAGTCTCTCTTACTGCCATATGCCTTCCATATGGGAATTATTGTCGCGTTCCTCCAGTCTTCTGGTGTTTCATGTTTCTTCCACATTACATTGAGAAGTCTGTGTAACCATTTTTTCCCGCTCTCTGCTGCTGATTTGATAAGTTCTGTTTGTATGTTATCAGAGCCTGCTGCCTTGTTTATTGGTGCTTTGTTTATTGAATTTTATATTTCCGATAGTAGTATATTTGGTTCTATGTTCGTTGCTGTGGTGTTTATTGTTGTATCTTTATCTCTTTCTTCTAGATTTAAGTAGTTCCTTGAAATATTGTTGCCATCTTTCCATTATTTGCTTCGGTTCTTTTAGTGCATTACCGTTTTCATCATTTATTATTTCTGTTGGTTCATATATATATTCTTTATTTCTCATGTTCTTGATTTTCTTGTAGAACAACTTTTGTGCATTTTTATAATCTGCGTTGAGCATGTCTCCATATTCTTTCCATGAGTTGAGTTTGGCGGTTATAATGACTTTCTTGGCATTTGTTTTTGCTGTCTTGTATTCTATGTAATCTACATAGTTTTTGCTTTTGACCCATTTCTTATATTTTTGTTTCTTTTCTTTTGTGACTTTTTTTATTTCTTCATTCCACCATGCTGTTATTTTTGGTTTCTTTACACTGTTGTTCTTGTATCCGCAAGGTTCTCCTGCTGCTTGTGTTATAGCGTCTTTGAATAATTTCCATTCTTCTTCTGTTGTTATAGTATCTGCAGGTAATTTTTCGAATTTTTCTGTGATTTTGTATATATTTATGTAAGTGTGTGTTTATGTTAATGCACATATCTTCATTATGTATACGCCTATTCTTGTGTGAGCTCTCACTTTAGCGTGGAGATATATTTACATGCTTGTGCATTTTATGTATCTTCCATACATCTATGTTTCGATATTGTTTTGCTTTATATGTATTTCTTATCTATTGTTGTTTGTATATATATATATATACGTGTGTGATGGTGTGTGCGCGTGTGTGTGTGTGTGTGTGTGTGGATGTATATATATATATATGTCTATATTTGTTTGCATATCTATTCCATGTGCTGTCAAATGCTGATCCATCTTGTATATTTCTATAGTCTCTACTTCTATTGGTAGCTCCCCCCCCCCCACCTGCGACGAATTTCTTACTCTTTCCTTCTCAACCCCATCCCCCACCCTTACCACTTCGTCATTAATTATCAATAGTTCGCAAACAAATATCCGCCGCATATTGAAAGCACACATTGTCTATTTTATATTTCTTGTGCGTTTCTGCATCCGGTACTGGGTTGTTTCCCGTAAGTGAAACATGGCCTGGTCAAACTCATCATTTTTTGTGATTTTGTTTGATTTAAACGTTATTAGTATCTTGAAAAAGTTCCCATTTGGACCAATACGTCGAAAAGTGTCCCGTTTTGTTTTATTGAAAGTTTTTGATATACCTTTTCATCTATATTTATTCATAGTTAGATATTCCTAATAACCTGTTTAACTAATTTTGCATTACTATTCATACCTTTGGTTATTCCGGCATCTTCCACATTGTCGGACACCCTCTGACCATTTGGTTATTTATATTTGACTTAAACAGTACATTTTAAATACATAAATTTTTTCTTCATATGATAGTTCTAATAATTTCCAGGAATTCAGCAGGTTGCTCTTTACAAGCTACTTAAGCTTTCATTTACGCGTTAGTAGCTAATATGGTATTTCTCCAATTTTCACCTCAATAGCTGAAATACGGCTAATATGATCATATCCATCTTTTTGGGCACCATTGTATTTTCGTGGACTGCCAAGAAAATCACTAGTTAAAAATGCTCTGTTGATGGCTACATCTGGTATAGGTAATGTTACCATTTTTTTAATTGTAGTGAGTAAAACGTTGATTGGTTTAGAACTCCAGTTTATATCAATATATATTCTTGCAGTTTAGACAACAAGACTCTGGACAATGACGTTTTTCCTACATGCTTTCCAGATACAACTATACCTGACAGATCTGGTATTCCTAGCATTGATACTATTCTTATACAGACACAGATTCGTTGGGTAGGTCATATATGTCAGTTCCTCGCCTGCCAAAGATTCTTCTCTATGGTGAGTTGCAGAAGTGCATAGTCAAGATGACTAAAAGAAAAGTTACAAGGACTCGTTAAGGGGGGAGGTACACCTAGGAGACGGTAGGGGCACAAAAAAATTCATATTAAAAAAACCGTTAAAGTTACAAGGCTGCAACTTTCACAGTAGATACCTGAATGAATACCCTATTATGTTATTGTAAAATATTTCTTTCAGTATGAAAATAAATACACATTATTTGGTCTTTATTAAAAATGTTAAAATTTTCATGTTCAAAATGGTATGGTCAAAACGGTAAAATTTTTGAGAAAATAGTACACACAAATGAGTTAAAATTTAAAATATATGCATAGAAATGGAATAGCTATAGCGCAAACTAAGGATATTAGAATATATTTTCAAACTTTTCATACAGGCTGGTTCAAAGTTCACCAATTTTGGGCGTAAATTTTCCAAATTTGAATGGCTGTAAAAATTGTAAATATAGATAGATAGCAAAGTTCTTAGTTTGCGCTATATGGAATTATGTTAGGAATATGCATGCCAAATTTTATCAATATTGGTTAATATTTAAAAAAGTTATGAGAACGGATTTGTTAATAACATCAAAATTTCGCAAACGAACGAAAAGAAAATTTACACATTAAAAATATAATTTCTTACCGTAATAACCTCCTGCAAGGTAAGGATATCCTTCCGCTTCAACTTGTTCTTCATCTAGACCCAATCTCCTTCTTCTCCTGGCTCTTCTGACTTCTAGGGTTGCCTCTGTAACCTTATTTTGTGCATTTAACAGTCTCTTAGAATCTGTTCTTGTGAAGTAATCCAACATGAATTTTCCGCAAGTCACTTCCAACAGCCTAAGTGGAGCTTGCAGAGCTTGTGACCCATCATTAAAAACTAAGGTTGCAATGCCAACACTAATATTAACAGCAGTCAAACCACGGTATAAGTGCTTTGGGCAGATCTGCCATATCATACTGTTGAAGGACTCATTTGCATTTTGAGTGTAGCATTCTAAACATTTTGGCAAGATGCTTGGGTGGCTGAGAACTGTTGGTATCACCATCTCCTACAAATCGTATATATCTCAATCTATACTTTTCTTCGGAGTTAGAAAATAAATTCACGGCTATTGACGCCTTCATACTACCAGATGACCCTTTATGTGTAGCCGTACATTGAGACTCATGCTTATTTTGCCACAGCTGATATTATTGTGATTTCTTGTCCTGCTTTTCCCAATAATCACATGATTTACATGCTTTGGAAAGTACTGCTGTGTCTAAAACTTTGCCAGTAACACATCCAATCAGTGATGTGACTCCAATTTGTGATGTGTGACCTCTAGTCATCCAAGTTCCATCAACAGATACATCAATATTTCTGCATACATCTTCTATATCTGGAACTTCTGGTAATTTATATTCTATCTGTGCTGCTTTCTTCATGCTTTCAAACTGAGCTGATGAAACAGATTTGGCAATGGATTCCTTGATTAGTTTGTATGAACTCTTTTTAATGGGTGGTGGTACGCACATCATTCCGCAAAATGTTTCCAAAGCAGCAAGTCCTCCTCCGACACAGCGCATAGCAAATACAGATCTACGATTGATTGAATGTATTTGTAGATTATAGCTTATTGATATTTGTTGATTTGAATTGAAAGGTATTTGCTTAGTGCATTTCTTATTTCTACAACTAAATACAAACTTACTGCCTAGCCCATGCCTCTCTGTTTCCACAAAATCAACAATGCTGAAGCAGTACTGACATACAAGATGTGAAGATATTTGTTGCTGTAAGATTTCAAAATTATAATGATCCTGTTTGAATATAATTCCTTACAATGGTTTTCACTAGCTAGGTCTATCATAGACTCTGTCTTGACTTGTATATTCTCACCTTCACTGTCAGAGTCATATAATAATCCATACATCCCTTTTAGATTTCTTTCTGACTTGCTTGAAGGGGGCGTGTCCTTATGAGTAGATGTATGACTATGTGAACAATCAAATTCTAATTTATTAATATTATCAATCGATACACCCTGTACTAATTTTAGCATTACTCATTACAATACACGCATGGTCAGTGGAATTGTTTATATTTGTACCTACATCAACTTCGCTGAACTAACAGCTTTTATTAGTAAATCTATTTCCACAAAACTTACGTTTTCTTGAGTGTCTGGAATATTTGTTTTCCTGACATTTCTATTAATGACTTTAATTTCAAATAGAAACAAATACTTCACATATGCTGCATCTGAAAATAACTTTTGAATGGCTTCCCCCTTTCGCCAAAACGAGGCTACGATAACACAGCATATCGTGAGGTGTTAATTGTTTTAATTAATACGAACTGTTTGACTAAAACACACTGAACATTTTTGCAATATTTCTTACAATTTCCTGACCCACCCCCACCTATTTTAAAAGTCTATATCTCAAAAACTATTAATGCTACGACCAAAATTTTTTAAAGAAAATGTGCATAAATGGATAATCATAATAGGGTACCAATCTCTTCGTTCAATTAAAAAATCGGCATTTTTCGATATTTTTCGGTGTATCTCCCCCCTTAAAGACTTCACTGAAAGCCTTTGGAATAGAGCCAAATATCGCTGTTTTTTATATTTTTTTTAAAGGCGCAGCGCAGCATATTGTGAAAAGAAGAAAAAAAAACAGCAGCTCAGCAGCGTGGATTAGCTAGAAAGTAGAAAGTCTAAGGACATTTACTGCCATAGTAGAGTTTATTAATTGTCTAGGAACACATATTCACGTATATAAATCAAGTTTCGAAAGTGGATGTAACAAATGGTCATCATAACTGGTGATGGACGAACAACAAATAACAAAAACTTGTTTTCCCATGAAATAAGCATAAGGAAATTACACTGGTCAATAAAGTTTTACAAAAGTTATGTTACTAAAATAATATTAGTCATTTCTGATCAATTTTGAAATGTTGAATACGACTATGACAGTCAAATTTCAAAATTGGTCCTAGTTTGTTCTTTTGTAAAGTTGTAAAAATGTATGTTTATATTGCGAAATGCACGTCATTGTAATAATGCAACTGTTAATACCTGTAAACAAATCAAGTCATAGACTACTTCGTAGATTTCTTCGCCCGTCTAATGTTTGGGAGCATCTCTGGGGAGTGTCCAGCAATTGTCAGCCAGTATTATCTGTCATGTGACATTTCTCTCCAGAACGTTGTCTTCCCAATGAACTCCCTGAACCATTCTCTGTCTTGGGCCATGTGGCTTGCACTTTCCAACGACGTATTCATGTTATCTTTAATGTCGTCAGTCCATCGTCTTTTTGGTATGCCCTTCCGCATCCTCCCAGGTGCTCTACCTTCCACTATTTGTCTTTCTAAACTGTTGTGTCCCTTTATATGACCAAACAGGTGTAGTTTTCGTTTTGCTATTGTGTTAGTAACCAACACTCTGAAATCTTCAATGTGTTTATAATATCAGAGTTTCTCCTTTTTTCCTTCCATGATATTCTAAGTATCTTTCTGTAGCATTTCCTCTCAAATGCGTTAATCGTCTTTACGGCTGTTTCACTTAGGGTCCACATTTCACAGTCGTATGTTACAATCGGAAAAAAAGCTTTTAGCATTAGCAGTTTCATTTCTTTTAGTTGTTTTTTCCATGTTTTTCAACAGGGTTATTTACAATATACCATTGCCAGTCTCTTCCTTATCTCTGCCCATGCAGTCTCCTGCACCGTTGATGTCTGCTTCTAAGTATTCAAATTCATATACACATTCTATCTCGGTATTGTCTATTCTAATTTTTAGCTGTTGTGTTATTATATGTGTTAACAGGATTTTATTTAAAAAATTGTTGCGCGTTTAAATATAAGCTTTGTGATTCCCTGTGATTCTGTTTGTTCTTAATTAGTTGTTCAAATTCCTTTATATCATTTGAACATTTGAAAGTAACAGTATCGTCTGCGTAGCGGATTTCAAAACCACCGATATTTAAAGCATGGTAGTCAGAAGTCAGAGTTGTGTATGACTTTTATCACATTCCTCATTATATTTTCTGCGTAGATGTTGAATAGTTATGGGAAGAGTGTGCATCCCTGCCTTACTCCACTCTGTACCCCAGGCCACTCTGAGAGATCGCCTTCTAACTTCACTGCAGTCTCTCACCATGGTACTTAAGTTCTCCAGTCTGGAAAACTAGCAGATCTGCAAAAAATACTTAATGAACTGTCTTACCATGTATAGGGTAATCATGTAGTGGATACCCTCTCACTGTGGAATAGCAGGAAATGAAAATGCAGACCACCTGAATAAGGAAGGTGCTGCTAAAGACTAACAAGATGTACCAATCACCTACCATCAGAAAAAACGATGTTAAAGTCAATAAGAAAGCCACAAACACCAACACAAGATGACTATCACATTAGGAATAGATCAGAGCAAGCTGTAATTCTACGTCTGAAAATGAGACACAACCGACTCCGCAGTCACATGTACACAAATTTCAAAATTGGCAACACCGCCATGTGTACATGTGGACAGGCAGCACAGAGTACCAAGCATATACTTCAAGATTGTTCTGAGTATAAAACGCTGAGGCAGACAATATGGCCATAGGAAACAACACTGGAATCAAAGCTCAATGGGCCACTATATGAACTACAAAAGACAGTGAGTTTTATTAAGGAGACAGAATTACAGATATAGACATGTTTCAAGTGAACGAATGAAGAAGAAGAAGAACTGCTGCCTATTAGATTACTCAGATGTCATGGGAAACCCATGTTGTTAATCATCTCCCATAGTTTCTGCTGCGCAGTCGAACGCTTTTGAGTAATCTATGAGGCACATGTGCAGGTTAGTTGAAAATTCCCTACACTTTTCTATGATAAGATGTGATCTCCTGGTCCTCTGCCCGATCTGAATCTGGCATGTGTTTCGTTTATCTTCATCTCTAAGATTTGTTTTATTCTTTACATTATGATATTTAGCATTATTTTACTTGCTTGTCTTAGAAGAGCTATAGTTCGGTAATTTTACCAAATCTGAAAGTCGCCTTTTTTGGGGAGAGTCGCTTTTTTAATGTATATTTATTTTATACATAATGATTTTTACCATTCCTCTGGCCATGTGCCGCTTTCCCATATTTTTCAGCAGAGTTTGTGGTAAATCTTGATTTCGGCCTCGCCCCTGCGTTTCTGTTGTTAAAACATTGCTGTCTGGGGTTTTTCCTTTCTTTAAACTTTCTATTGCGTATCTTACTTCTTCCTCTGTAGGCTCTGACTCTTTTCCATATTAATTTATGATTTCTTTTTGTTTTACTTGGGTCATTATAAATATCACCGCAGCATTCCTTCCATTGATGTAAGATATTTTTCCTTTCCGTTAGTATGTTTCCTTGTTTATCTTTCAGCCCTTTTAATGATGATTAAAGTTTGTTGTCTCTTAGATAGTGTACATTTTTGAACATCACTTTAGTATTACTTTAGTTTTTGAGCAGTTCTATTTAAATGCATATTTTGTTTATGTAGTTTTGCAACATTCTTCTTTGAATATCTCTTGACAAATTTCTATAACATTCTTAATTTCACTACTGTTTTTAATTTGTTTCTTTCTGGGAACATTTTCATAGTATCTTAAGATACTCTTAAGTATCACATACTCTTTCTCCTTCTTGCTCTTTTTCTGTGACATGCGTTTTGCACAGTTATTGAAAATGTCACTTATTGTGTTTTCAAGTTCATTTGGAGTATATTCTTCTTATATTTCAAGTAGTTTTTCGAATTTGTTTTGAATTTCGATGTTATATTCTTTCAGTATAGGCTCACCGTTGTTCTCATCTGATGAATCAAGATAATATTATTCTGGAGATTCTGGAATAGGAAGTCCCTCACTATGTGGTCTAAATGTAGGCGCAATCATTAGGTAGACTATTATCGACTTCTTTTGCGTCGTTATTCCGCCGGAAAGAAGAGGAACCAAGCAAAAGTAACAATCAGTTATGTGGTTGCTTGGCTCTCTCCATACCACAGGACTGCAAACAGCATCGATAGTCTTTTGCCATTCAACCATTAAAAAAACTGAGTTGTACATGTTGCACAGCATATGTGCGGTGCCCACGGCTTTTCGAGGTCACAACCTTGCAGCCGAAGTAAAGATTGCTTCTTCCCTTGAGAACTGAAATTTTATTCTGTTTGGCAAATGTCGTTACCCACAGATATAGCAGAAATTGTCCACGAAATTAATTCACCGTCGAGGCATTACTGTTCTGTATTGGACGAAAATAATAACAATTTTAGATAACAGTAGCTTAAAAGTGTCTCGCACAAAGTCTGAAATACTTTTAATGCTCCGCCTTTGGGACTGGGCTTTATATAGTACTGCTGCCGACAGTTTACTTCAGCAGCCGCCTGGCAGTAGTATTGCAAAATATCAGAAAACGATGTAGTCAACTTTGGATGATGCGTTCATGATCGTATTCTGCAATGTGATGAAATATATATTACATCATTCTAGACTTATAAAAATGCTAAACGGACCTTAATCAACAATATAAGAAAAAGGTAATCTTCTTTTGTTTTGGCCACTTCATGAGACAGGCAGGTTTAGAGAACATATTCACAACAGGCAAAATTGAAGGCAAAAAGACAGAGGGCGACAACATGAGAAAATATTAGACAGTTTGACCACCTGGCACGGCAAGGAAACAGCAACGACTTTGATACATAATACTGTGGATAGAGAGCTGTGGAGAGCCATGACCGCCTACGCCAGGCGGCATGACATCTGATGATGATGATGATGAGACTTATAAAAGATTTAGTTGCAGTCATACTGGATAAATTTACACCGTGAAACATCGAAATTGAACTACATGGTATATCTTCAAAAAGAAAGCCAATAAAATTGTTTAATGATTATATTCGTTTTTAACACACCAAAATACTACAAATTAGGGCCTTTTTAAGTCAGTAATGACTTCAAAGTTGTCCAATGTTATCAAACGCACAGCTGATTATAACATGTATAAGTTATTCAAAATAAACAATCATCATACACTGCGTATCATGTCACACGTTTTCTATTGAGTATCAAATATTTTATTCATCCTGGATGCAGAAACGGTACTTATTGATTGTAATTATCGAATGCCTGAATATGTCATGTGTTTTTGGTTGTCATATACAATCTATAAATTACTCATAAATTATATAATTTCTAATTGTGTCATAGATAATCTCATTTCTTATTTGAAATTTCACTGTATATTTTCTATGTTTGACATGGTCAATCTCATTTCTAAATTGATTATGAGTATCTAATTTTATTATTTGTCATATTCTATCTAGAATATTAATAAGAATAGAAGACTTCCGGTAAAACAATGGTGCATGTTCCATACGTAACTTCCATGGTGCAAGTTTGAACGTTATTCGCTCAGTCGTCACTTCTTGATTATTTATGGTAAATGCAAATAAGGTAAATAGGTTACTAGAAAACTGTCAATATAAAATAATAAAATATAGAAAATAACAATAAAACGAACAAATATAATTGTCAACGTGTCACTCCAATTGGGACATTTATCAACACAACAAAAACAGTTAAGAACACAAAACCATAACTAATTTAACCAAAATGGCTGGGAGAATTATTTCTCTCACCATAAAATCGTAACCCAGTGACAAATCGAGAGTAAGACAATATTAATAAGTGCATATTGATGCGTTCAATATGTATAAATTATGAAATACTAAAAGATGAAAGATGCAAAACTAAAGAAAGGGGACACCAAATAGTATTGACAAGAATGGGGTTTGTGGTGAACGGGAGATAAAAAGGGAAATGATAGAAGAAAGATAGTGCACGCAAGTAGTATTAGATGGGCAACTTACAACATGAATAATCACTCTTATCATGATAATATGTAGCTCAAATAAGAAAAATTATGACCAAGATGACGGTTGATTATCACCAAGATGGCGGCCGCGGTGTCGAGATCCCCCCACCCGGCGCGAACCGGTCAGTGGCGCGGTGTGTGTGTGGGTTAGAAAATTTTTCCAAAAGGGAGGTGAGGTGTGGGTGTTGTTATCCATTCATATATGGACTATAGTAATGTCGGGATATTTTCCACTGGTTTATTTGTTTCTGGTTGAATCTAACCCAGAAACTCACAGTTGAACCTGGTACAATGTGATACCGCAGGTAATACTAGCACGCGTGTCGTTAATCAAAAATATCAACAGCGCATTATCTGTGTAGCTGTCATTCTCCACGGGTCGCAGTTTGCTCGTGCTCGAGGAAGCGGGTCGTTTATTATCTCCCCTTATCTTTTTATCTTCCCTTACCTGTCGCCTGTTCCTTGGTTTATCAATTGACACTGATAAAGTGCACGTTTTATCAACACCTGCCTCGACTGCCCACGTTGTGTAGAAATATATATGATACGTATTTGCTTTTAATAAACACTTGTTTTTCTTATATATTTTATGTTATATTAATATAAATAAAACTACTGTATTTACTTTATTCACTCGAATATTTGTCTTTTAAGTCACCAAAGCTACTAGTTAAAATAAACACATTCTTTGTTATAACACACAAGTTATACAGGACATGTGTTATCGCTTATCAGGAGTATGTTCAACGGCCGTTTTCCCCGAGTGTAAAAAGTGACCGTGAGTAATGAGTACGGACTTGATAAAAATGGACTGACCAAACAGCCCGAACAGGTTTTATTCGCTTATCAGGAGTAATTTTACCGATCGTATTCGTCAGTTGTCAAAGTGAAAGAGATAAATAAGTTTCTGGACGTGTGAAATTTTAGACCAGCGATTAGTTTTTGGTTCTCACATTGTTAAAACCCGCCGATGCCAATGTAAAACCCATGACATATAAACACACCAGAAGCTAATATTCTCCAAACATTCTTCTGTGCCGTTGGCCAATGGTTCTCATTATGTTATGCTTATATTGAAGTGGTTTTCCCATTATTAAAACCCCAACCATGACAATGTAAAACCTGTGACATATAGAGACACCACTGACACTACAAAAGCTAATAGTCTCCAGACATTCTACGTTGCTTTTGGCCAATGGCTCACATTGTTTTATGTTCATATTCAAGTTGTTCTGACATTTTGAAATTCTGACCATGACAATGTAAAACCCGTGACATATAGACACTACAAAAGCTAATATTTTCCAAACAATCTTCTGCGCATTGGCCAACGGTTCTCATTATTTTATGCTTATATTCAAGTGGTTCTCACATTGTAAAAACCTGACCATGCTAATGTAAACCGATGACATATAGACACCACAAAAACTAATATTCTCCAAACATTCTTCTCTCAGTCCACGCCTCAGCCATGGTCGCCTGATGTTCTCTGTATGAGCGTCAGCTATGTTCTACCATATTATCAGTATGGTCTCACTAGCTTCTAACGTGATCTACTTTGGCCTAATATATTCGTATTATATTCTCGCTAGGGTCGTCAACAATGTTCTCAGATACAGCATCAATTATGTCCTCTCTATGTTTTAAGTTATTTTTCTCTACCAACAGGTATCTTATCAACGTAGGGCAGACGGCATGCTTATCCGTTTTCTAAATTAGCAGGCCATACAAGACCACATTCCACCACTTTTGCTTTAACCTTATAGTGTTATTGACAAATTTTCATTAGTGGAACAATATAAATTATCACAGTTCATAACTAGGTAATGTGCTTTTAGAAATTTTCAAAATTATCAAACGCACTATTTGTCAATTTTCTATTCTTACAGACGCGCATTTAACAACTTTTATGTATCAATAGAGGTCATAGTACCATATATTCATATGACAAACCACACTTTTTATCAGATATCTAAATTAACACGTCGCACGAAAGCACTTTTCAGCACTTTCTCACTAACAATATAGCACATTTTACATGTCTTTATTTGTTTAAACTCATCGTTTATCGTTTTTCCCAACTAGACAACCCGCTTTTACTGATTTTCGATATTTTTTAATAGTTGTCTAAATTGTCACACCATACGAAAACACATTTCAGTATTTTTACAGTAACATCATAACAAATTTTATCATGTTTGTATTTGTGTGACTGCCTTATGTACAATTTTTTCCACAACTAACCAGTCCCCATTTAGTGATTTTCGTTATGTTTTATCGTTTGTCTAAATTATCATACCATACAAAACCATATTTCAGTACCTTTACACAAACATTATAGCAAATGTTGTCATGTTTTTATTTGTGTAAGTGCATCAGTTAACATTTTTGTTCACAACTAACGCTTTTACTACGTTATCATCCAAAGAAAACGTTTTTCAGTACATTTCCACTAACAACGTAACACAATTTGATGTGTTTTTATTTGTGGGCCTGTGTCATTTATTAATTGTAGTGCTTTTCGTTATGTTTTATCAGTAGTTGTCTAAATTATCATACCATACGAAACCAAAGTTCAGTATTTTTGCACAATCATCATAACACATTTATCATGTTTTATTTGTAGGCCTTCATCTGTCATTACCTTTGCGTAATTAGACAATCCGATTTAGTGATTTTCGGTTTGTTTTATCAGATGTTTAAGTCATGACACCATTCGAAACCTTTTTTCAGTACATTACCTCTAACATAACAACATTTGACGTGTTTAATCTGTTTAACCATCACTTATCACGTTTTCAAAACTTGATGCAAGTTGGTGGTAGCACTTTTAGGTGTGATCAAAGACAGTATTAGTTTCTTTTCTATACTTACAGATGAGAAGTTCACAACATTTAGACACAAAACATGGTTCCAATGAACTTATTTCCATATGGTAAATTGCATGCTGTATCCGTTTTCTAAAGTATTACCCTATACGAAAAAAAATGCCAACACTCTCCCTAACTTCATACATCATTTTGACAGGCTCATGTGTATGAAATGTCATCGTTTTTCACGATTCGTAAAATAGACAATACTAACACTTGTCATACATAGACCTGGTAATATCCCGTGCTGATATCATGTGCTAATAGCTGGTGGTGATATACGTGCTGATAGGCCGTGCCGATATCAGATGCTGATACTCCGTGCTAATACCCCGTGCTGATATCCACTGTCAAGATCAGCTGCTGATATCACCTGTCAAGATCCGCTGCTGATATCCCCTGTCAAGATCCGCTGCGGATATCCTATGAATATCACAAGAAACCACATTTCAACACTTTAGCACTAACGTCATAATGCATTTGACAAGTTTTTTATTTGTGGACCGTCGTCAGTTATCACTTTTCACAACTAGGGAAACTGCTTTTAGCAGTTTTCGATACGGCAAACTACATATTTATCAGTTCTGTAAACTAACATCACACACGAAACAACATTGCAGCACTTTCTCACTAACAACTTAGTGCATTTGACAAGTTTTTCTTTTTAAAATTTGAGAACCTTCGTCAGTTATCACTTTTCACAACTGGGGAACTGGCTTAAATCATTTTTTTATGGGACAAACTTTGTGTTTTATCATATTTCTAAATAATCATGCCACACGAACGCACATTGCAGCACTTTCTCACCAACGATATAATGCATTTGCCATATTTTTATTTGTGGAAAGGCATTATTTATCACTTTTCGCAAATAGACAAACTACTTTCACGGGTGCATTTCAGTGTTTTCCTCTACTAACGTCATATATCATTTGACATATTTTCTATACTTACATGTTTACATTTTACTACGTTGCTCTACCATCATGTCTTATGTTATCCTGTTTCCACATGGCAAACTTCATGTTTTATCAATTTTTTTAATTATCAGAGCGCGCGAAAACCCATTCAACATTGTTTCACTAACTTCATATATCATTGTTATAGGCTTCAGTTTATCTAAAAGTATTTTTATCACGTTTCACAACCGCTAAAACCACTGCCATCACTTTCGATATGATAAAAGTCACGGGATGTCGCTGTTCTATACTAGCAGGGACACATTTCACTGCGCTTTTCGAACATCATGACGCATATCATCATACGGTCATATATCAAACAGCATATTTTATCGATTTTCTACTACCAGGGTTCATATTGACACGTTTCCATTATCAGACTGGCTTTTTTATCAGGTTTCTAAATTATCAGGTCATACCAACTCACATGGCACCACTTTCACACTAATTTCACACACCATTTGCTATGCTTCTGTTTATGAACTCTCAGTGTTTACTGATTTTAACTAGTCAACACACGTTTAAGAAATTTCCATATGATAAAAGTCAGTGGTTGACACTTTTATATAACACCAGATACTCTATCCCCATATTGCCATAGGTTAAATTTCATGTTTATTCGTTTTCTACGTTAGCGCACCATACCAAAACATATTCCAACATTTTCCAACTAACATCACACAGCCGTTTGATATAGTTTTGTGTATGGCAGAAAGCTGATAGTACATAAAGTTTGTTACATGGTGATGTGTCAATATGCATCCTGGTGGTAGAGAAAATTAATGAAACAGGATCCTGTAAGCATACAAAAGACACAACTTGTGCGTTTGGACATATGGAAAAGTGCTAAAAAGGTATTTGATTTGTTGTGAAAAAGCGAAAAACGCTGGTGGGCTATGAACAAAACTATATCAAACGGCTGTGTGACGTTAGTGAGAAAGTGTTGGAATAGTATGGTGCGCTAACGTAGAAAACAAATAAACATGAACAATTGGCAAAAGGCACAGAAGAATGTTTGGAGAATATTAGCTTCTGGTGTGTTTATATGTCATGGGTTTTACATTGGCATCGGCGGGTTTTAACAATGTGAGAACCAAAAATCATTCCCTGGTCAAAAATTTCATACGTCCAGAAACTCATTTATCACTTTCAATTTGACAACTGACGAATACGATCGGTTAAAATTACTACTGATAAGCGATTAAAACCTGTTCGGATTGTTTGGTCAGTCCGTTTTTATCAATTCCGTACTTATTACTCACGGTCACTTTTGACACTCGGGGAAAACGGCCGTTGAGCATACTCTTGATAAGCGATAATACCTGTTCTGTGTATCTTGTGTGTTATAACAAGGAATGCATTTATTTTAACTAGTAGCTTTGGTGACTTAAAAGACAAATATTCGAGTGAATAAAGTAAATAAAGTAGTTTTATTTATATTAATATAACAAAATATATAAGAAAACCAAGTGTTTTAAAAGCAAATACTTATCATATATATTTCTACACAACGTGGGCAGTCGAGCCAGGTGTTGATAAGATGTGCACTTTATCAGTGTCAATAGATAACGCAAGGAACAGGCGACAGGTAAGGGGAGATAGAAAAGCAAAGGGGAGATAATAAGCGACCCGCCTCCTTGAGCACGTGCAAACTGCGACCCGTGAGGAATGACAGATACACAGATAACGCGCTGTTGACATTTTTGATTAACGACACGCGTGCTAGTATTACCTGCGGTATCACATTGTACCAGGTTCAACTGTGAGTTTCTGTGTTATTTTCAACAAGAAACTAATAAACCAGTAGAAAACTTCCCGACATTACTATGGTCCATATATGAATGGATAACGCCACCCACCCCTCACCACCCTTTTGGAAAATGTGTCTAACACACACACACACACACCGCGCCACTGACCGGTTCGTGCCGGGTGCAGGGATCTCGACACCGCGGCCGCCATCTTGGTGATAATCAACTGCCATCTTGGTGATAATTTTTCTTATTTGAGCTATATATTATCCATATAAGAGTGATTATTTACGTGGTAAGTTGCCCATCTAATACTACTCACCCAGGAGGGGGGCGGGCGCTACAAATAGATACAGGGAATGTAGAAATGTATAGTTAGTTAGTTAGTTAGTTAGTTAGTTAGAAGTTAGTTAGTCCGTTAGGTAGTTAGTTAGTTAGTTAGTTAGTTAGTTAGTTAGTTAGTTAGTTAATTAGTTCCTTAGATCTTTAGGTCGTTAGTTAGTGAGAGAGTGAGTGAGTGAGTAAGTGAGTTAGTTAGTTAGTTACTTAGTTAGTTAGTTAGTTAGTTAGTTAGTTAATTAGTTCGTTAGATCGTTATTTCGTTAGTTAGTGAGAGAGTGAGAGAGTGAGTGAGTGAGTTAGTTAGTTAGTTATTTAGTTATTTAGTTAGTTAGTTAGTTAGTTAGTTAGTTAGTTAGTTAGTTAGTTAGTTAGTTAGTTAGTTAGTTAGTTAGTTAGTTAGTTCGTTAGTGAGTGAGTGAGTTAGTTAGTTAGTTAGTTAGTTTGTTAGTTAGTTAGTTATTTAGTTAGTTAGTTAGTTAGTTAGTTAGTTAGTTAGTTAGTTAGTTAGTTAGTTAGTTAGTTAGTTAGTTAGTTAGTTAGTTAGTTAGTTAGTTAGATAGTTAGTTAGTTAGTTAGTTAGATGGTTGGTTGGTTGGTTGGTTGGTTGGTTGGTTAGTTAGTTAGTTAGTTAGTTAGTTAGTTAGTTAGTTAGTTAGTTAGTTAGTTAGTTAGTTAGTTAGTTAGTTAGTTAGTTAGTTAGTTAGTTAGTTTAGTTAGTTTAATTAGTTAGTTAGTCGTCGGATCATTATCACTGCAAACTGGAAACGTCCATAATTGCTCCGATTTCTCCTTGAGTGCATCCACCATTACACTTCTGCTGACAGTACCGGTCCTATGCTGGTTGACCATCATTCTTCTGCGCCCTCCAAAAAGTTCATTTCTAGCAACACCGCATTTCAATCCCTGATCCTTAATCCTAGCCATGGAAAAGGAATCATCACCCACATTAGTCCCACTCTCGCGTGTTATATCTCTTTTTAGGAGTTCATAACGTCAGCGCGATCCATTGCCCCATCTCCCTGTGCCACAATTGCGCGTGATGCCAGTTGATCCGCTCTTTCATTGCCTCGAAGGCCCACATGTCCCGGCACGAAAATAAATGTAATCACTTTCAAGCTCGCTTTTCTCAAGGCCTCAATCCACTGTTCACGAACTAGACCCACTTGTACCTTCTTAATCATAATCATAGTCACTCAAAATGCAGACCTGCGGTACCTTCTGTGTGCGTAGCCACTCAAATGCCTTGGTCACCGCCATAGTCTCCATGGTCATACTACTTGTAGTGACCGCAAATGCCCGATTCTCCTCCTTGATTGTTTTACCTGCGCACTGAGCTGTGAAGGCCCAAGCACTGCAAACTTGCCTAAGCACAGATCCATCAGTGTATATAATCACATCCTCCTCTTTGGCATTCTCACTGATTAAAGACTGCACTTCTTTCTCCACAGCTGTGGGACACCATTCTCTGGATTCCCTGTTAAGTGATATTAATACTCTCAAACAAGTTTCGAAATCTGTGGGTAGACTTATCCATTCCGCATCTGCTGCCACATCCTGCAATCTGCACACGCTTTGTATGACATCCTCAGCACGTCCCATCCACGACCTCCCTCTCTGGAGTCAGTTGCCTTTAAATTTCTGTATTTCGGAATGCAACGGGTGTTCCTTATCTTCATATATTTGAAGATACGCCCGTGCGCGGCAATACTGTAATCTATGCTCAGCTGTTAAGCAGTCAAGAAGGTATCGCATAGCTCTTGTCGATGTGTCTCTTGTGCATCCCAGTATAATACGCAGTTCTCCATTCTGGATTCTATCCAGTCTTTCTATCTGAGTTTGGCTAAGAGTCAGAATTGCCAGTGCATATTTCACCACAGCCCCAACCAAACTCTGGTACAAAAGAAATAACAATATCTGCTCATACTGCGCAGCAGCTATAACCTTCTAATCCTTTGTCTTCCCTTATGATAACGTGGTCAATATGTTCCCTGAAACTCATGCTTCTGTCAAAACACACACCCAGATATCTAAATGTGCTAGTTCTTTCTAAACTTTTCCGGGTCAACGAAACTTGTTGCATGGGTGTCTTTACCATGTGATTGTTCAAGGAAAACCACGTCACGAATGCCTTAGAGAGATTAACCACTGCTCCCGTATCTCGACACCAATTTGTCATTCTGTCCAGCTCCTTCTGTAGTTCTACGACGCACTCTTCTCGATTTCTGCCCTGTTTATACACCAGGATATTATCGGCATATGACATCGTTCTGCCAACACCTGTGATTTGATTGCCAGCGATGTGTATACATTGAAAAGTAGATAGAGGCGATCCCTGTGGCAGACCAGGGCTAATAACCGTTGGTGCAGATATCCTGTTGCCACACTTAAGAACTACTACCCTGTGCATCAGGGCGGCACAACCCACCGCACGACAACATGATTTACTGCAAGATTTAACAGCTGGTGCATCAAGATATCCAAGGACACCCTATTGTACGCATCCTCAAGGTCTATTGCGACCGCACATGTCTCCATGCGTGAATCGAACCCCTCAAAAACATCCTCCGCAAATACGGCTGCAAGCTGCCATGTCGTCTTTCCTGGGCAATACCCTCCTAACAATGTTGGTAAACACTTATTTCTTTCAAGATAACACGATACCTACCAGGCCACAATTTTTTCTAAAAGCTTGCCTTTCGTATTCTGCATTGTTATTATTCAGTAGCCTCGTATCCTGGTGTGGTCCTTCCTAGGTTTGGGTAGTGTAACTAAATAGCTGTGCAACCAGTCTTCTTTCACTGTGCCCATTAGAAAGCTATTATTGAACATGTCTGCCAATTCTCCCAACTCCCCATCCGTTATCCGACTAATGTCATCGTATCTAATGACATCTGGTCCTGGTGCTGTGTTTTTTGTACTTATCAGCGCCTTCCTGATTTCTTCAACTGTGATTATCATATGGTTTTCCATGCTCAAGTTCTTCCATTTCTTCTTCTTCTTCTTCTTCGTTCGTTCTCAAACTCCTGCACATTAGCATGATGTAGTCCGGAGAACGGAATGCGTTGTGTCATGGTTTACAGCATTGCTGCGATATCTGCGCCTTTCGGCCTGACAAATCCGACTTCAGCATGGCTTTGGGTCACTGACCCTATATGGGATGGGACAGCCAACTCCATCCCATAACCTCCTTAGTCGCCTTTTACGACATGCATGGAAGGTAAACAGTGTTGCTATTCTTTGATCCCCTTTTGGGCCCCGGCAACACACGGGCGGTTCTTCCATGTGTCTGTAATCGTTTTGCTGACTTTTTGATATGCCTCCACATTTCTCTGACCAATTTGTGCGGTGTAGTGTGCCAGCAACGCCGCACTTTTTGTCTTGTCCGTCTTCTGTCAAACGGTATCGTCGCTCTGGAAATCGGCAATAGTCACGCGTCTTGTCAGACCAATCATGGATATGTGTAAACGCCAGAACAATTTTAGTGACTTTTCGCGTGTGATCTCCTGGCAAAATTCGTCCCATTTTCACTGATTTTGCAATATCTTTGAATGTTTGGACTAAGATATCTTTCTTCCGTTTGCATTGTGCGACATCCATGGGCTGAGCAGCAACACGTTTCCTTGCCCATTACCACAGTGCTACTGCTTTGCGTTTCTAGCTCCATGCCCTTTGCACCTCTTCGTTCCACCAGGGGGGGGGGGCTTATCCCACACCTGATTTCCCACTTCTTGTGCCTTTCATTTGTCTTGCCGAATTCTGCTCACAACATCCACTCCTTTGCGATCATACTTAAAGGATCTTATCGTTGGCCTTATCTGCTTACTTTTGTCATTTTTCAAGAGAACAACACATGGGAGGTGGTCATTATCATGATGCCCCAGCACGTCCCATTTGCAGATAGCCACAGAAGCCGATGACACCAATGCCAGATCTATAGCGCTATAATCATCACCATCCCTACTTGCCATCCTTGTTATACGGCCATTGTTAAGGCACACCAAGTCCGTATCTGTCAGGGCCTCATCAAGCTCTTTTCCCTGTTTGTTCGAAGCACTATTGCCCCATGATGTACCTTCGCATTGAAGTCACCACAGAAGAGGATCTGCTTTTCCTGTTCCATTATCTCAGCTAAGATTTTCCAACCCTGAAGACCAACGCTCGTGTTGCAGGCATACACATTTACAATCATTAATGGGTGCTGGACCCTCTGGACTCTCACTGCCTGTAATTTGATATTGTCGCTATCCCACTTGGACATATCAACCTCGCATACACTGAAACCACGCGTACTAAGATTGCCTGTCCAATGTGTCGCCTATTGTAGAAACGCTGAAATCCGGTTATCCTGATGTTACCACTTCCACCTAACTGTGTTTCTTGCAATGCAACGATGTCAGCACCATAACACATCTTTTCTAACTCTGGTCTACGCTTGTGTACACTGGCCACATTCCAAAACAGAACACGCACGTTTTAATTCCTAGCCTAGCTGTATTCGATCTCGTTCGTATTACCCGTCTGGTGACTTTTTTTTTTTTTTGAGCCACCTCCCTTAAGCCGCTTGATATTGGCCGCCATTTTTCAAATTGTGTAACGGCGATTACACTCACGAAAACTTCAGCTCAGATGCACGCACTCCGCTAGCACCAGCGAAGATCTCAATGAGTGGACCTCCTGGTTAGAGAATAACAGCACATCACCACATAATCTCCTAATTGAAAACAACGAATATATCCATTGTTCAAGTGAAACTGTAGGCGACACACAAAACACATGTGTTGTTATCCACCATTTTGACGGGAAGCCAAAAAGTGGGCAAAAAGTGGGTATTAACATTAATCACCGTGAGGTTGTAATACTCCCAGATGACAAATGAGCCGATATTCCAAAGACTGACGTTGCCGGTCACCGGAATAGCAACGTAACAGACCAGTGACATAAATATCATTTCTTCCTTGATGTGAAGGGCCGTTAAAATGAATGGCCACCGGGGAGTCACGATGATTCGCGATATCTCTTAATTTTTCAGCGAATCTATCCGCCAAACGTCTATCTGTTTCTCCATATATTTCATACCACAACGCTTACATATGATAGAGTATATTAAATTACGGGACGAGCATGAGAACGAGTATTGAATCTTGAAATTTGACTTAGAGAACTGAAGCATGGGAGTATAAATAACAAAAGATTATTTAATATCGTATTACGTGTTTTTTAAAGTGAATGGCTAACCGCTGAAATGTGCAGAAAATGTATTGTTTGTTTTCTATTATGTAAATTTCAATATTCCTGGAGGGGAGTCGGAGTTTAGACGTCAATGGTGCCGTCATGTAGCTCGCTAGGCACGAACAAGGAAGCGACAAATAGCCACCGGTGTAAATGGTATCTCTGCAACTGGGAAGGACGGAGCATCCATTTGTCCCGAGATAAAGTATTGTCAAAAGTAGCGGATATAAATGGATATCCCCTTTATGAATGTGGAAAGCAACGGGAAACTATCATATTCTTCCAAGAAGAAAGCCATGGCGACAGACAGAAGTGGGCTTACAGTACTTAGTGGTAATATTGCAACGTGAAACGTTAGATCGTTACCGCAGAGTGGTAAATTAAACAACATCAAATTAGAAATGGAAAGAATGAACATAAATATCTTAGGAATAAGTGAAATGAGATGAACTAGGGTGGGAGAGATACAAGCAGATTAATTTAAAGTCATATACTCAGGTGGACAAAAACACGAGAGGGATGTAGGTGTATTATTAGACACTGAAACAGGAAACACGATGAGAGATCAACAAGAAATACGAAATTAGATTTAGTATTATTGAAATCAGATGCTGGCATTAAAGAATGATACAACACAATTGTACACAATAGATACAATGCTATTGCAAAGATTCAGAGTATTGAAGATCAATGGTATATGTTAGAACATTCGATAAACCAAACATCTAAAGATAATAACAAAAGTAAAACATACATCAAAACAAAAATGGATGATTGAAGAAATATCAGAGTTGAAGAGCACCAAGAAGAAAACATAAACACAAGATAGAGGAAGATCAGAAAATACATAAGGAGATAACAGAGAAATGCAAAATAGCAGAAGAACGCTGGCTGAACAGCAAAAGCACGGAAATAGAATCACATTACAACCAATATACAACATTATTACATGAGCAATTTCATGTGATAACAGGGAAAAGAACGCAAACAGTTACAAGGTGCCTAAAATCTAAGACAGGGAAGGTGTTACTAGGAAAAGATCTACTAGTACAGAGATGGTCAAAATATATCAAAGAACTTTATGAAGACAATAGACCCGAGATAAACATACAAGATAATGGCGAGGGTCCATCAATACTCGCAGCAGAAGTAATGGATACCCTAAGACACATGAAATATGGCAACGCCCCAGGATCAGACAATATCACATTATCATTAGCATCTTTAAGTGACTTCGGAGTTGAAATAATCACAAAATTGCTGAATGACATATATAATAGTGGATACTTAACTGATTACTTAATAAGGTCCATATTTATAGTCTATAGTCTTACCTAAGAAACCAGGGACCACCGAATGTGAAGAACAAAAATACTTCTCATAATTATCATGAAGATAATGAGAAACAAAATAAAAACAGAAATACGTTCAGAACAATGTGGCTTTATAGAAGGCAAAGGTACCAACAATGCTTTAGATATTTTTAGAACACTAGTTGAGCGGTCTATAGAGGCAAAAACAAATATGTACCTCTGTTTTATAGACTTCACAAAAGCATTTGATAAAGTTAAACATAGTGAAGTTGTACACATGCTAGAGAATTTGAACATCGACAATACGGTTTTCAGAATCAGCATGAAAATGTACTAGCAAAAAACAAGAGCAATAGGAGTAGGAAATAAAGTTGGCCCCTTTTCAACAAATAAAACAAGGAGTTAGCCAGAGTTGTGTACTTTTACCAGACCTGTTATATTTATACAGTGAAAACATAATGTATGCAATACTAGCAGTAGCCACAGAAAGTAAAGAGAAAGGCCTCTTCCTAAATATAAAGAAAACAGAGATAATGGTTATTTCAACAACAACAAAAATACGACACCATGCAAGATCGAAATGAATGATATAATATTAAAACAGGTCCACCAATTCAAATAATTAGGTGCAACGATACAGCAGATGGGCGAAATTCAAGAGAAATAAGATGCAGAATAGGGCAGGCAAAAACAACATGCAAAAGAAAAATATATATATATTTTGTGTAATATGACCATGTCATTAGAGGTGAGAAAGAGAGTCTACAGTGTTATATAACTTCATGCCTTACCTGCTGAAATTTATAAAAATGGCGGACCACTGCTGATTAAAAAACTAACTGACATTTTTGGTATTTTCTGGAACTCAGGTACATTGCCTCAAGATCTAAAAGATGCTTCTATAGTGCACCTATATAAAGGCAAAGGTACCAAACAGTCTTGCGATAATCATAGGGGCATATCACTTTTGTCTATAGCTGGTAAAATTCTCGCTCGTGTCATACTCAACAGATTAAATAATTCTCTACTAAACGAGCTACTCACAGAGAGTCAGTGCGGTTTTCGTGCAGGTCGTGGTACAGTTGATATGATATTCTCTGCACGACAAATTCAGGAAAAGTCACAAGAGCAACATAGTGAACTCTTAGCAACATTTGTGGACTTAACTAAAGCATTCGATACCGTTAACAGAGAAGGACTGTGGAAGGTGCTTACAAAGTTCGGATGCCCCCCAAAACTTGTCACTGTGATACGACAATTTCATGACGGTATGATGGCCAGTGTTATCTGCGACGGAGGAGTATCTCCTGCATTCCCTGTCACAAATGGTGTAAAGCAGTGATGTGTGCTGGCCCCTACTCTTTTCAGCCTGTTATTTACGGCCATGTTAACGGAAACACACCATAGTAATGAAACAGCAGGCATAATGATCAATTACAGAACGGATGGTGGTCTTTTCAATTTACGTCGTCTAAAAGCAAACACGAAAACTAAATCTAGTACTGTTAGAGAATTACTTTATGCTGACGACTGTGCATTGTATGCTGACTCTGTCGTAAACATGCAGAGCACCATAGACCGCTTCTCAAAGGCCTGCAACAACTTTGGTCTCACTATTAACACCAAAAAAAAACAGGTCATGCACCAAGCAACATCAAATAGCCAACATACTGCTACTTCCATCATCGTCAATCAGGAAAAACTGCAGGTAGTCGACAATTTTACTTACCTTGGAAGCACTCTCTCTCGCGATGTCAACATTGATGTGGAAATTAACAATAGACTGGCAAAAGCTAGTGCTGTATTTGGCAGATTACGCAACAATGTATGGGACAGAAGAGGTATAAGAACAACCACCAAACTACAAGTATATCATGCTGCTGTTATACCAACCTTACTATACGCCTGCGAAACGTGGACAGTGTATGCTAGACATGCAAGAAAGTTAAATCATTTCCATCTTACCTGCCTACGTAAATTACTAAACATCCATTGGTGGGACAAAGTACCAGACTACGAGGTCTTGGAAAAATCAACCTCAATAAGCATCCACACAATACTTATGAAGGCGCAGGCACGCTGGGCAGGCCATCTTGTGCGTATGGAGAACTCGCGTTTGCCAAAACAAATATATTATGGAGAACTCAAGGTAGGATTTCGAAAAGCTGGTGGACAGAAAAAGCGTTTCAAAGACACGCTCAAGTCATCCTTGAAACATCTTAACATTGACGTAGGCGCTTGGGAGAGCCTCGCTCAGGATAGAACATCATGGCGTTACAGCATTAGAACGGGAGCACTAGCGGCAGAAGAATTCAGACAAGAAACTGCAAGACAGAAGCGGACACGTAGAAAAGAAAAAACATCTCAACCTCACACAGATACCTTCTATTGTTGTCAATTCTGTAAAAGAACATTTTGTGCGCGCATTGCACTTGCTAGTCATTTAAAAACGCACTATTAACTTTATTATTTTATTATTTATTGTTATTATTATTATGGTTGAGTTTTTGGTCATCGTCGATCACGACGGACGAACATCATAACTTCTATACTAACATATGGAGGCGAGTCTCGGACAATAAACAAACAGGAAATTTGGAAATTAGAGGCAATAGATATGTGATTCTATAGAAGAATGCTGAGAATACCATGGACTGCCAGTAAAACTAATGTAGAGGTGTTGAAAGAGTCAAATGCGAACGTACCTTAATCAACAATATAAGAAAAAAACAATCTTCAATTTTTGGGCACTTCATGGGACAAAAAGGTTTGGAGAACATGGTCACAATGGCAAGATTGAAGGCAACAGAGACAGAGGGCGACAACGTGAGAAAATATTAGTTTGACTATCACAGCAGGGAAACAGCAACGATCTTGATACATACGACTGGAGACAGAGAGCCATGATCGCCTACGCCAGCCGGCATGGCACCTGGTGATATTTTATCTAATTTTAAAATATAAATAGACTGAATATCTAACATGTGTGATGTTTATTTTTGTTAAAGTATCACGTGCGTTTGTCACATGTATAAATATGTCATGTATATACTGTCACTCCATATATACCACAGCGCTTTAAAGGTTACTTACTTTCACGTGATCTCTGCTGGCAACACATTTAGAACGGTAACACACGCCTTTGCAATTTGATTAACATGTATAAAATGACGTGTATTCACAAAAATGTATGCGTTATTTATTCCGAAACCTTCGTGCCAACGTCTGGATCTGGCGTGGTCTCAGTCTGACAACTAAGTTGGACGTGTACCGTGCAGTGGTTCTACCAACACTGCTTTATGCTGCTTCATCCTGGACTGTCTATACGAGACACGCTCGACAGCTTAACTCTTTTCATCTTCGGTGCCTACGAAACCTCATGGGAGTACGTTGGCAGGATCGTGTATCAGATACGGAAATTCTTGAGAAGTCCCGTATGAAAAGCATCCATGCAATGCTGACTAGGTCCCAGCTCCGCTGGACTGGCCACATCGTCCGTATGCCAGACAAGCGCCTTCCAAATAGATTATTCTATGGAGAGCTGTGCGAAGGTGAACGTTCAAGTAGAGGGCAGAAAAAGCGCTTCAAGGATCACATAAAAAGCTCTCTCAAGCACTGCAGCATCGATTCTAGTTCCTGGGAGACTACAGCACTTGATCGCTCAGCCTGGCACACCCAGATAACTGCTGGCATCACGAAATCTGAAAAAGAAAGAACACTGCGGGCAATCCACAAGCGCAAGAAGCGGAAGGACAAATCCGTAAATTATCCTACCCCGAACCTTCAGCACTCCTGCATGCACTGCAATAGGACGTTCTGTGCACGAATCGGACTCATCGGGCATCTACGAATTCACAAACCAAATTAGTTAATTACCAATTTTAATTATTATTATTTTTTTCCCCATCGCATTTAATGTTTTTCATGCCATGCTTATCTTCGCTTGCGAAGGAGGATGATCATCATAATGCGCCGGCTACATAAGTTTGATTTCTCACTCAATCACATCCCTTATCAGTTTGACTCCTAGGTTGAGAGAACTCAAACAGGTCCCTAATGGTAGTCGTGTGAATATCGTGGATTTTTAAAGAAAAACCTTCTCGATGTTACACATCGATGCTAATTAGTACTTTTGATATCCTCCGGATTGACTACAGCGTATTAAAATGTATTTATATTTCATACGTTCTCTCATCGGAGTCTACAGACAATTGTCAAGACTAAATATGTCACGTCCATGCAACTCCACATGGTAGCTGGCTAATAACTTCGAAGAACGAATCTCGTTGTAGCGACGTCTACAAAAAAGTTTCAACCTATCATTAATTAATCAAACGTTAATCTATACATATAAATGGATAACTCCGTAACTCTACAATGTGTCTGCGCGGTATAGAAATATCAACAGCTTGACAGTTGACAATGAAATTTGGCACGTAGATTAATATGATAATAATCTCCACATGGGTTGACATGCGAAATCTTAAAGATTCCCCTGTGGTCCGACAAACCTGACCATTGATATGATTGGTTAACCACTCATGATTTAGTCTCAAGCTCATGCATTAGTTGTATCACTGTTACACTCATGTTCTCATTCTTACACTCAATCTTACACTCGTGCTTTATCTGTATCACGTTTACTCTCATGATCAAACTGTATCGCTTTTACACTCATGCTCTAGTTATATCACACATGAACATATGGGCTAACAGTTATCACTTGTACACTCATTCTCTAGCTATATTGATCTTACACTCAATCTGTAACTATCACTCGTACATTCGTGCCCGTATGCACATATTTTTGGCACTAATGAGCTAGCTGTATTATATTTACATATATTTATTGATAGTAACACTCTTTACACTCTTGCTCAATGCGTATCACTCTTACACGCATGCACTAGCTGTATCTCTCTTAAACGTATGATCTTGCAAAATCACTTTTGTCTATAGCTGGTAAAATTCTCGCTCGTGTCATACTCAACAGATTAAATAATTCTCTACTAAACGAGCTACTCCCAGAGAGTCAGTGCGGTTTTCGTGCAGGTCGTGGTACAGTTGATATGATATTCTCTGCACGACAAATTCAGGAAATGTCACAAGAGCAACATAGTGAACTCTTAGCAACATTTGTGGACTTAACTAAAGCATTCGATACCGTTAACAGAGAAGGACTGTGGAAGGTGCTTACAAAGTTCGGATGCCCCCCAAAACTTGTCACTGTGATACGACAATTTCATGACGGTATGATGGCTAGTGTTATCTGCGACGGAGGAGTATCTCCTGCATTCCCTGTCACAAATGGTGTAAAGCAGGGATGTGTGCTGGCCCCTACTCTTTTCAGCCTGTTATTTACAGCCATGTTAACGGAAACACACCATAGTAATGAAACAGCAGGCATAATGATCAATTACAGAACGGATGGTGGTCTTTTCAATTTACGTCGTCTAAAAGCAAACACGAAAACTAAATCTAGTACTGTTAGAGAATTACTTTATGCTGACGACTGTGCATTGTATGCTGACTCTGTCGTAAACATGCAGAGCACCATAGACCGCTTCTCAAAGGCCTGCAACAACTTTGGTCTCACTATTAACACCAAAAAAACAGAAGTCATGCACCAAGCAACATCAAATAGCCAACATACTGCTACTTCCATCATCGTCAATAAGGAAAAACTGCAGGTAGTCGACAATTTTACTTACCTTGGAAGCACTCTCTCTCGCGATGTCAACATTGATGTGGAAGTTAACAAGAGACTGGCAAAAGCTAGTGCTGTATTTGGCGGATTACGCAAAAATGTATGGGACAGAAGAGGTATAAGAACAACCACCAAACTACAAGTATATCATGCTGCTGTTATACCAACCTTACTATACGCCTGCGAAACGTGGACAGTGTATGCTAGACATGCAAGAAAGTTAAATCATTTCCATCTTACCTGCCTACGTAAATTACTAAACATCCATTGGTGGGACAAAGTACCAGACTACGAGGTCTTGGAAAATTCAACCTCAATCAGCATCCACACAATACTTATGAAGGCGCAGGCACGCTGGGCAGGCCATCTTGTGCGCATGGAGAACTCGCGATTGCCAAAACAAATATATTATGGAGAACTCAAGGCAGGATTTCGAAAAGCTGGTGGACAGAAAAATCGTTTCAAAGACACGCTCAAGTCATCCTTGAAACATCTTAACATTGACGTAGGTGCTTGGGAGAGCCTCGCTCAGGATAGAACGGCTTGGCGTTACAGCATTAGAACGGGAGCACTAGCGGCAGAAGAATTCAGACAAGAAACTGCAAGACAGAAGCGGACACGTAGAAAAGAAAAAACATCTCAACCTCACACAGATACATTCTATTGTTGTCAATTCTGTAAAAGAACATTTTGTGCGCGCATTGGACTTGCTAGTCATTTAAAAACGCACTATTAACTTTATTATTTTATTATTTATTGTTATTATTATTATGGTTGAGTTTTTGGTCATCGTCGATCACGACGGACGAACATCATCATAACAATCATGCTTACGCTATATCACTCTTACACTCGTTCTCTATCTGTATAACACTTACACTAATGCTCAATTTATATCATTATTGCATTCATGTTCTAATTGTACCAATCTTATACGCATGTTTAACTCCATTACTCTTACTTTAATTATCTACCGTTATCACCCTTACACTCTATGCTCTAACTGTATCACATATTCACGTACATAAAGCTTTTACACTCTTGCCTTAGCCATATCACTCTTACGTGCATGCTCTAGGCGTATCACTAGTGCGCTCATGCTCTAGCTGTTAGTCATCGGATCATCATCACTGCAAACTGGATACGTCCATAGTTACTCTGACCTCTCCTTGGGTGTATCTGCCCTTACACTTTTTCTGACAGTACCAGTCCTATGCTGGTTGACCATCATTCTCCTGCGCCCTCCAAAAAGTTCACTTCTAGCAACACCGCATCTCAAACCCTGATCTTTAATCCTGGCCTTTGAAAAGGAATCAAAATCCACACTAGTCTCACTATCACGTGCTATCTCTCTTAAGGAGTTCATAATGTCAGCGCGATCCATTGCCCCATCGCCTTGTGCCACAATCGCGCCTGACGCCAGTTGAACCGTTCTTTCATCTAGCTGTGTCACTCTTAAACGCTTGATCGTTTTATATTAATATTCCACTCATGGTTAAGTCGTATCACTATTATACTCGTATTCCTTTTACGCTCAAATGCTAACTGCATCACTTTTATTCTCATCAACTGGCTCTATCAGTATTACACGCATGCTCTAGCTGCATAACCGATACACTTTTGTTATAGCTGTATAACTTGTACACTGATGCTCTAGCTGCATTACTCTTACGGTATTGCTCACATTATCACATTTATACTAATGCTTCTATAGTTCTGACTCTCATGCTTATACAACTCGTAAACAATATTTCTACTGATAAAACTGTTACGCTCATGTTCTAGCTATATCACTCTTACACTCATAATATAGCAGTATCACTCTTAAAGACATGCTATAGTTGTATCACTCATGCACTCGTGCTTTAGGTTACTGACTCTTATACTCCATTTACATCACTCTTACACTCTCGTTCTAGCAAATCACTCTTACAATCATTTTCAAGTTCTATATTTCTTACACTCATTCACGTATAATATCTACACTCACGATTGTATATCTCATAAAATCATATTCTTGGTTGTATTGCTGTGACACTCATGCTCATGCTGTATGGCGATTGCATGTATGCTTATATAGTTCTTATCGTCATCATCTTGCCGTATCACTATTACATTCATGTCCCATCTGTATCGCTCACGCACAAGTGTTCTAACAGTTACCGTTTGCATGCTCTGACTGTAATCACACTTACACACATTTTCTAGTTGTAAAACTCTTACACTCACGCAGTAACTGTATAAGACTCATAAAGTGTTTTTTTTTTAAGACTCGTGCACTAATAAACTAGCTGTATCATTCTCACACATATATATTATCCGTAACACTCGTCATCATCATCAAGTGCCCTCTCTGCAACGAATGTTGGTTGCAACAGACCTCCAACATCCCCTGTCTCTTGTTTTGGTAGTGCACTCTGCTAGACTGTAACAGGTCCATCGTGTGATGTTACTCTCCAACTTGTATCTCTGTCTACCTCTTGCACGCCTCGCTTCGACTTTACCTTCAAGTACTGTCTTCAACTAGGTGCCATGTCTTTTAATGTGTCCAAAATATTGTATTTGCTTGATATTTATTTCCTTTAATAACACTAGTCAACAAATTTTCAGAAAAAATTTGTTCTAGACTTTAAATACATCATTTCTCCGAAGACGGATGTGTCGGGTCATTGTCGCAAATAAAACGGCGACACAACGCATTTACATTCTCTGGAATACATCCTGCTGGAAATCTAAGTGAAATCCAGCGGGAGTTTAAGAATGAACGCCGAAGAAGAAGAAATACATCATTTATTATTGATTTTGACATGTTGATTTCAAGTATAATAATATAATTCCCTAATTGGTTCTTTTTTAATGATGAATTTAAATTTCAGTAATTCAAATTTCATGTAAACATGTTTAATCTCTTTGTTGAACAGTTATTTTTGATACTTTAGCATCATAAAAATTGTTATTACAAATTCAGTTAAGTGATATTTCACTACAAAATTTTAGAACAAACAAAAACACTATTTAATTTTCACATATAATATTTCTAAAAGGCACATTTGAACCTCTACCTTCATTATTCAGTCGCTGTTCGAGCTCTCTTTTCTTGCTTTTTGTAGTTAATCGGTGAGGTGTCTCTTGTCACAGTCCAACAGTAATCAGGAAGTATTTAAAAGCTCAAATTCGAACAGGAAAGTGTCATTTGTATCAGAAGAGACTAGAATTATAATAGGGGGCGGGGGTGGCATTTCGCATGAGACAAAAAGAAAGAAATTGTCCAGACGGTCAAAAGACAAGTACAGACTTTATGAAATATATAGGGTAACGGATTTTGTCCCTTCCCTTTTGTTTGTTTACAAGTTTTATATACGAAAACATATCAGTGACTGTTAAAGCTAGAGTAATTGGTTCTTGCTAGCAAAAAGTGATTGACAGGAAAATGACGACAAGAGTCATGGGAATCTTTTAAGAGAACTAGTTAGCCAAGTGAAGGTTATATTTAAATGAATTAGTGTAAGTTTAAACAACAGACGTTAAATAGCAAAATATCCTGTTCACACCAAAATGACACTAAAATTCTACAAGTTAGTCTGTGTGTTATACAATTTGGCGGGAAAGACCAGAAGTCCTTTACCTTCTAGAAGAGTCTGTCGCAGAAATATATATTCTAGACTAGAAATAAATACTCTTGCAGGAGTTTGGAAATTCAGTTCTGACCTAAAGTCTGTTATGAAAACATCGGACAGATACAGTAAGGGACAGAACTGAGCACGGCCCTTTTTTGGTTACCACCTCAAAATCAAAAATTATTCACCACCGACTTAAATGCTAGTCATACTTCTTTTTCCTTTCCGTGCAACAAGCAAAGAAATCCATCATCTCGAAGACGTCGAATTTGCGGATCAACAACTACTCCATCTCTTATTTTACCTGCACGAAGTCTTGGAAATGATGTGAAGAGGTATTTTAACGCATTATCAGTTCTATCCATTGATGTGACAAAGTTTTTCATGAGACCCAGCTTAAGGGGCAAGGGCGGCTACAAAATCTTGCTACTGTTAACAAGCGATGGGTTCTCCACGTTCTTAATGCCACGCTGTGATGACTGCCTGATTGGCCAATGTCTTCTGATATAATGGTCACTTCGTGCACGATTATTCCACTTACAGAGAAAGCAACTATTTTGTGTATACATCCTGTTGTCCAAGCAAAAGAGATACCACTTTTAGGTCCTTACATAGTGACCAATGATAATAATGACAGATGCAATATAGCATATTAGATCTTAGGACAGATGATTCCTATTTTCAAAAACAAACGTGAACATACAAACTAAAACAGCACTATATAAAACGATCATCATAACATCACTGTATTCATCATCATCATCATCAGGTGCCATGCCGGCTGGCGTATGCGGTCATGGCTCTCCACAGCTCTCTGTTCACAGTATTATGTATCAATGTCGTTGTTGTTTCCCTGCCGTGCCAGGTTGTCAAACTGTCTAATATTTTCTTACGTTGTCGCCCTCTGCCTCTGTTGCCTTCAATTTTTCCTGTTGTGACTATGTTCTCCAAACCTGCCTGTCTCATGAAGTGGCCAAAAAAAAAATAATAGAATGCCTTTTTCTTATATTATTGATTAAGGTCCGTTTCGCATTTGACTCTTTCAAGACCCCTACATTAGTTTTTATGGCAATCCATGGTATTCTCAGCATTCTTCTAAGAACCACATCTCTATTGCCTCTAATTTCTAGGGTTGTACCGGATTCAAATTTTTGAAATCCGGCATGATCCGGATTTGGCCGGATTTACAAATAAAATAATAAAAATAAAATAACGTATTACATTACTTGACTTAGGTGAGTGGAGTCACTCGACTGTTCATTACTGCCGTTCATTACTATAGACATAACAATGATGGCATATACTCATATTAAATCATTTAAATGTAAAATAATTATATTTACATTGGAATAAGTAATATTAAGTTCCATAAGTTCAAGATAAAATATAATACATAAGCACATAATGCTAATTTAGTAATTTAATTTTTAGTTTTTAGTTTTCAATGTGTTGTTTTCAGTTGGCATATTAGCAGCTCAGTTACAACTCACAACAACAGTACATTGAACAGATTGAATTTATTGAAATACATTCATTCAGTAATTTCACTATTTCAGTCTTCATTATGGCTGTGAATTTGAACTCTCCTGTCAAGAAGGGACGAGTTGTATTTCAGGAAAATCAACGTTTCCACATTTTGTGGTAAAAGACTACTACTCTGGTCAGTGATAATGTCTCCTGCAGTACTGAACAGCCTTTCCGATGGCACACTTGTAGGTGGTGATGCAAGAAATATATAGCGATACTTGGAAATCTTTTCTTATTGGCATGCCACCATGAAACTGGATCTGACTGTCGAGTTTGAAGTGGTTCTGACAGGTACTGTGTCACATCAGTGTTAATGTTGTTGCCTTCGACACTGGCAGAACGATCTGTAGTAGGATTTTCCTCGACAATTGTGTCAAAACAGCTCCATAGACTGGATTCGTACTGTGTAGCAGTGCTCACAGAAGTCAAAACAATAGTACTTCTACTAGTAGCTGATGGATCATGTGGTCTGACTGTGTTTGCTGAAACAATAATAGAGTTAGCTGCTAACAGCATATGGGCTCGTGCATCACTTCTACCACGTTCGGAAAAAAAGCACAGCTTGAATCGAGAATCCAGTAGTGTGGCACAGCTGTAAATACTGTTAAATTCAATGTCCGAAAATCTGCTGCTAACAGCTTCAAGCAGAGCTGCTTTCATAATGTTGATCCCAGCATCACTACCTTCTTTCTGGAGGAAAGCCTTGAGTGTTTTCACTAATGGGATCACAACTGATATTGATGCCCGAGCTGCACTTATTTCACGTGTGAGTTCTTCAAATGGTGCCAAAGTAGCTACCACATTCTTCCTGACTGCCCACTGCTGTGCCGTTAGTCCAGTTGCCGAATCAATTTCAACACAGTACAGGCTGATGCTGCGCCGTTGTTCTAACAGACGTTGTAGCTATAGAACGTTGATTTCCATCGTGTTGCCATGTCCTGGATAAGCTGATGTTGTGGTAGGTTTAATTCATTTTGAAGTTCATGAAAACAACTGGTTGCTGAAGAAGAGTGTTTGAAATGTCCTACCAATTTTCTTCCAGTGCTGATGATGTCAGCAACATACTTAAGACTCAAAAGACCATCACGCACACATAGTTGCAGTGTGTGTGTGTGCAAATCATCCAACACTTGAATAGCTGCCATCACGAAAGCATTTGGCAATGTTGAAACATTTTCTCTCAAACAACATGGCACTTCTCACGTGGAATTGACCACTCATCCAGCATCATTTCAAAATGTGCACGCAAGATTGTGGCCATCAAATGCAGTACAATGGAGGACTACACTGCGGTGAACGAAGGAGTCTGTTAACCAATGGCCAGTGAGGCTCATAAATGATTGAGTGGTGTGTTCAGCTGTCCACGTATCTGTTGTGAATGATATGTAATCAGTGTCAGATATCATTGCTGCAATTTGTACCTTCCGACGTTTACACATGTCAGGAATGACATGTTCAGCAAAGTACTTTCTTGAAGGCAATTCATATCTTTTTCCATTGTATGCATCCATTCTCTGAAACCTGGTCGTTCAACTACTTAAAAAGGCTCCATATCTATGGCTATCATTCGGGCTACGGCAGCATGAATGCGTTTAGCATTGGGACTGTTGATGTCCCAAATTTTGGCCTGGTCCCATGCCTGCACAATTTACTGCTGGGTACTACTGCTTGCTTTGTGCAAACATGGTCCCAGATTCATCATAGATGAGGTCGCCAATACACTGGCCTCCAATGATGCTTTCTTTTCCATCATTTCGTCATAGCTTTTCCTGTGCATCGATCACAAATGGGTCTGCATTGATGATGTTGAGAAGTCTTTGGGGCGATCTGATCGTCTACGCGATGGCTGTTTGTCACACAACTTACATATACCTTCGCTGAATCATCGTCTTTAACCTTGAAGTAATCCCACACGGCATTGTATGACTTAGACTTTGATGTCATTTTATTTTATCGGCAAGACCAAAGAAATTTACGAAAATACGAAATAGTTAAGTCCCACAAGCTCATGAAGTAATGCACCATTAAAGTTCAAAATGAGTGTTTATTTCTTAAAATACTTACGTCAACGAGAAATAGTAAACCGGAAGTGCTACTATGCTATTGCCTAAAAGTCGGCTTGGCCTCATGAAACATGCACAGAAAATTCACGTGAGTAGGCAACACAAATCCGGCAAAATTGGACCAGAGCCGAAGCCGGATTTGTAAAAATGGCCGGATTCCGGATTTATCGGAGCCGGAGCCAAAATCCTGTACACCCCTACTAATTTCCCACTTTCCAGTTTGTTTATTGTCCAAGACTCGAACCCATATGTTAGTATAGTGGTTATATAACACTGTAGAACTCTCTTTCTCACCTCTAATGACGAGATCATATTACACAATATATTTTTCATTTTTCTGAGTGTTGTTTTTGCCTGTCATATTCTGCTTCTTACTTCTGTTGTACCTCTTCCATCTGCTGTAATCGTTGTACTATCACTGTACTATCAATATCAATCTTAGACACTAACAATAGAAAACAAAATAAAACTTGTTCCAACAGAAATTACTCGTCTATGTAGAATTCTTGGAGTAACAATAAGAAACAGAATATGAAATGACGACTAACAAACACAATGCCAATCCTGAATTACATCAGAAGACGGCAGATTAAGTGGTTTTCACACGCATTCAGATTACCATCAGTGCCCCTCAAAAAGCATTACTATACAGACACGATGGATACAAAGCCAGGGGCAAACCATGCAAAAGGTGTACTACAGAAATAAAAGAATCAATGAAAACAAATATATATGAGGCCCATAAAAAGGCCATCTCCAGAGAACTCTTCTACCCCTGACACTGCAAAGCATAAAAAGGTATAAAATGAAAAGAAAGAAGATTATCATAATTTATACACTTCAAAAGTTGCGTAATGCTGTCATACATTACTACCCTACATATCACCGCTGATAAAGAATACCCTGAAATTCTCAAAGTGAAAAGCAGTCGACTCAAGAGAGGAAAGTCGTGGATGGGACGCAGAGGATATTATACACAGAGTGTGTGCATATTGGAGGATGTGCTACCTAGTGCGGAATGAAGTTGGGCGATTGTCCGACAGCCTTCAAAGTAATAATAACAGGCAATAGCGAATGCAGGGAATGGTGTCCGACTGTGGTGGAGTCGAAGGTACTCGTTATGATTGGTGAGAATTCCAGGGAAGGTGATATGATTATATATATACAGATGGGTCGGTTGAAAGACTCATACGGAGTGCCTGGGCCTTCATGGTTCAAAGGTGGGGGAAGACCATTCATAGAGGAAAGTGGTGCATTCGCTCAGACGACAATCAGCATGACAATGGAGATTTTGACAGTAACCAAAGCTTTGAAATGGGTGTGCTCGCAGACTATCTGCGAGGATGCCTGTATACTCAGTGACTCAATCAGCTTGATTGTGAAAGTTCAGGCGGGGTACATTCGGGAACAGTGTCTGGATGCTGTGAAGAATTCATGTGTGCGTAAAGTGACAGTGCGTAAACTGTGCGTAAAGTGACTGTGTGTGTAAAGTGACTGTGTGCGTAAAGTGACTGTGTGTGTAAAGTGACTGTGTGCGTAAAGTGACTGTGTGCGTAGAGTCCGTAAAGTGCCGGGACATGCGGGAGTCCCGGGTTGAGAGACCAAATAAATTGGCCGCTCACTCTGCTACTCGGCTGTTGGTGGAGCGATGGATCGAGCAGACATTTTGAAAGCCCTACAGAAAAAAAGGCACGAACAAATGACTGCATAAGTGACGATAACTCTTGTTCCATGACTAGAATAAGGGAGCTTGGTTTAAAATGTGGTGTCACTAGAAAGGAGCTGTTTCGTGGGCGAGAAAGAATGCTGGTCAATCAACGGCGTACTGAAACCGTCAGTCAGCGTGTAATGTGACTACACTCTAGGAGAGATCTGAGCACATATGGACTTGTTCGCAGTGCTGTGACGATGATCCAAAGGCTAACTAACTAACTAAATAAATTTCCTTCATGTGAAATGAATGACCAACTGGAATTGACGATAAAACATTACTATTATTTAACAAAACAGCTGTAAGACTTGGATAAATCAATGAAAAGCCTCCACTCTTCAGGGTTGTAATTGATATTAAGGGCTGCCATTAAACCAGAAATGTTGTAGCACACTGATTGGTCACCCTTTTTTAAAAAAAGAACTCAGTAAGCGACTTCTGGCGGTTCCTAAACACATACATTTTAACATCTTCTGCTAGAATATTCCACTGTTGTAATCTGGAACCCAGAAGCTACGCCTTGCTCTTGGTTAAATTCAGGTCCCTTACAAGATCATTCAGTTCAGTTTGGCTTATTAAGTGTGGGTTTTGTAGAATTCTGGGTAATTTAAGGTTGATGATTCAGAAACTGCATTGCCTTCTACTTCGTCATTGGAAGCAGCTGAAAATTATTCTGGTACTCTGAGAACTGGTAGAGCATAGTATTGCGGTACCGGATGTATTGAAGAGTGGAATGCTAGGATCATCATCATCATTAAGTGCCGTCTCCGCAACGAAGGTTGGCTGCAACGTATCTCCAACATCTCCTGTCTCTTGTCTTGGTGGTGCACTCTGTTAGACTGTAACCTGTCCATCGTGTGATGTTACTCTCCCACTTGTATATCTGCCTACCTCTTGCTCTCTTCCCTTTGACTTTACCCTCAAGTAAGGTCTTCAATAAGGTGTCATGTCTTTTAATATGTCCAAAGTATTTTATTTGCCTGATCTTTATTTCTCTTAGTAGTTCTTTCTTCATAATAAGTGTCTTTAGCACCTCTTTATTAGTTATCTTCTCTTTCCATGATGTTCTCCCTATTCTTCTATATACCCACATCTCAAAGGCATCAATGTTGTCTTCTAATTGTTTATTTAGTGTCCATGTTTCTGAGCCATACATTAATATGGAATAGATGTAGCATTTTATAATTCTCATTTTAATGCGAGGATATTGCAGTCCATTTTTTTTCTTTAATATTATTTTCCCAATTGGAAGCACCAAACAAACGTAACAGTTGTTGATATTATCAGTGGGTTCTTTCCAAACCATTAGAACTGCAAATGGTATATTTTGCCTTTTGCCAGCCGAACACAGTTTAAAGTGTGCAGCATTTATATTGCAGCATATGTATGGGGCCCAACTATTATCTTGATCTCATATCCTGCAGCCAAAATACATGTTTTAAATGCATGTCCCACATCTCAAATGCATCGTCTTCTAATTGTTTGTTTATTGTATATGTTTCTAGCCATGCATTAATATAGAATAGAGAAGACGAGGAGAAGGTCGATCGAGACAATGCACATATTCAGAAAATATTAGAAATAGGAGTGACTAGAGGCGATAGGAGAAAGTGCTCCCTCTCCGGAAAGATCAGAAGAACGCGTAATCATCAACTGACTGGTACACTGAGCTTATACACTTTTAGATGGCTGACGGAACGGTAAGTAGAGCACATATGGAAATGCCCCCAGTGCTGTGACGCTTGTTCCTAATCACGAATCAAGATGTTGCATTTTATAATTCTCATTTTTGCCTTGTTTGTAATTTCTTTAGATGTTAAGATTTTTGTCATGTCATTGAAAGTACTTTTTGCCATTCCTACTCTCCTTTTAACTTCTGATTCACATCTGCCATAATCTTTTAATATTTCCGAGATATTGATAATGTTCGACTTGTAGTTTCTTTCCATGTAATTTTTTGTTTAGCATCTTCTGTGGTTCTGCCGGTTATCATGGTTTGTTTTTTTTTTGTTTTTTTAATATTTATATCTAGTCAATATTCTTTACTTGATTTATCGACTTTATATATTAGCCTTTATAGTTCCTGTTCACTTTCTGCTAAAAAGACAATCTGCATATCTCAGGTTGTTAATTTTCCCACTAGTTTTGAGCCATAACACTCCTATATGTTTAAAAATAGTTTGTATGTAGATATTAATAAATGCTAGATGATAAAATACATCCTTGTCATGACCTCTTTTTATTTCTATATATGGTGAGAAGCTTTTTTCACAACCTTGATATATATATAGGCCTACACACACAAAGAATACAGACTAGTATGGCATACACATACATTGACTGTAGTAACATAATATGTGAATGTCATATACGGACATTGATTGTAGAAACATAATATCATGCAAAACATGGACATTGACTGAAGAAACACGATATCATGATAACGATGAACTGACTTCAAAACACAATATTCAGTGAACCATATTATGAACAAGAGCTAGCACACATTCAAATGGGAGATAAAAATCACGAGATGCACGTGATACAGTCTAGCAGAGTGCACACCCATGACAAGAGATAGAGGATCTGGATGTCCGTTGCAGACAACCTTTGTTGCGGAGATGGCACTTTATGATGAGAATTATATGTCAAACATGGACATTGATTGAACAAACGCAATATTCTCACATCAACGTACATTGACTGTATAAATGCAGTATTATGTCATAAATGGGCATGCACTAACAAACCATAAGAGTTAGTCACGCTTGTAATTAGATTCCAAAGACAAGCTGGAAATAAAGTAAGTTAATGAATTAATACATCATATCTTCAGTGGGAATAAACGCTAGGAAATTTATTTTTTTTAAAACAAAGAATAACAAGATTTGAATACCCTTCGTGACATTTATTCAGAATGTGGATTTTTAACGGAGATCCATGTAGATTATTCATAGATTCTACGGAGATACGTGCTTTTAGTGGTGTTATCATCAGATGACGTGCCAGGGCACATAGAGATACGAAAATATAAGCGGTAATAAGTGTAATGCAGTAAATATTATAGTGCTTTTCATTCAAGTCGTTCAACCACATCATGATGGACTAATACAAATAATATGGGCTGCCGGATTTGCCACGCTGGTTTTTTATTTTTTTATTATTATAATTTTTTTTTTTGGGGGGGGGGGGGCATAAGTCTCCTTTAATATTACTACTTTATGCTTTAATTTGATTGACTTTTCTACTTCCACCATCAACTGTCTCTTGAATAGATAGTCTTAAAATTGAATCATCCCTAGACACTTTCCCAAATCACCTCCTATGTTTCTTAATTGCCTAATTATATTTTTGTTAACCTGTAAGGGTATTTATTTTGTTTCTAGTGTATACATTTCTTTTATGTTCTGTACAATATATGCGTAATATGCATCTTTATTACAACGGGTATTGACTGTAGAAACATACTATCATGCCATAAACTGGTAGAAGCACAATATTATGTCATACTCAGGTATTGACATACGTCGTGTATACGTCTAGTATACACATTTATACAATTTGGAGAGAAAAAAGATGAAGTTGAAAATTATTCGCATTAGAAACAAGAACATACTTACATTTAACTTCAGTTCATCTAGAAAGTACATCCTGGTCATGAACACATCGTTAGCCATAAATATTTATATATGTGAACGTAATATTTATTAGCAATTATTGCACTACAACTCAACAAAACAACAATAGCTAACTCTAAGCTTGAATAATTTAAAGTTAATATAATTCCTGAAATTTAGATCGCAAAATATAACAGGTTTGCTGAAACATTATAGTCTTTGGTCATATTTGACATTTCAGAAATATGATAATTACACTGACATTTGATAATAGCAGACAGCTTGATATCATTTGGTGTAAATGCAAATAGCCAGTTACCAATAAACACGTAGTGAACATAAAACAATTATTTGTTTATTTGTTAGTATCCGGGTAAACATGTTTTAGAGGCATCGTATATCAGCGTGTGTGCGCGGGTTTGAACATACCTAAATGAGTGTACATGTATTTATGTGTATGTTTGTATATTTAGTGTTATACTCCCACAAGGTATGGGGCACACTTAACAATTGTCGAAAAGTGTATCAATTTTTAAATATTGATTATACGTTGTTAATCATCATCAGGTGCCATGCCAGCTGGCGTAGGCGACCACGGCTTTCTACAGCTCTCTATCCCAGTATTATGTATCAAGATCGTTATTGTTTCCCTGCCGTACTAGGTTGTCAAACTATCTAATATTTTCTCACGTTGTCGCCCTCTGTCTCTGTTGCCTTCAATCTTGCATGGTGTGACAATGTTCTCCAAACCTCCCTGTCTCATGATGTGGCCAAAAAATGAAGATTATCTTTTTCTTATATTATTGATTATGATTCTTCGCTGTTAGCAGTTTCAAATTACTCTTAAAATAACTGAAATCGTGAGCTAAAGTTAAGACAGGAAATAGAACTTTCTAGATACGAGTTAAATAAAACAACAACAACGCATATCCATTCTTTGGAATTAGATACTGCTGGAAATCTGATGTCTGCTCGCCCATTACCGCGAACACCAGCGTATTCTGGGCAGTAAATCTAAGTGATTCTTTGGAGGTTGATTGTAGTTATAAATGGCAGCTTTACCAGTGTGGTTCTCACTAGATGTACGGAGAAGTCCATTTCTGTGAGCAGTACTCACTGTGTGGTTCTTATCCGTACCTTAATTGTAGCTTAATCCTCTTAACATTCTGCTTGTATGGGGAAGTTTATTATTTCAACTTCGTAACTGTTGCAATATCCAACATATAGTAAATTGCAAATTAGCAATTATCTTACATCACAAGTTAATATGTTCCATGTATCACAAACACACAAGTTTATTGATTCGTCATTATCTAACACGCAAGTTCTTGATTCGTCGATTTACTGACACACAAGTTAATTGCGAACTCTCTCTAATTTGCTTATTTCTGGTCGTTGAATGATGTGTCTAGATTTGCTTCTCTGAAGTATTCCGATAACTTCCCAGGTGGATAAGACTTCTTTCAACTCTCTTCGTGTATATGCGTTTCCTAGATTCAGCTGCTTGTTGATCGTGCGACGTGGTAATTAATCTCTTTTCTTCTGTCGACTATGGGTTGTGGAGTCCTCAACTTAAGTCTTTTCACTGGATTGCTCAAATCTTCAGTAACTCGAATAAAGTATAACACTATATCTCGCTAAGTCACCAGACTCGGACTTAAACTGTTAGCGGTGCATTCATGCCGAACACCTGTCAGTATACTATAGGAAACTATCTCCGCTTGTCCAATTTGGACTCTACGATACCTATTTCAGGTTGAACTCTCTAGCTATCCTGTTTTCATAATCTCTAACTCTGATACCGGCATAGACCAACCGCTCAGACTGGTGTCTGTAAACTGACTTCCAGTTCTGACTGTGGTCAGAACCGAACTGCCTCTGACCACTGTCAGAAACCGATTGTCCTGCTCTGCAAAAACTCAGTCAGAAAACAACTCAGAAACTCACATCCCTTCTATTAGCTCATCCTATCCAAAGTCCAATGACCAATCCTAAATCAGGGAGTAGATCTGCCGTCACCATTAATTCCGCTCCTCGATTTCCTCTCTTTGAACTTTCTCACGAGCTATTAGATTAGCACTTATATATATATATATAAGTAGAAAGTTCACAATTATACTTAAAATAAATCACAAAGTTTGATAGACTTTGAATATATATTGCAAAAGTATGTGAGAGCAAAATTGTGCTACTTTCTTGAACAAGAGCTGAACTGCAAGTCATATAATGGCCGAACCGATACGGATAGCTTATATGAGACGAGTATGTGAAAAACGTGAGCACCGTAGTTACACAAAGGTTATATATATAATTGCCTGTCAGTATAATAAAACTGAGCGGAAATAATAAAATTTAAATAATTTATAAAAACAACAAATATATATATATATATATATAACCTTTGTGTAACTACGGTGCTCACGTTTTTCATATACTCGTCTCATATAAGCTATCCGTATCGGTTCGGCCATTATATAACTTGCAGTTCAGCTCTTGTTCAAGAAAGTAGCACAATTTTGCTCTCACATACTTTTGCAATATATATATTCAAAGTCTATCAAGCTTTGTGATTTATTTTAAGTATAATTGTGAACTTTCTAGTCAGTGCAACTATATCACCAGAAGAATCCAAAATTATTTTGAGAAACTACGTTTGATTAAAAATTTTTGTGAATGCATTCAAATTTATTCAAGTCACCACGTGGACACCATAGACAACCAAGGAACCACTCAAACCAGGTCAGTCATTTTTAATCCTTAAATAATTTACTGTTAGCTATAAAATATAAGGAAAAAGCAATTAAAACTACCAAAATAAATAAAACAATGGAAAGTAAGAGCTATGCAAATATCATTAAAAGTAGCCCAGATAAAAAAAAACTACGTAAATAGACTAAAATTAGAACCGGAGGGCAGCCATCGAAAAAAAAAATAGTCTTAAACAAGCTGCATCCTAAAAAAAAGTAAACAAAATCATAATAACGCAAATTGCAGGGCAGGAAGTAGCACTAACCACCCTACCAGAAAAAAATATAATCGAATTAATTAACAGCATAGTCAATAAACAATCAATTCAAAATATCCAAAAATTCAGAAGGGGTGCCATTGTTACACTCAGCACTAACAACAACACAGAGGCAGTGATAAATAAAATAAATAAACACAAAAGTATAACCACAACACTAAATTAGAATTAAAATACAAATATTAAAAGAAACAAGGCAACTGGTCATCAAAGGAAGATACCAGAATAAGTGATCAGGAAATATTAAAGATAATTAAACTAGAGAATCCGAAAGCGGAAATAATAAAATTTAAATAATTTATAAAAACAACAAAGCATCTAGAGTGGTGTTGCTAATTAATAAGGGAAATGTAGTTCCGCAACATTTGGTACTCTTGAGTAGAGCCCTGAAAACACAAGTGTACATCCCAGAGGTACTACAGTATTCCAAAAGTGCCAGCAATTTTGTCACACGAAGGCAACATGCAGGAACAGTACCAGATGCAGATACTGTTCAGGACTCCACTCAGTACACCAATGCCCTGTTGCATTAAATGATAAAGATTATAAAACAACAAATAATAACAGAAAGTGTTCTAACTGCTCTGGTAGCCATAGTGCAAAATATCTAGGATGCCCTGCATACCAAAAAATTAAAAACCAACTTAGAAATAAGCATGTTAAGCAACCCAAATTAAATGAAAATAAACAACCAAAAGTGCCGAAGGAATGCTGCAAGTCAAGACACCAGCACAATTCAATCATCCAGAAGACAGGAAAGGACAAAATGAAGAAAGCCATAAATCTAAAACGGACCAACTAGATAGAGTCATACTGGAAAGGATCTAGGAAGGAATCAGTAGTCTCAACGCACTATCAACGAAGAACTTCTCAAACGAAATGAAACTGAGACAGCTAGAAAATGAGGAAATGAGACAAAGGAAGGAACAACAGGAAAAGGAGGAAGAGTGGAAGGACATGATCACAAAGGAACTGAGAGAAGTTAGAAGCATACTGAGACTAATAATAGAGAACAGCCAGGAAGAGAAAAACGGACAAGCAGAAGAATAACTAGAACATTGGCTCGGGCAGCAACTTCCAAACGCACTCCTACCAAAACCACTAAACACTAATAAGTAAATGTAAACTGCAGAGCTAAATAACAATTAGTTCTAAACCATAACGGATACAAATCAAATAAAGATAATTCAGTGGAATGTTGCCAGTGTGAGACAAAATATAGCTCCTCTAATAACTAAATATCAGTCTGAGAGAGAGTAATATATGCTCTACAGGAAACAAACCTAAAAACTAATCAAAAACTAAACTTCCCAGGTCATAAAGTAATAATAAATTATCGCAACTCCACAGGTGCAGGAGTCGCCTTCATTATTAGTGATTCATATAAAATAGTAGACTGGGAAAGATTTAATTCAACTAATATAGAAGGAATAAGTGTAACTATAGACAGCAAACCAGTAGGAACTAGAATAATTAACATATATAACCCTAAAGGTGTACTAACCAGCAATGATATAGAAGTGCTAACATCAAAACTAAATAGGAGAACGCTTATTGTCGGTGATTTCAATGTCCACCATCAATGTGGGGCAGCCATAAGTCAAACAAGACAGGGGAACTTATAGCAGATTTTTGTGATAATAACAACCTAGTCATTTTAAATGATGGTTCTATAACCAGAATTAATCCAATAGCAAATGGCAATGATTCAGCCCCAGACTTCAGCTTTGTAACAATTAACCTATATACAACCAAGTGGGAGACACTAAATGCTAGTGGATCTGACCATCTACCAATTGAAATTAATTTTAGTGCTAAATGTAATCTCAGCGAAGTAAACAAAAAAAAACATTTAACTATAGAAAAGCCGACTTGGAGGCACTAACATAGGAGCTAATGACAGTAGGAATAAATAATATTAATACCAGCAATGTATAAGAATTTGCTGAGGATCTCACCAACGAACTACTCAAAATTGCAGTATTATATATACCAAATGAAAGCATGCCTAATCATATTAAACCAGTCAATCTAACAAGAACAAATAGACATAAACCTAAAAATCCAGTTCCATGGTTGAACCCTAAACTGGATGAGCAGATTAAAATTAGAGATAAAGCACTAAAACTAGCTAGATATAAGAGATCAGACGAGAATATACTAAACTATAAAGAAATTAGAAATCAAACCAATAAACTAATTATTACGGTGAAACAACTCCACTGGAGAACTTTCTTTGAAACCATAAGCTTCAGAACGCCATCATCAGAAGTATGGAATAAACTGAAAGCTATCAGTGGAGGCAAATCTAATCGTAGCATAATGCCAGCATTAAATAAAGCACAAACTGATAAAGAGAAGGCTAATGCACTGGCCGAATACTTTTGCTCAGTTAGTGCTAATAACAACCTAAACCTAAATGAGATAAATAGACGTCAGACAATTATGCAGGAACTAAACACTGAACCAATAAATAATGCAGAATCACCATATATAAATGCAGATATAACAATAGGTGAAGTAACTAAAGCAATAGGTGAGAAATAAAACACAGCTTCAGGACTCGACATCCTAAGCTATGCCATACTTAAGAATGTACCAACAAATATATAATGATAATAACTCACCTATTCAATAACATTTGACATTCTGGCACCATAGCAAAGGCATGTAAATCTGCCACCATAATACCAATACTAAAGCCAGATAAAGAAGCTAAAGAAGTAAGGTCATATAGACCAATATCACTAACCTCTCACCTAAGTAAAATATTAGAGACAAATAAATACATTCAGTGTAATGCCGGTCATACAGACTACAGCACTACAATTAATCTGGTAATTCTGAACAATAAGTAAACTCCAACGTATTTCTGGTCAGCCTGGAAATCACAGACAATAAATACATCCAGTGCAATGCCGGTCATACAGACTGCAGCACTACAGTAAATATGGCAATTTCTGAACAATAAGTAAACCTCCAACGTATTTGTGGTCAGCCTGGAAATCACTGAAAATAAATACATTGATACAGGCCACTGCATGTCTTCTATTGTAACTTAACAATCACTCGAAATTCACTTAATCCCAGACATACAAGCCACTGCCTGTCTTCCAAGCACTGGACTAACTCAAAAATCTATCCAAATCCACTTCATCACCGACATACAGGCCACTGCCTGTCTTCTATTGTAAACCAACAATATCTCGAAATCCACTTAATCACAGACATACAGGCCACTGCACTGTCGTCTATCTCGTAGTTGAACAATAATATCTCCAACTTAATAACAGTCATACAGGACACTGCCTGTCTTCTATTGTAACTTAACAATATCTCGAAATCCACTTAATCACAGACATACAGGCCACTGCCTGTCATCCAAGCACACCCAATCCGTTCTCCCTAAATCACTCCACTTCCAATTCTCAATGAACTCCACTCTCCCAAAACAACCAACTTTCGTCCCTCTCAATCGCTCACAACACACCATATCAGGACTATAACACTACCGCTTAACTATTAATTGAACCCTTATATAACAAGTGCTCAATAGATTCGGTCAATGCTGTTGGGAGGGGGGGGGTAGGTAGGGGGAAACCAGGGTGTCCTGGTGCAAACATTGCAGATCAGACAACAGGAGAACAACGAACTAGTTAGCCTGGAGTCTGAGACTGTCACAACTGGAGCACGGACTACTAAAACTAGAGAATGAAGTAAAACAGGGTTTCCTAAAAGGTGATAAAACAGCGGCTGTCTTCCTCGACGTAGCAAGAGCATACGACCAGTGTTGGAGAGAAGTAGCCCTATTTCAAATTAAGAACATGGGTATAGATGGTAGGGCATACAACTACATTAAAAACTTCATGCAAGATAGACAATTTAAAGTTCTAATAAATAATGATATATCAGACTCCTATGAACAGGAAAATAGCATCACACAGGGATCTGTTATATCTCTAACAATATTTACAATAATGGTCAATGATTTAGGAGAAGAATTCTCAGATGCTAAGAATAGCCTTTTACAATTTGCAGACAATGCCGCAATTTCGCGATCAGGCAGAAACATCAGTTATCTAAAAGTAGGAATTCAGAGACAACTAAATGAAGTAACAAGCTGGATGTCAACATGGGGTTTTAATGCTAGAAAAATAGTAGGAATGCTATTCAACAGAAACGGGGCTCAAACATATAAAATTAAGGATGTATTAATAAATAATGAACCTATTACATTCTCGCCATCCACCAAATTCTTGGGAATGGTATTAGATCAATGCCACAGATGGCATAACATATAAACTATATAGTAGACAAAAGCAGAGGACCCCTAACCATGATTAGGTACTTGAGTGGTAGCAGTTAGGAAGCGTCGACTAAGACAATGATTACATTCTATAAAGTCTTTATACGAGGTAAACTAGAATATGCCAGCATTGTGTATAAGTCGACAGCACCAGTGAATATCTCTAAAATAGATATAATTAAAAATAAAGCTCTCACAACAATTGCTAGGGCGACCAGAGGAACATCTGCTGAAACAGTTCAAGTAGCTCTAGGAATAATACCACTATCCCTAAGAAGGAAAGAACTGAGACTTAGCTACTGGTCTAAAATAGCAAATGATACCTCACATCCAGCATATAAATCATTAAATAACTCTGATAACACAGGCAAATTCTCAATTGAAAGTTACCGAGCACCAGCAGGGTGGCGAACAAATACAGAGCTTCACCAAATGCCAGAGCTTAGAGAACTAATAGGTAATCAAAACCAATATAAAGCAGTAATGCCACATTGGAAGCTAATAACACCAGAAACTGACATTTTCCTATCTTATATAAGGAAAAAAGACCAAAATAGAGATTCAACTAAAGATAGAGTCAACTAAAGTGATAGAACAATAAATAGTCTAAATGTATTCACAGATGGGTCCAAATGAGAGAAGGGCCCAACTGGTTCGGGAATAGTAATACCTGACAGGAACATCAATAAGAGCTTTAAATTATCAGAACATACATCAATATTCAAGGCTGAACTAGTTGCAATTCTATCTGCTCTAGAAATAATAAATGATAACCCAACTAAACATATTACAATCCTGACTTACTCATTATCATCAGTTCAGGCTATACAAAATAAACATGACAGCCAAAGGCCAGATATAGTAGAAGATATACTACACATAACAACAAACCTAGTTCACGTTGGTACGAGGGTTGATGTAATGTGGATTCCGGCCCATTTCGGAATACTAGGAAATAAGCAGCGGACTAGGAAGCCAAGAAAGGGCGAACACAAGGAAAAGAAATCAAGATAGGACTTGGCAGATCGGAAACCAGAAGCATAATAAATGGTTACAATGATGTCAAGGAAGTTGACAGAAGTAGTGGAGATATTAGAAATAAATTGAATAGCAGGGTTGAAACTGCCGATGAAGTTGATGAAACGAGGCAATTCCACTTCGGAACAACACTGTGAAAACCCTTATCCTTAATAACCACCTTCCTACCACTGCCAAGGCTCTTGGCATCGATCAAAGCTGTTTAGGCAAACCTGTTTTCTATATGCTGCCAAAAATCCATAAGGCATCGAATCCTGGTAGACCTATTGTGTCTGCTTGCACTTGTCCCACTGAGCGCATCTCCGTCTTCATTGACAGCATTTTCAGCCGTTAGTCGAACACCTGCTTCATTCTTGAAAGACACTAAGCATGCCCTAACCATTTTTTCTTTCGTCCAGTTGTCTTCTGACCGTACCTATCGTCTGTTCTTGCTTGATGTCTGTTCTTTGTACACTTCTATACCCCATGCAGATGGTCTCAGGGCTCTACAGTTCTTTCTTGACAAGAGTCCCCACCCCTCTGTATCTACTTCTACTCTTATCCGACTTGCTGAACTGGTGCTTACGCACAACTCTTTTGAATTTGATAGGCACTTTTTCAATAAGATCAGTGGCGTTGCCATGGAACCAAAATGGGACTTAGCTAAGCGTGTCTCTTCGTGTGACATCTTGAACATTTAGTTTGGTCTACCTATGATGGCCCATTCCTATCTCTTTTCCATAGATACATTGACGATGGGATAGGTATCACTGACATGTCCGAAGTGGAATTGTCTCGTTTCATCAACTTCATTGGCAGTTTCAACCATGCTATTCAATTTACATCTAATATCTCCACTACTTCCGTCAACTTCCTTGACATCATTGTCACCGTTCATCCCCCTTACCTTAGCACATCTGTTTACTATAAACCTACTGATGCACTTGGCTTTCTGCCCTAAACTTCTTCTCATCCTCCTGCTTGTTGCAACTCTCTACCGTACTCACAGCTTCTTTGTCTGCGTTGCTTATGTAGCGATTACGACGATTTTCTCGACAAGTCCTCTGAGATGATTGAGTTTTTCCGTAAACGATCGTTCCCTGACAGCATTCTTTCATCCGCTTGGCTCCGCGTGCGCCATTTCTCTCGCCTCGATACCTTGACTAACTCGCAGGCTTCTTCCTCCTCCTCCTCCTCTGATAGGGTTAAACTTGTTATTACCTTCCATCCCCATAACTCTTCTGTTCGACAAACCATGCTCAAACAGTATTCTCTTCTCCAGTCTGATCCTGACACCCGTGAAGCTTTCCATGACTTACCTCTGGTGGCTTATAGGTGTGATAGAAATCTGAAGGACAACTTGATTCATAGCCACCTTAAGTCTTCTGTTCCTGACCATTTTCACACTGTTAGTTGCTCACGTGTCCGTTGCTATACATGTCCTTACGTAGTTTAGATGCGCTCCATTTCATTTCCCAATGCCACTTTCTCCATCGATGAGGCCTTTACATGTGAATCTCGTAATGTCATTTACCTGATTATATGTAAACGCTTTGGCAAACAGTACATCGGGAATCCCCGCCTACGATTGAGCGGTCGCTTTTGTAACCATATTCATGCCATCGAGCACAGAACACCCACTCCCACACCCACACACTTCAACGGCGGTGGTCATCATGGTGCTTTTGATATTCAGGTCACTGGTATCAGATCTTGCACCACCGATGATATATCTAGGTATGCTCTAGAAAATCGTCTCATTTTTGAATTGCGAACACTCAATACTTGTGGACTCAATTCCGACCACCCTTATGTCTAGTACTGGGTTGGTGTGGTCTTTGTCTTTATTCTTTTTATTCCGTCATTTACTCATCTGTTTCTTCGTTTCGTTTCCACATATATTTACGTTTTGTATCTACTTTCTGACCTTCCGGTATCTCATTTCCATATTTCCGTTGGATGTAGTGATAATTTTTCCATTCGTCGTCTTTTGATGTTTTGTTTGTGTCTTGATAAGGACCTTTTGGTTGAAACGTTGAATGTGATTTGTGTATTATAATTTTTATGATTTCTTGTGTGCTCATCATTGTGTGCACCCATACCGTATTTTATTACTATCTTTACAACACCCCAGCCACGACCATGTCTTAATTACACTGCTCTGGCTAGTTTCCGCGACTGTAATTATATCACATCTGGCAGTTTTATGATCTGAACTTTGCGTGTTGTTTCACATGTGATTCAAAATTAGTTCGTTTTATATAAAAGATATTGCGATAAATAAATGTCAGTGGAAAAACCCCAACATACCCACTAAACAAATAAGATCATAACATGTTAATACTCAGCAAACTCACCCCCACCGACACAAGTGGGGAAGGCGGGGTTATACTGACCTCATTCGCTGAAAGTCACAGTGGAAATATTCGTTATCACTTGCCCAGCTCCTTTTATTAGCATAACAACTAAAGGGAACATTCCACTACAAACTACCCGCCCAACCCTACACACACATTTTTATCATTAGATACACAATTCCACAGGATTCAACCACAGCGAGAGGGTATCGCTCCGGTTCACACTCCGCCGTCGGTCGGTTCGGCAGGTATCATTGACCTCACATATCCACCATATTGGATGTGCGGGGTTACGCAGCACATGCGGCCGCACATTCGCAGCTCAATATTGTTATATGAGGAACATATTTTCCAGATAAGTACCAAGTGACGATCTTTACCCGACTTTTGCATGACACGTTTATTGTTTTTCGGGCTATATTAAAGGCGGTTATGTAACATCGCGGTGCATGGTGTAACCTCTGCTCGACCTCTCTGTAGCCAGTATATTGTTATATTAGCTATATATTATCCGGTTATGTAACATAGTGCCACCTTTGCACGACCAGTATTGTGTTCTTTGAGCTATATTAATGAACCACACGAACCATTTGCACGACCTCTTCGTAACATGTATATGTTATATAAGTTATATTGACGGACCAAACGAACCCGTAGCACGACCTCTGCATGACCTCTCTACGGACTGTATTTTGTTATATGAGCTATATCGACGGACTAAACGGACCAACGGACCTGCTCCTCATTATACTGGCTATATACTACTTATGGCGACATTCGACATGCAGCAATGGTTACTTTTATGCTTCTACAAATGGTGCTATCTGCCACATATTATGACTTCGGCCTACTAACGCTGTCACAGACACAAGTCGATAGATTATAAAAAGTCCAAAATGAGGCAGTGAGAACTGTACTGGGGTGTACTAGAGATACACCCATCTCTGCTATGTGATTTTTGCTTGATATTCCCAGCATTAGAGTGTGACATCAGGTAGCTTAGGTTAGGTCGTACCAGAAAGTAACAGAATACAACCACCACCCATTACACTAACGTCTAGATGAGTCAGAGGAAACACGAATCAAACGTGGCAGAAGAACATGGATGGCAGAGGCTGAAGACACACTGAGAAAAGTATGTAAATTTGAAGAAATGAGAATGGGCAATGAATGGATGGAGGTAGATACTGAGAAGAAATGACTGACTAAAGTAATAATACAACAAGATAAAGCGTGTCGAAAATTGACGGGTATCAGGGCCCTGGTTACAGTGCATGAACTCGTCTAGCTACACTCTAAACCACAAGCCATAATTATATACACAGATTATATACACTATCTTTGCGTTCCGCATTTCTTGGGGGATTTTGCCTTCACTCCAGTACGTTATAAGTAATTAGTACAAGTGGGGGACGAGGATATCTCTTTTTAATTAAGGATTTCAGCAGGAATGTTGCCTGCTCCTGTTGCCTTGTCGCTTGCTAGTTTATTTATATCCTCAAGGAGGTCGGCCTCTGTGGGTTCATCATCCAGCTATGTCATTTCACGTTTATTCTCAAATATTTGATCTAGTTGTGGGTCTGCAAGTATTTCTTCGAGATACAGAGTTGAGTAGTGTTCGACTCATCTTTCAAAGTTGTTTGGATTTGTCTTTTATAAGATATCTTTTTTTAGACTTTAGTGAGCCTAGATTATTTCTTCCTAGATATGTGAATTCTGTCACTTACTTAAGTCTGAACTATGTAGAGTTTGCATGATTCTTACTGAGTTAAGATATTTCCCTCAAATGAGAATCAGGTCCAGCTGGTGCCAATGTCTTGATCTGGGATGACGCCATTAGTCTTTGTGAATGGGCTTGGTTACAAAGAAACTGTTTGTTACGCATGGATGGTTTGAAATGCAGAATTCGAGTAGTCTCTGTCCATTTTCGTTTATGTTACAAGTACCATGATGACCCAGGCAGGCCGACCATGCGTGATTTGTCAGTACCCACTCTGACGTTTAAATCTATCTATCTATTCGCTAAAGTTTTTGTTCCCTTAGAAGAGTTTTTTTTTTTTTTTAATGGTCCTCGTGTGTGCTGAGTATATTGAGAAATGTGTCGCTTCTTTTATTTCGATGGTCCATCGTTCTCGTGGTCGACCTCTAGGTCTGCCTTCACTGTATATGTGTAGCATAGCTTGCTGTTGTATGCTGTCTGATAGTAGTCTGTTGATATGTGCAAACCATTTCATCTGTTATCTCTTAATATATTCCTAGATTGAGCTGGTACCGGTTCTTTGCACAATAATCGTTTTTGAATAGTGTTATTTTGATGTTTAAATCTACATTTTTGTTTCTGAAGATTGGTGTCATTTGCCCTAGGGCTTGGTATGCTTTACTACATCTATTGTGTATTTCTTTACTGCTCTTGCCGTCTGTTGTTATATTGCTTCCTAGATATATGAATTCTGTCACTTGTTTAACTCTGTTGTTTCCAATATATATTTTTATGTCTCTTTCTGTTCTTCCTATCTCCATCACTTCGGTCTTTTCTATGTTTATCTTCATGTTAAAGGTTTGGCTGTTTGGTGTAACCTGTCTATTTATCTTTGTAGTTCTTCTTCTGATTATGCCACTAGTGCTTGGTCATCTGCAAATAGTAGTTCGCTTAAGTTATCTTTCAGATTATTTTCTTCCGTTGCCTTTACTACTTTACAGATGTATGTATGTTATAAACAGCAGGCGGTATAGTACACATCCCTGTCTCACTCCCAAGAGAATTTGAAATTTATAGGATGTAGCTGCGCTTGTTCTTACTAAGCATTGACTATTGGCGTATATGCTCTGAAATAGGTTTATCAGATGTTGGGGAACTCCATATATCTGTAGTGGTATCCATCGTTGTGCTTTATCCATTCTGTCAAAAGCTTTTTCTTGGTCTTCGAAAGCCAAATACAAGTCTTGGTTATGTTATATCACTCTTTCTGAAAGTTGTTTGAATGTGAAGATTGCATCTGTACAGCTTTTATTTTTCCGAAAGCCCATTTGTGTGTCGTTGAGCCATATACGTTCGCATTATTCTCTCCGGTACCTTGCTGAAGATTTTTCCTACGTGGCTTAATAGTGAAATGCCTCTCCTCTTAGTGCAGTCCCCGTTACTGTCTTTTTTCTTCCAGATGGGCCAATCACTGCTGTATTCCACTCCTGTGGTGTCTTTTGTGTCTTCCATATCACATTGAACAATCTGTGTAGCCACTTTATATCTGTCATTGTTAGCACTTTTATTAGTTCTATAGGCATGTCGCCTATTCCTGGTGCTTTGCTATTTGGTGCATGATTAACTGCATTTTCAATTTCGGATTTCATGATATATGGTTCTAGTTCTTCTTATATTTTTTTTATTGTTGTGATCTCTTCTCCTTCTTTAAAGTTTAACATAATTTAAACAGGAAGACACATGCCGATGTCGCTTCAGAAAATTATAATGCCATTCTCTACCTGCAATTGAGTTTTCAATCCATGTTTGTGGACATTTAAAACGGTTTAGTGTTGCAATTTCAAAGGCAAGAGTCCCAACTGTTTTTGGAGTTAGTTCGTGAAACATTTTCTAATACTTATCAAGATAATTGGCCAGACATTCTTCCTGTTCATGGTTAAAAATCTGACTGTGTTGATAATTTGGGATGAGTCTCATTACCAACAATTTTAATTTTTTAATATTGTTTGGCAGTGTTATACGCTATTGCATATTCCCTGGAAGCTTATCTAACAGACATGTCATCTGCAACGTCAGTCACTGCAGCTCTCATAATGAACTCTGGTACTTTGCCTTGATCAGCTTTCCTCTGGTAAACACGGGTCATGTTTGTACTGAAAACATAAATATATATAAAAGGCTTATATTGAAAGTTTCATATAGTTTTAATGTATTTGTTCAATTGTTTAAACAAACTAAGATTTGTAAATAATTTGCGATTTTGAGTCTTCCAATGATGGTCCATTTCTCCCACAGGTATTCAAATAGGAAAATATCACATACACTCTTAAATCTCAAACTTTTTTGGCATAAAGATCATTATTTACTTAGGAAAATAGTAATTCTGCAAAGAAATTGAGCTTCCAATGTTACTTCAAAGACCAAACTATTTTCTTGGTAAAAATGTTATCACGATATCATACTATTAGTGTGTGTGTTTTTTTAATTATGGTCCAAATTAATATAGACCACTCGGTTTTTTTTATACAAAAGGGGGGGGGGGGGGTGTAAAGAGTCCTATTCTCTTTCCGATGCATATTTTCCCACTCTCCAATATTTATGTATATATATATATATATACTGAAGCACATTAAAAATGCACCACCTGTATAATACAGGAACAGAGTGTCAAATGTAAATATAGCATAAGTGTTTACAAGTTTACGTATTTTGAATTTTTTATTCATTTTCCTATGAATCCATGCTAGTCATTAATTCTTGCAATTGATTATTATGTAATACATTACATGCTGTACTGAAGAAAACCAAAATGGCAACCAATGATAAAAAAAATCTTTCACACTAATTTCAGTATCTGGTATCTCCTTCGTGTGCTTGCAAACAAGCTTTGCAGTGGCTCCTCATGGAAAGCACAAATCTCTTAAGAAAATTCCGAGGAATCAAATCCCATTCACGTGTAAGAGCAGCTTCGAGGTCTTGCAAATTTACTGGAGAACCTTGCCTGTAGACTCTGTGTGTAAGTTTGTCCCGCAGATGTTCTACATGTCTGATGGCAGAGCAGGCCAATCAATCGTCACAATGTTTTGCTGCTGTAGATATTGCTGAGTATTGCATGCGGTGTGCGCAGGTGCTCTATGCTGCTGGAAAAGCTGTGAACGCTTATGGATAATTTGTGAACGCGGGAACAGCAAATGCACCAAGAACATCAACTATATATCTCACAGCATTAACATTTCCACGGAAGGCACTTGCAGAGGCAAGATATGGTGAAAACTGAATTCTCCACAAATGCGATGCCAACTCGAAATCGGTTGTGCTAATGAAAACAGCAATCTGCAAAGCGCTCTCCCCACCGTGGTCAAATTCGCATACGTATATATGTCCATCAGCAATGGAGAGGTTGAATCAGCTCTCGTCTGTGAGTAGGACATCATTCAACAGCAGTCTAATCCATCTGACATGTTTCTCTGCCCATTGTAGGCGCTGCTGACGATGTCTATGAGTCAAGTTTACTCAATATAAGGTCGTCTTGCAGTAAGGCATGTATCTCTGAGTCGTCGCATGACTGTCATTCGAATGACGTGCCCACGTCTGACACCTATTGCTCTTGCTGTTTGACTTGCCGTGAGGGAACGATTCCTTAGGTGACTCAGCACAATATGACGATCATGCGCAGGGGTAATAACTCGTGGTTGGCACCTCCGAAGTCTATGCCGGCACTACCAATGGTTCCGTGACGTTCATTGAGGCGTACAATAGTGCTGTAGTGACAATTCATCATCCTGGAAATGGCCCGTGAGATCATTCCGGTCTCTAACATACCAATGGCTCGTAGACGGTCGTTTTCAGATAGTCGTTGCATTTCAAGCACATGTACTGGGTGTTTTGTCTCAACTGTCTTTTTATAGCGAGTATACTACGACAACGCCTACCCATTTTCAGGGTCATGGCTGCTGGGAATCGTGTTGCACATGTAATTTTCATGGTTTCCGTGTTGTCTGTGCCGAAATCGTATGCACTTTTATTCCGGTAACTATTCGTTCTCCACCTTATGGAAAACATGGATAAAATTCATTCACACACTATTTTTTAGCAGCTTCTCGGCGACAGATTATGTAATAGTGATGTATTAATGTACGTTAGTATATATATATATATATATATATATATATATATATATATATATATATATATATATATATATATATATATATATATATATATATATATATATATATATATATATATATGCAGTGGAATCCCATTATTACAACTTGGTCCAAACCGGAACAGACAAAATATTTATGTAATAACATAAATTCGCTAAATACAGTACAAAAAATATGTATGGTCTTTTGCTTCTTGCAGACAGTCATAAGAAGAAGCAATCCGTTGAATATTTTTTCAGAAATGTGACTTTTCAAGAGATCATCACAGCAAAGGACGATTTTTGTGTGCGTTTTTCTATTTTTTTTTATACCATATCTTTAAACATAATATATCTGAACAATGCTGTTCCCGTACGAAGGTTCAGCCGCAAGACATTCCGAGTTTCTACCGTGTTTCGTATTTGGATTCTATATGGAAGCCTTTCATTGAGGATCTACAGATGTCTTTATAAATGGGCATTGGTCTACGCGGGATCGCTGGCCTTTATCCAGTACCCCGAATAGTACTTGTTTTGGGATACGGCAGTTTGGCATTCTGCGAACGTGACACATCCAATGCAATCTATTTTTATTGAGTGTTCAAAACAATGTTAACAACGTCTATGATGTGGTGTTAGTTTTTTTGGCAGTGGGTCTATTTATCAAGATCTTCGCCGGTGCGATATAGTACATGCATCAGAGCTAAAGTTTTCATGAGTGTACCCGTTATTTAACGCGATTACAAGGCCTAGTACATACAAATGGCTGGCAAATGTAAACATTCTAAACGAGGAGGGACCAAACGACACGGTTGACGCGCTGGTGCGAGACGCCAAAATAAAAAGTCGGTTGTTTGTCTTTGAAATCGTTACGTGTATTGTTCTGGTATGCCGCAAGTGTCAAAAACGACGTCCTGAACCGGATAAATTGGTGTACAATGTAGATATGGTGGTTCTACAGGAATCGCGTTTGGAAATGATAAACTGTCTCCAAGTCACCTTTCTTTCATAGTTTCTACAACAGGCGACACTTTAAGCAAGTCATTCTTATACGAGAAGGCGTTGACACGGTCAAAATAGATATGTCTGAATGGGATAGTGATGATATTCAGCTGCAAGCTGTCAGGGTACAAAGCGTACAACACCCTTTCGTGTTTGTCAAAGTGTATGCGTGCAACGCCAGCCTTAACATGAAGGCTGTAAGTCTCTAGGTGTGGTAGTAAAGTAAGAAAGAGAAGTAATTTTCTGTGCGGATTTTAATGCATAAAGGTAGATCTTAGGGCAATACTGCCTCTAATCAACAGGGAAGATATCTTGAGGAGGCTTTGAATAATGTGAATTTAGTATACATAAACGACGGGCGCTTGATAAGGTTGGCTGCTAGGGACGACGACGACGACAATGCAATTAGTGACGCTGATATCGCACCTAGATTGGAGGTGCTGGCGAATCGCGGCAGCGACCATTTGTCATATGTCTTGTTTGTATACAAAGGAAAAAGAAAACAACAGAAAGCTAAAGTTAAGTACTCCCAATATGATCGCAAGTGGTCGTCCATCGTAAGCAGAATTAGTAAGGAGGGCACACGATACCAGGGCACATGTGTGGAATGATGAGGTTCAATGTGCATGGAAGTGCAAACACAGGGCAGTTGCAGAGTGACAAAAAGCATGGGGGAAAAGTTAAAGCACAACCAGATCTTATTTTGCAATTAAAACAGACCAAAGACGATAGGGATCAACAGTTTCAAAATATCGACAAATCTGCAAAGAAATAACATGGAAAGACATTTGTCATGAGATTGCAAAAGAAAAGTCACTAAGACTGTTCTGGCGTCTGCATAAATCAATGAACGACACAAGGAAGAGTATAACAATCCCCAATTTTCAAAACACATAGTATGGTAGAAGGCTGATGAGAATACGGTGCAGCACTGCTGGCGCTTGCAGTAAAATGGCGCGAGACGACAACTGTGTTGATTCTCACTCGTCACAAATGGAAGTGTAGTTCGGTGTATTCGGGATTCTTCATCTGGAATAGGTGGACTCATTAATGTATGTATTAATTAGAGATCACAGCGTAGCCAGGTGAGGTTTTTCCCCGATATAACACTGCGACAGGATTAGCAATCCGACAGTGAGAACTAAAGTCCCTAGTATAAAATGGATGGGTTCCCGGAGACAAACTCTAACGATAAACAACGAAAAAGAAAACATCATATTACATGTGCTACATACATAAAATACTAATTTCGGACACTAGAATTAAACACACAGGATGCAAGAGAGTCTATCAAGATTACACATTTATATATAGTGGGGTTGACCCAATTTCAAAAGCTAAATTAGGTGTTGGGTTTTTTAATAGATATAACACTAGCAAAAGACATTGTCAGCGTCACACACCAGGACGAACGTTAACAAGAAACATATGAAAAATATGCATTAGCACGAAAAAAAGTGAAACAACTAATTAAAGAAGCTAAAAGTAAATCATGGTCTGATTTTGGCAAGAACTTGAATAAGGATTACAAAACAGCTACAAAACGCTTCTACAAAACAATCAAAGTTATGAGAACCAGAACAGAAATCACGATCCTACAGAACTAATAAATGACAGAGAAGGTAATCCCATTTCAAATAAGCAAAGAGCATTAAAAAGATGGAAAGAATACTTTTCGGAGTTACTAAATATAACACCAAGCAATAATACAGCAAAAGAAACCATAAAGAGTTGTAATGAACAAGAGCCAAATATTCTCATAGAGGAAATTGCCGAGGTCATAAAAAAGGCAAAAAATAACAAAGCTCCAGGGATAGATAACATACCACTAGAAATTATAAGAGCAGCAGGAGAAACAGGATTATATTGGCTACACAGAATTTTTAACACAGCGTGGAGGCAACAGAAGACACCAACAGACTGGAGAAAAGCTATCATAGTGCCAATATGGAAAAGGAAAGGCAGCAAAAGAGACTGTAACCAGTACAGGGGAATTTCCTTGTTAAGCCATGCAGGAAAACTATATGCAAAAATAGTAGAGAAAAGACTGAGACCTGTAATAGAACAACAACTTAGCAATACACAAATGGGTTGTAGAAGAAACAGAGGATGTACTGATGCAATATTTATTCTGAAACAGTTGGCAGAGAAGTCATTAGAATACAACCAAAATTTATACATATCCTTCATAGATCAAGAGAAAACAGTTGACCGAGTAAACAGAGAAAAACTATGGGAAACATTAAAAATTTATGGAATATGCCAACATTTAATTAACGTTTGTAGAAGTCTCTATAACAACAGCAGTTGCACTATAAGAACAGCTGCAGGCTACACGGAGGACTTTGTGATTAGCACAGGAGTAAAGCAGGGATGTGTATTATCCCCACTACTTTTTATTACATACATGGACCATATAAACAAAACAGCAAATTCTAATGAAGCAAATGAACTGCTTTTTGCAGATGACCAGGTTTTATTCCACAACAGCATTAAAAACCTGCAAGACCACCTAAGCATAATAGACACAGCAGGCAAGCAATTTGGAATAAAAATCAACATAGACAAAACAGAAGTAATGAATATTGCAAGAGAAAAGGAGAACATCAACATACAGATAAATAATAAACAACTAAAACAAGTAGATGAATTCAAATATCTGGGCAGCACATTGAGATATGACAACAAACAAGAAGCAGAAATAAACACAAGATGTAATAAGGCCTGTCAGATCATTGGTTAATTAATACCTTTACTAAGAAACAAAGATATTACACTAGAAACAAAGAAAGCGCTTTTCAACACCATTTTCTTACCAACATTGTGTTATCAGTGTCAAACTTGGACATTAGATTCTAGAACAATACATAAGATTAACACCACTGAAATGAAATGTGTGAGACGTATGATTGGAGTTAGCTTGAGAGACAAAATCAGGAATGAAGCACTATGGAAACAATTAGGGATCAAGCCAACAATAGAATACATACAGAAACAACAAGTTAAATGGTACGGCCACATAACCAGACAGAAAGAGCAAAGTATTATCCAAAAAACACTTAACAAACGATACGAAAACAGGAGACCTATTGGACGCCCTCGTAAAAGGTGGATAGATAGTGTATTAGAGACACTCGGAAATATAACAGCAGAGGAGGCAAATAGAAGGGCAAAAGACTGTACACTCACTCTCCCCTCAACACCGAAAGGTACATGAGGACAGAAAGAAGAAGAAGAATATATATATATATATATATATATATATATATATATATATATATATATATATATATATATATATATATATATATATATATATATATATATATATATATATATATATATATATATATATATATATATATATATATATATATATATATATATATATATATATTGAAAACAACAGACTTAACGAAGTGACATAATTCACATACCTAGGAAGTGATATAACAACAGACGGCAAGAGCAGCAAAGAAATGCACAATAGATGTAGTAAAGCATATAAATAGGGCAAATGACACCAATCTTAGAAACAAATATGTAGATTTAAACACCACAATAACACTATTCAAAACGATTATTATGCCAACGCTGTGCTTCCAATGTCAAACATGGACAACGATATCGCAAGACAAACATAAACTTGTGACAGCTGAAATTTTCGTGCTTACGCAGAATCCTGGAATATCGTTAAGAGACAGTGTGAGGAATGAGGACATCCGACAACAAACCGGAACCACCCCAATGAATACATCAAGAGACAACAGATCAAATGGTTTGCTCACATCAGCAGATTACCATCAGACGCATACCACAGCAAGCTATGCTATACAGATACTGCGAAGGTAGACCTAGAGGCAACCACGAAAACGATGGACCACTGACATAAAAGAGGCGATAAATTCCACAATATACTCAGCACACAAGGGGGTCAGTCTCTAGAAATCTCTTCTACCCCTGACGGCGAAAGGCAACAAAGGGTTTCAGCGAATAGATAGATAGACTGCTGGCTTATTAGAAGGCAAAAATTGGTCAGAGGAAATTAGGAATTACAATGAAATCATGAAAACAGTCATATACATGTGCAGTAAGCAAGTTATGGCAAGCGTTAATGCAATTACTCTTGAAGATATTACAGCCGCACTGAAAAGATCAAGAAACTCAGCGCCAGGACCTGACGGCATCAGGTACGAAAATCTCAGAGGCAGGTCATGCGAGGACCTTTAAGGAGATGTCAATGTTGTTCAACAAAAGCGAATGTTTTAGAAACATATTGCTGTTGGATGTCTTCTCTTACTTGCTTGTTTGATTTGAGTTCTTCCCAACCAATATTTAAATCTTCTAAAACATTTATTTTCAAATGAGTTCAATTTCTTCTTTGTAATTTTCGAACATTCGCAACCATATGTCAGCACGGATATCACATTGGAGTTGAACAGTCGTAGTGTGGTATGTTTACTTATTCGTTTTGATTTCCACATGTTTGTTAGGTAGTGGAACTTATTTGATGTCAATGCAATTCTGGCAGAGATCTCTTTTGTTGTAGCTACATCTTGTGTCAGTTTGCTGCCTAAATAAGAAAAGTTAACTACTATATAAATTGCTTCTCCATTGAGGGTGATTTTAAGGCATGGCATATTTCCATCATTCTAGTCGCCATTTGCAAGCTTTTGTTGAATTACAGTAGTAAAATTTATTAACTTAGTCTTGGAAGTGTTGACCTTAAGGCCAATTTGTTCTGTAAGATGACAAAGTCGATTAAGCATACCTTGTGCATTATCATGTAGACCGCATCATTGTAAAGGTTTATCTTGTGGCGATGAAAGTTATGGCTGCTGCTCAGTGTGAACAGAGGCTGCTATTTCTGCTGTATCGGGAATTGGTGGTGGAGGTAGTAGAGTATGCACTGGCGATTCTGACACTGAGTGAGACTCAAACAGAAAGATTGGCAGAATCCAGAATGAGGCAATGTGAATCATTTTGGTGTGTACGAGAGATACATCGGCACGGGCTATATGATACTTACTTGATCGCCCAACTGCAGAGCAAAGAATGCTAATGTGCAGGGCGCGGGACTACCTACAAATAACTGCTGATAAAGAGAACCCTCTACTCCCTGAAATTTTCAAAGTGAAAGACAGTCGACTTAAGAGAGAAAACTTGTAGATGGGGCTCGCAGAGAATATTATACATAGTGAATGCAGATTGGAGGATGTTCTACCTGGTGCGGAATGGAATCGGGCGCCCGTAGAGTGTCAGAAGCGTTCAAAGTAATAATAACAATCAATAGAAAATGCAGGAAATGGTGTCCGGCTGTGGTGAAGTCGAAAGTGCTCGCTCTGATCGGTGAGAATTCCAGGGAAGGTGATATGATTTTCAGTTCGATCGGTATAGAGACACATCAGGAGTGCCTGGGCCTTCGCGACTCAAAGGAGGAAGGAGACCATCAGAGAGGAAAGTGGTGCATTCGCTCAGACGACAAGCAGGATGACAATGGAGATTTTGGCAGTAACCATAGCTTTGAAATGTGTGAGCTCGCAGACTGTCTGCGAGCATGCCTGTATACTCAGTGACTCGATGAGCATGAAAGTTCAGGCAGAATACAATCAGGAACAGTGGCTGGGTGCAGTGAAGAATTCCTGTGTGCGTAAAGTGACTTTTATTTTTGTACCGACACATGCTGGTTTCGGGGTAATGAGAGTGCAGATAAGTTGGCCGCACACGCTGCTACTACGGCTGTTGGTGGAGCGATGGATCGGGCAGACATTTTGAACGCTCTACGAGAAAACGCACGACCAAATGACTGTTTAAGTGACAATGACTCTTGTTCCATGATTAGAATAATGGAGCTTGGTTTGAAATATGGTGTCGCTAGAAAGGAGCGGTTTCGTGAGCGAGAAAGAATGATGGTCAATCAACGGCGTACTGGGGCCGTCAGTCAACGTGTGATGGCGGATACACTCAAGGAGAGATCTTATAACCTATTGACTTGTCCGGAATGCAGTGACGATGATTCAACGACTAACTAACTAAGCAACTTGAATTGATGTACCTGTTTTAATACTATGTCATTTACTTTGATCTTGCAAACAGTACTATTTTGTTTCTTTGAAATAACAATTCTATGTTCTTGATATTTAGAAAGAGGCCATTCTCTTTACTTTCTATCACTACTAAATTAATTAATTCTTGAAGGTTTTCCTCACTTTTAGCAATCAGAACAGTGTATCTTTAATTATTTATGTTATGTCCTCCAACTAATATTTCTGGGATGTCAACTATTGTACGCATTATGTTTTCACTATATAAAGAGAACACGTCTGGTGAAAGTACACATTCCTGTCTAACACCTTGTTTTATTTGCTGAAAAGGGCCAAATTGATATTCTATTCTTATTGCTGCTGCTTGTTGCCAGTACATGTTCTTGAGGATTCTTAAAGTTGATTTTCAAATTCTCTAGCATGTATATAACTTCACTATGTTTAACTTTATCAAACGCTGTTGTGTAATCTATAAAATATAGGTACGTACCTCTCTATTATTGTTTTCAAAATATATATAGCAATGTTGGTACCTTTGCCTTCTATGAAATCATATTGTTCTGGGCTTATTTCTGTTTTTATTTTGTTTCTCACTCTCTTCATGATGATTCTGGGAGTTGTTTGTATTATTTGGCTCATGAGGCTGATTGTACAGTATTCTTCACATTCGGTAGTCTCTGGTTTCTTTGGTAAGGCTATAAATATGGATCTGATTAAGTCATCTGATATGTGTCTATTGTGATATGTATATATTGTATACGTCAGCCAGGAATTTGGTGATTATTTTTGCCCTTGGGAAAATTGTTACAAATATTTTAAAATATTTTAAACACATCCATGTAGTAGATAACATGCAGTGGGTTATTTCGCTGTTATTACATCAATTTGCTTATGTAGTAATGTTGTGTCTTGATTGTAATGTGATTCAATCTCTGTGCGCTGCTTGTTCAGCCAGCTTTCTTTTGCTACTTTGCAAATCAAACTCTCTTATCTCCTTATGTATTTTATGATATTCCTCTAAATTATGTTTTTTTCCTTCTTTTTTTCATCAGTTCTAATATAAATTCTGGCATCCATGTTTGTTTTGATGCATGATTTACTTTTGGTATTATCACTTTAGATGTTCGGTTTATCGAATGTTTTAGTATGTCCCATTGATCTTCAATACTCTGATTCTTTGCAATGGAATTGTATCTATTCTGTACAATTATGTTGTATCTTTCTTTAATTTCAGCATCTGATTTCAATAATGCTAAATCTAATTTCATATTTCTTAATGATCTCTTGATTTTCTTTAATCTTATACAAAATAACCGACTAGAAGTATATGATCACTGTTGCAGTCTGCACCTGGTCTTGTTTTCGTAGATATAATGCTGTTCCTATGTCATTTAGAGAATAAAATGTAATCATTTTCATTCCGTGTACTATCTCCTGAGAAAATTCATGTACACAGCCTTCTTGGATGTTGCTTGAACCATGTATTCACTAATATTAAATTTTATCCTTGTACCCACTCTATCAATAAGTCACCTCTTTCGTTCTTAACCCCTTTACATCTTCGAGGCACATCCTTTATCTCTGTATCACCTACATTTGCGTTAAAGTTGTGAATCACTAAAGTTACTTCATTTTTACACTGTTTCATTGCAATGTATAATTCTCCATAGAAATTTTCGATGTCTCCTTCTGAACTGCTTTATGTGGGTGCATATATTTGTACAATGTTAATATCCAATGGTTTTCCTGTTAGTTTCATTAATATTACCCGATCTGATATTGTCTTGAAATCTCCAAATATTTTTCTTGTTTCTGTGTCTAATAATACGTCTACAACTTGTGCTTTTGGCCTACTGAGTATATGGCTTTAAATTTATCTGATTGTATCTTTCCTGACCCAGTCCACCTCATTTCACTCATTCTTATGAGATTTACTTTCATTCTTTTCATTTCTTGTTTGATGTTGTCTAATTTACCACTCTGTGCTAACCATCTGACGTTCCATGTTGCAATTATATGTACATAAGGCATTTTGCGTCTTGCAGACGATCATTTAGCAATAAGAAAAAGCAATTCGTTAAATATTTTATCAGGAATGTTACTTTTCAAGCAATCATACCACAGCAACGAAAGATTTTCGTTTGCATCTTTCCCTTTTTTTTCTTTCATATCATATGTATTATTTCTGAACAATGCTGCTCACGCACGCAGGTTCTGCCTCCAGACATCCCGAGTTTCGACCATCTTTTCCCAGTTCCTGGATTCTATGTGGATGCATTTAATTGAGGATTACGAATGTCTTTATACATCTGCATTGTCTACCACCGGCTCGATTGCCTTCAGCCAGTTCCCCGAAAAGTTCTTGTTTTGCGATGCGACAGTTTGGCTTTCTGCGGACATGACCCAGCAAACGCAATGTATTTACACTGAGTTTTTCCATGGCAGATGGTAGCTAAGTGCGGCACAACACTTCCATGTTGATGATTTTGCCGTGCTATTTAAGGTTTAAGATCTTGCGAAGACATCTTAGATGAAAGATGTTAAGTCTCATCTCATGTTTGTTGCAGGTAGTCCATGTTTCAGATCCGTAGTATAGTGTGCTCAGCACGCATGTTTGATGGATCTGAATCTTTATTTTAAATTTTAGTCTATGGTTTTTCTAAGCTCGCTTTGACAGTCCGCCAAAAATGGTAGCCGCTTTCGCTATGCGTGCATTTATTTAATTGTTCAAGGAAATTGGATGTCATTGTGGATCCTATGTAGCATAATTTGTCGACTTGCTTTATATGGGTGTTGTTTAAGGTGATTTTTGTTGGTAATGTATATCCCTGATACGTTGCCACAGTTTTAATGATATTTATTGTCAAAGAGAACAGCTTGCTTGCCTGAGTCATGTCTGTCAACTTGGGATTGCAAGGTGGACTCACTGTGTGCCACTAGTGCAGCGTTGTCGGCGAAGAAAAGTTTTCTTATGAGTATTTCTGATGTTTTTATCTTCGCTCTGAGACGCGCTAAGTTGAAGAGTGATCCATCGTAAGAGGTGCGGATGAAAACGTCACATGCCGCATCTGCAAGAGCATGTTTCAGAAGCGCTACGAAGAACATTCCGAAGATGGTCGGGGGTTAGAAACGCCCATGTTATCTGCTTTACTCAAGTTTTACTGCAAAGCTATAAGACATATTGTCCTCGAATGATACATTTGCAGGCATGTCTTCATGAAAGGAGATACCCAAGTCGAGAGGTTTTGGTGAACAATCAGTAAATTTTAGAATCTTATATAGAGAAGATCTACTTCTTTTTTCTTTCTTTCGCTTTATGCCCCTTTATGCCGTGCAACGTCATGGGTAGAATATTTCTATGGAAATGGCGTTTTTGTGTGCTTCATATATGTTTGTTTTCGTTGACTCTTTTATTTCTGTAATCTATCATTTGCAAGCGCCCCCCTCCCGGCTGGGTATTTATCATGTCTTTATAGTAATGCTGTTTAAGGGACACTGTCTGCTGATAGTCTCGACGCATTCGAAAACCACTCAATCTGTCGTCTTCTGATGCAATCCAGAATTGACATTGTGTTTGTTAGTCTTCTGATGTTTTCGTTTCTGATTTCGTTTTCTCCGAAGATTCGACGTAAACAAGTAATCTCTGTTGTAACAAGTTTTCGTTTGGAAATATGTTGTTAGTGTCCACGTTTGACAATGGTAGCATAGTAATGGTATTATGATCGTTTTATATAGTGCAGTTATTGGTGTTCATGCTCACATATTTATTTTTGAAAATAGGAGACATCTGCCAAAGATCTGGTATGCTATTGTCTACTAACAATGCTGGTCTACTAAACTAACAGTGTCAAAAGCCTTAATTAGATCCACGAAGGCCACAAAAAGTGGCTTCTATTGTTACATTTTTCCTGTGTGTGTATATATATGTATATATATATATATATATATATATATATATATATGATGTTTGTCCGTCGTGATCGACGATGACCAAAAACTCAACCATAATAATAATAACAATAAATAATAAAATAATAAAGTTAATAGCGCGTTTTTAAATGACTAGCAAGTCCAATGCTCGCACAAAATGTTCTTTTACAGAATTGACAACAATAGAAGGTATCTGTGTGAGGTTGAGATGTTTTTTCTTTTCTACGTGTCCGCTTCTGTCTTGCAGTTTCTTGTCTGAATTCTTCCGCTGCTAGTGCTCCCGTTCTAATGCTGTAACGCCATGCTGTTCTATCCTGAGCCAGGTTCTCCCAAGCGCCTACGTCAATGTTAAGATGTTTCAAGGATGACTTGAGCGTGTCTTTGAAACGCTTTTTCTGTCCACCAGCTTTTCGAAATCCTGCCTTGAGTTCTCCATAATATATTTGTTTTGGCAAACGCGAGTTCTCCATACGCACAAGATGGCCTGCCCAGAGTGCCTGCGCCTTCATAAGTATTGTGTGGATGCTTATTGAGGTTGATTTTTCCAAGACCTCGTAGTCTGGTACTTTGTCCCACCAATGGATGTTTAGTAATTTACGTAGGCAGGTAAGATGGAAATGATTTAACTTTCTTGCATGTCTAGCATACACTGTCCACGTTTCGCAGGCGTATAGTAAGGTTGGTATAACAGCAGCATGATATACTTGTAGTTTGGTGGTTGTTCTTATACCTCTTCTGTCCCATACATTGTTGCGTAATCTGCCAAATACAGCACTAGCTTTTGCCAGTCTATTAAATATATATATATAAAGTCAAAGAACAGATCTAGGCTTTTTTGTTTCTGTTATGGTCCTGGGTTCTTTTCACAATATTGAGTGGTAACTATATAACAACTATCCACAACACATCTACAGTCTACAGGGATGATTGAAATCTATCAAAATACAAACAATTGACGTTTTCAACGGAGTTGAATGCTGAATCTAAAGTACGGTATGGATCGAATAGTTTGTTGAGTTTATATTATTCCATTTTTTTAGTGAGTGCATCTGGATAAGTGTAAGTAAGTAAACAAGATAAGTTAGTAGAGAGTAGTGAGTAGTACTTAACTTAACTAGTAGGGAAGTTCTGAAGTCTGAGAAGTTCTGAAGTCTGAGATACAATCATCACAGAGATAGTCTGAGATTGAGATAGTAATTTCATACATCGACGAAATTTAAATATTCCAAGAGTAACTTTGTTTGTAAGTAGGTACTTGGACAAAATTTTCAACACTAACGCAGTGATTTACTTTTGCTCTGTCAGTCATGGTACTTTTTATTTTCTTTAAAATATTGGGTGTAACATCCTTAACTGACAAGGCACAAGCCAAAGAAATTACAGTATTCAGTGATGGAATCGATGAGAGAGCTCGCTATGTGCGTGAAATAGTCATCTGTTGTTGATCCAGGCAGTGCACCAATATCTAAAATTGTCCCATGCCAAATTGATCATGGTTGCCTTATGCATTAGGTCTCCAGCCTTAACATCAGACTGCATACCCATGTCATAGGACATCCGTGAAACTGTAGTGTGATGAGGTGCATTAGATAATACTTTGCCAAACAACACTTTACCTATGTAATTAACTAGAGATGCACAATGCTTAACACCTACATGACTCTGAAGGCACTTGTACATGCACAAAGGCACACTATACGAATTAAGGCCTCTGCATCTGTCAGTTTGTTCTCCAAGTCCTTGCATTTGGCAACCGAATCTTGGAAAACACTCTGATTTTCTGCTAGATCCTTGCACCTTTTCCTCAAAGCACATATTCTGATTGCATTACTCTTCTTGGTCTGATTTGTCCTCTTAACAGAATATGTGGCCTTGATATCCTGATTCACCTTCCTTAGTGCCATCAGCTTCCTTGAGAAATACTCACACTTCTTCATCATATTCACAATTGTGCGCTTCTTGTTTGCACAGGCATCACAATCATATCTCATCTTCTTAGGGGATGGTGATCTATTTCGTGTACCTGAGAAATAAGGTTGCATATTAGAAGTACATGAAAGAGATGTTGAATCAATTGGAGTAGAAAGATGTTGCAAATTATCACTGATCAAGACTCTAAATTATATAGGGAGATGCTCAAGTAAATGTTTCATAAGTATAGACCAATCTTTGTTTGACATATTCTTTAAATGTTTTGCCATTTTGATTTTAACACGCTTCACAGCTGAAAGAAGAGAAGATTCAATGATACACTTATCTGGTTCCGCAGCGAGCACAAGAGTCTGGATCTTCATCACATCTACTGGGGTATTGGTGGGGTCCAGTAACAGCCGTGCAGCATAGCCTTTCTTTACTGGGTATTCAGGTGCAAATTGAGCTACGTGTGCCTTCAGATCATGTCTAGTCTTCTTGCTTGACATCATGCCGTCTATAACAACAAAAATATAAATAAGTTTCTGCATCTAAAAGAACAAAATGCAGAAAATTTCATTGATAAATTAAATAAATTACATTTCATTATACATAAAATGGAAGCCTCACAAGATCCAGGCAAAGATATAAATATAGGACAGGTACTCACCCTCAGCTAATTGTTTCCAATATCCTTTATGTGCAAGATCCCTATTGCTGCCTTGCAATTTAGGACTTGTGTGAGAAAATGTGAGCTCACTCACTACACAGGAAGTTACTTAAAAGTTATGTACCAATAATGATTACAAGGCATAATTAAAATGCAACTTACTAACATCATTAGGCATTATGCCTTATATATTTATAAAATATGTATAGGTCTAATTCAAAATTATTAAGGACTTTTCAACAAATTTATGTTCATTAATCCTACATGTTATTGATAAAAACACTTCCGTCGTCATGGCAACGGCATGGCAGAACAGACTCGCAAATGTTGATATAAATTTTACATTGTTGCTACATGATCTAGATATTTTTACAGCAGATGCGCTTATGATTTTTAGAAAAGCAATATGTAAATGAGAGACATGAGAATTACGATACTAAAACAAGAATATTTATTTAAATACATGATTGTTACCTGCTATCAGCATAGCAAGAAACAACAGCCAGTAAAAAAAATTAAAAATGGCGGACAAGCATGTCGATAAAAATTGGATAGACATAGGTTTGCAGAAATTGGAAAAGCAAGGTCTATACAAGAACAAGGATCGTTCAAAATTCATACATGTGTGATTAAATGGTTTATGAACATTAAAATAACTTTGTTGTTTTCAAATGACAATAACTGAGGCATTAATATCTGCTATTTTTAATGAAATTCACTTACTTCAGCGTATCCAAGAGCTTGTTATAAAAACTACGATGTTAATCCACTCGAAGAACAGATCAAACTGACCTCTGACTTGTCCCACAAATGAAAAGTATAACGTCTTTGTACTTCTAGTCATGGACGCTATTGAAATGACAATAGAAAGTGGTCATCTCTCGCGTGACCACAATTTTGGGTTTCAAAATGGCCGCTTATGGGATAAATATCAAGGGACATAACCCATCTCGTCGCAAAATTTCCAAAACTTTAGATTATCGCTAATGCCTACTATATTACTATATTTAGATAGCCATTGAAAATTGCAATTCAACAATATGAACCAGTACCAACTGAAAAATTTTCATAGAATTTATTTCGAATTAATTTGACATCAAAATAATTTACATGAAACATATAGATTAATAGATAGGAAAATGTAAATAAAACTTGACCACAAAAATTTAGCTGAGCTGACAATTTCTTAATTATCTTAGTTATTTTCAATAATACAACACACAAACGGTGAACATACAGAATAGTTCTCTGCTGTGCTATAAATAGCACACTGTTGACAATTTTAATGATCCAACGTCATGGATTCCCGTGTAACACCAATCAAAATAATGGCTGCTGTGACATCACATCTGGACAATCACACAGTTCAACTCTAGACACAGACAAACTTATGCATAATCTGTTTGTTTTCCAATTTACACATTTTTTACAATTTCCTATTATTTGTGGTGAGCAATCAGTATTTCTGCCCGCTATACACGGAGCGAGGTGCGCGCACACATTAGAAATATTATTTCTAATCCTAACCTTACTCTAAGTACTTACCCGTAAGTTTGCCAAATCACACAACAAAGGTCAGGTAACACCTCGACACTAGAGCAAAAGTCACAGCGGAGAACTATAATGTACTTCAGCCCACACAAACTATACATTATTGTGTTCGTGAAGACAAGACGCATAAGTCTTAAGTTGCTCACATTTCTGGAATGTTCAGATGGACACAGAACTAATTGATATTCAAAATGGCTGCTAATTTGCATAATTATAATGAAAATAAATTAAATATCCTTTAAACATAATAAAATACCACAGAAACTATATATTTTTGTATTCACAAAGCCAAGACGCATTTGTTGATCACATTGCTATGATTCTCAGAGGCACTAATTAATATTCAAAATTACAGCCAATTTGCATAAATAAAACACATGTTGATGTTTTTAAAAAATTTACTGCTGTTTTCTGCATCATGCTGCATCCTTAAAAGTTACATTTATAAAAAGAAATATGCAATTCAAGATACATTATACATCAACCAAGTCTGTACGCCAATTCTAAATAAGGTATGAATTTTGTTGATTTTTTTTGTGCATCCAAAAAATTTACATGGAACATATAAGGAAATATAAGCTGATTAGTGCACAAAGTTGTGACCAAGAATTGTAGTCGAGCCAATAATTCATGACATATCAGAATTACTAATGATAAAAAATAGAACGAACTATATATTTTTGTGTTCGGAAGAAAAGATGAATCTAGGGAGTCCATTTTCAAATTCAATCACAGCTAATTAATATTCAAAATGGTGGTTAATTTACATAATTAAAATTGAATTGAATAGCATAATTATTAAACATTTCAATTATTTATGCTAAAATATGCTACAAACTATACATTTCTGTGTTCGTGAAGGCAAGACGAATCGGCGGATCACATTGACATAATTTTCATATGCAGCCACAGATTAATATTCAAAATGGCAGCTAATTTGCATAATTAAAATAATTATTCAATATATTTGTGAATTATGATAAAATATCCTACAAGGTTTTTGTGCTCCAAATGTGATAAAACTTGCATGGATTATTTATGTACATAGTGATGTGTTTAGTTTTGTGAACTGCTTGTGTAGGGAAATGTTCCTATAGTGGTAAGAATAAAGTAGACATTTTTATATTTTTCTTTCTCATGAGATGTCATTTCTTCCCCCATCTAAATCCCATTGTATGTATAATTTGTATTATTATGCATAGATGATGTTCTAGCAAAGCTGCCACTTGAAGGCAATGCAATGCCAATAGTCCAAAGAATGCACATTGCAGCACAACCATCACAAACTAATAAGTCTACATCCAATGTAGACATGGCAACAACCTTGTATGTTACTTGTAAAAGCATGCTAGTAAACTAACTCCCATTCATATGCATTGGCTTGGTTTTTTAACCTTTAGCAAGCTAAGGGTGGTACAGATCCCCTCCAGTACTAGCTTAGTTTTCACGAAAGGTGTCCGGGGCCGCCTATAAACAAGGATTTTCTTTGCCACTGTTTTATTTAGGATCTATGTTTCACAGCCGTAATGAAAGTAGTGGCTGTTTTAAATTATCTCGTTAAAAATAACTTTAATCTCATACATTTAATTCAGTGGTCAAAAACATTTGAATATGTTAATGATTATATAATAGAATCCCTCTTTCACACATTCTTTTATAACAAATCTCTTTATATAACAACAATTTTTAAATCCCCAATTATATTTATTCTAAATTGTTTGTAATGTATATAGTGAATTTCTGTTATTACATAGGTCTATATATTTGTTGGTCCGGACCAAGTTATTATAACGGTATTTCACTGTCAACAACAATTAATGACTAAAAATAAATATTTTGATTGTTTAAAATCTGTATTACTCACAAAGCTTTTTCAATTCAACAAAAGCCTGCAAATGGCGACTAGAGTGATGACAATGGGCCTAAATTAGATCAGTATTCAAAGCATGGCGTAACTTATAACATGGCGTAATTTAGTGTAATACAATTTTATGCAAGTCAATGTATTCATGGTACCATTTTTCCCTGTAGTGTAGTGTTCTCATGTTCCATGATGACAATCTTGATGTATGCATTTTCTGCCTGTTCATATAGTGTTTTAGTTAGCTTCCACTGCTTGTTTGTGTCTTCCCATATTGAGGCTACTTGTTTTTTCATGCCACCTGTGAATCTCAGCTTTCTTCTGTTCATTGAACCTGTTTTTAATATTGTTGTGTTTCTGGGTATTTTTAGCTGTATGATTTTTTTCTCCATGATATTACGTTTCTTTAGCTAGTTGTGAACTTATCCAGGGTAGAACTCCACTAAGTTTTGTAGTCTGTTCTTTTGCCTCGTGGAATGGCCTTTTTTCATTTGAGCTAATGCAGTGTTATCACAGAGCAATTGTTATATTTTAACTTCCACTTTCCCATTGTACCATTTTCTGCACTTCCTGCCCAAAGTAATAATGACCTATATATAGTTTTTCATTGCCGCATGCTTTGGAATGGTCAAAACATGTTGCCCTCACTTCTAAGTGCTATCTGTGACACTGTAAGTTATTGCCCAAGCTAATGTGCAAGTGCTCCCTTACTGGTCTAATTGTACCTACATACTGTTTGCAGAGTGTCTTCAGGAAAGGTATAGAATATACTTCACAGAAACATCACATGTTGCCTATGAAAATTAATGCTAGGAATATATGTATTTTAATGTCATATCTACCCTAAAAATACAGTTAACTTTTAGTATGTTATTTTTCTCACCAGATTTGAAGATAGACACTGTGGTGATAACATTTCTTTTTGATTTCAGATTAGCATGGTCCATGTATGTTAATGGAACAGCAGTTTTGGACTTCATTTAAAAAAGAATGCATTCTGAAAATTGACTTCAAATATTAAAAATGGCATTTCTACCTCGAAGTTTTCGAAGGAACCGTTCTGCTATTATGTTCTTTTTAACAGTAGCAGTATTGTTGATAGGCTGTGCACATTATTTTGATATGTTTTCCTCGGATATAGTACTATATTCTCAAAAATACATTCGATTTTATAAATATAAACAATCAGAGCCATATCGGATAGGACCTGGTGAGCAGGGAGCAGCACTATACTTAGAAGGGGAAGAAGCAAAATTGGCAAACAATTTAATTGAGAAGGAAGCATTCAACAGGATTGCTAGTGATAAAATATCGCTAGAAAGATCTATAATAGATGTCAGGAATAATAAGTGAGTATACACAAATAAGAAAATCAAACAAAACAGTAAACAAATTTTGCACATCTAACAACACAGTAACTAATAAATGGCAATTAAAGCACACTTTGTATATTTTTGTTTGCATGACTTTATGTACAAGTTTTTATTTTGTTCACTGTAAAATGTAAAAATACAGAAGAACAAGTGTTAGTTGTATTTAGTTGGTTTGGTTAGATTGGTTAGAGCTGCTGTATATGCTGCTGTATTTGAAAGCTCCTCAGTGCTCCCATACAGTTTCCTGTGGATATCTCTCTCTGTGGGCCAGTGTTCCTCCCTTAACTGGTTTACTGTAATACAATCTTGCAGGATATGTTCTGCTGTTTGTGCTGCCTGCCCACATGGGCACAGAGGGAATGGGTCCAGTCTTAGTCTATTTAAGTGGCTGTTTAGTCTGATCTTCCTGATGCAGAAGATAATAAACTGCTCAGCTCTCTCAAGATAGTGATAGTTGCCTTTTGGATGGTCAACTTTCCTGTTAGCTTTAATGTGGGTCCTCTTTTCTTAGGTGATTTCTTGGTCTTTTTTGTCCCTGTGTTGCTCCATCTTTTGCCAGCCTTTCTGCAGAAGAAATGAATAGCATTTCCTGGTATATCACAGTGGGATGGTATCCACTGTAGTACTACAATTCTTTGGATGCTCACTTCTTGTATGGCTTCCTTCAGATCTGGCAGTTTATTGCTGTCAAGGGCTTGTAGGACAAACATTGCATCAGTAAGAAACCAACCACCCGTTGACATTGGCTTGTCAATTGGGCCTGTAATTCTGCAGAGTAATTGAAGTAGAAGGTTCAAGTTGGGGAACATGTGGATTCATTTTCTTTTTTTCTTGATATTTTATGTGAACTCCAGCACCTCCATTCTTCACTGCTCTGGATGCTGATCCATCAGTATATACTTGCATCCAGGCTTCTCTGGGGTACATATTTTCATTCATGTTGCATACTATTGTTTTCTTTTATGAAAGCATTCAGTTCAGTCATTGTATAATTGTTGTTTATGTGGTTCTGATAGTTAGGGCTGTCTAGTAGGCCTTGAGTTAATGTAGATGAACAGTGGATTAAATCGCACAAACAAATTGACACCATTGTACTCAGGTTTTCTCATATTTACTCTTTCCCTCTCAACAGAGAAACATTCTTCCTGTTGTAGCTCAATTTGTAATACACAGGTATCTCCAAAAAAAGTACTTTCAATTCAATCAGAATTCATTATGAGTGGTGTGGCAATGCCTATGCTTTACAAATATTGAAATCAGACCCTGGTTTGGATTGACATTACTTGGTATATGTTTGTGTTGTCTGAAGCAATATTTAGACAGAAGAATTATTCTAATCATAATATTTATAAAGTTGGTCTTAATTTCACTATATTTAACAAATTCACCTGTCAAACATTCTGAATTATTAAATGATTCATCATCACGCCAGACTAAAACACTTTTAGTAATATTATTACTACATTTCTAGTGTTGCTGAAATATCGTAACATGTTCAATGATGGTAAAAGTTGGTCACCATTGGTAAATACTGAAAATTTGAGGATTATCAAATTTGATAATTAACTGTTAGATAATATAAAAGCGATATATCAAAAATGCCAAAGCTCAGTAAGAACAACAGATGGAATGACTGAACCTTTTGAAACAAGATCTGAAGACAAGGATGCGTCCTTTCACACCTACTTTTCACCATATACATGGACAGAATTATAAAAGAATCTCACATCAACATCAACAAAGAGGAAAACATTGCAAATAAGCCTGATGAGGAACTTAATAATGAAATAACTGAACTATTATTTGCCGATGATCAAAGTTTAATATACAAAGATGAGGAAACTTTGCAAAAGCACATCAATGCATTGCTTTTAACATGTCAGAAGTACAACATGAAAATTAATGTAAAAAAACAGAAGTTATGAAAATTAGCAAGTCTTCAACACCAATGAATATAACAATAGATAACACTAAAGTGAAACAAGCCAAAGAATTTAAATATCTTGGCAGTATTTTTTCTGAAGATGGAAGACTAGACAGAGAAATAGAAACAAGTTGCCAGAAAGCAAACACAGTGACTTACTAACTTTCACCATTACTTCTTCATCCAAAGATCAAGATGGAAATTAAAAAACAAATAATATCTATAATTTTTATACCAACAGTGTGCTACCAATGTCAAACATGGTCTTTAACAGCTTCGCAGCAAAGAAAAATCATCACATGTGAAATGAATTGTCTGAGAAAAGCTGTAATGGTTACCAAACTAGATAAAATAAGAAATTAGGAAAAGAGTTGGTATAATATCATGTATCAAACATATTGAGAGACAGCAAGTAAAATGGTTCGATCACCTTATGAGAATGAAGTCAAACCAATTACCAATAAGAGCATATAATACAAGAATATCCGGGCGTAAAGCCAAAGGTAGACCATGAAAACCTTGAACAAACATGGACTAAATGTAACCTCGGCGACACATCTGGCCTTGGAACGACAGCTTAATCTCCCACCCCTATGCTTAATGGCAAGTGTGAATGCAATCAACAATCATTCACCTGGGGATAGACAATCAGATTTGGTCAATTGCTAAAACAATACCCATCTGTTACTGTACCAAAAAGGAATGCTAACAATAACGATGCTGTTATGCGACTTCAGAGATTTTTCAAAGTCGACTTAGGAGGATTTTGTGGGCTTAGTTGATTCTCCCATCCCACAGAGTTGACAGTGATCTGAAGTCTAATGTGTTGGGCAGAAAGGCACAGATATAAATCATAACACAATACATTCCGTTATCTGGACATCTATAATCTGTGATGAAAGGGGATGTGTCAAAACTGCTTAGCTTGAGTATTGTTTCTTTAACTACAAAACCAACAATTTCTCTTCATGTAAATCTGCAGAAGTTTTTAAAATAATCACAGAAGAAGACTAAGACAATTATTGTGTCTCATACTCACTCCATTCTTCGGAAGATTCAAAGTGGTCTGTGTCAATATGAGTAGATGATATCTATAGTTGTTTCCTACCTTCTGCTTTTTTACAGGGTCAGTTGTCTGAATATGCTGATATTTACTGTAAGTAGAGAGCCAACTAGTTAGTTAGTTAGTCGTTGGGTCACTGCACTCCGGACAAGTCCATAGGTGCTCATATCTCTCCTTGAGTGTAGCCACCATTACACGTTGACTGACGGTCCCAATACGCAGTTGATTGACCATCATTCTTTCTTGCCCACGAAACCGCTCTGTTCTAGCGACACCTCATTTCAAACTAAATTCCTTTATTCTAGTCATGGAACAAGAGTCATCGTCGCTTATACAGTCATTTGCCCGTGCGTTTTTCCATAGGGCGTTCAAAATGTCTGCTCGATCTATCGCTCCACCAACAGCCGTAGTAGCAGTGTTGGCAGCCAACCTATCTGCTCTCTCATTACCCCAGACTCTCGCATGTCCCGGCACAAAAATAAAAGTCACGCAAACAGGAATTCTTCACTGCATTCAGCCACTGTTCACGAATGTATCCCGCCTGAACTTTCACAATCATGCTCATCGAGTCACTGAGCATGCAGACCCATTGCAAAGCTTTAGTTACTGCCAAAACCTCCATTGTCATGCTGCTTGTCATCTGAGCGAAAGCACCACTTTCCTCTCTGATGGTTTACCCCACCTTTGAGCCGTGAAGGCCCAGGCACTTCTGATGTGTCTCTCAACCGACACATCTGTATATACAATCATATCACCTTCCCTTGAATTTTCACAGATTAGAGCGAGTACCACCGACTCCACCACTGTCGGACACCATTCCCTGCATTCTCTACTTAGTGTTATTATTACTTTGAAGGCTGTCAGACAATCTAATGGCGCACGACTCCATTCCGCACCAGATAGCACATCCTCCAATCTGCACACACTCTGTATAATATCCTCTGCAAGCCCCATCCGCGACTTTCCTCTCTTAAGTCGAAGGTCTTTCACTTTGAGATTTCAGAGTGTAGAGGATGTTCTTTATCAGCGGTGATTTGTAGGTAGTCCTGCGCCCTGCAGGTTTGTATTCTCTGCTCTGCAGTTGGGCAATCCAGTAAGTTTCACATGGCCTGTGCCGACGTATGTCTCGTACACCCCAAAATGATTTGCATTGCCTCATTCTGGATTCTATCCAATCTTTCTGTTTGAATCTGACTCAGTGTTAGAATCGCCAGTGCGTACTCTACCATGGCCACCAACAATCCGTGATACAGCAGAAATAGCAGCCTCTGTTCACAATGAGCAGCAGCCATAATTTTCATCGCCACAAGACCTTTATATGCCTTTACAATGATGTGGTCAACATGATCTTTGAAACTCAGACTGCGGTCCAACATAACCCCTAAGTATTTCATTGTGCTGGTTCTCTCGAGGACATCCCCTCTCAAAGTAATCGATGGCGTGGGCATCTTTACTATATAATTATTTAGAGAAAACCATGTTATCGATGCCTTTGATGGATTAACAAAATCTCCAGAATTACTGCACTAATCCCCTATATGATCCAACTGTCACTGTCTAAGTCATCTATAATCTGTGATAAAAGGGGATGTGCCAAAACTGCTTAGCTTGAGTATTGTTTCTTTAACTACAAAACCAACAATTTCTCTGCATGTTTTCAATATATTTATATCAATAAATTCTTGATTCATTTAATTTATATAATAATCACAGGCAATGATGACAAAAGCATTGGGTGCATGCCTCTCAACTTCCAAGAGGGTCATTCTGCATTTCGGCTCAAATATTCAATGAAAACTGAGTATTTTTTCCACAGAGGATAAATTGTCTCAAAAGGGGGCAGACAAAAAGGTTGAGAACCACTGCTTTATTCATCCCCGTAATCCATTCAAACTTGGTGACCAGGATAAAGCTTGGGCTCCTCATTAGTTAGTTAGTTAGTTAGTCGTCGGATCATCATCACTGCAAACTGGACACGTCCATAGTTCCTCCGATCTCTCCTTGAGTGTATCCGCCATTACACTTCTGCTGACAGTACCGGTCCTATGCTGGTTGACCATGATTCTTCTGCGCCCTCCAAAATGTTCACCTCTAGCAACACCGCATTTCAATCCCTGATCTTTAATCCTAGCCATTGAAAAGGAATCATCATCCACATTAGTCTCACTCTCGCGTGTTATATCTCTTAAGTAGTTCAAAACGTCAGCGCAATCCATTGCCCCATCGCCTTGTGCCACAAACGCGCACGATGCCAGTTGATCTGCTCTTTCATTGCCTCAAACGCCCACATGTCCCGGCACGAAAATAGAGTTAACCACTTTCAAGCTCGCCTTTCTCAAGGCCTCAATCCACTGTTCACGAACGAGACCCACTTGTACCTTCTTAATCATACTCGTAGAGTCACTCAAGATGCAGACCTGCGTTACCTTCTGTGTGTGTAGCATACATGTCAACTGCCCGTAAATTCCTGTAATATTTACGGTTTTTTCCAAGCTGTACGGTTTTCCGGCATACACCGCCATTTACAGGTTTTTACGTGAATTTCTGCAGTTCTGTACGTTTTGAGTTTTTTTTATACTAAATTTAATGGTGACATTGATATTTTAGTATATATTTTAGTGGCAACAGTGATTTGTGCACAATAGTGTCCTTTGCAGGTTTTATTTGATCTGTTCTTAGGGCGAAGTATTGTTGCAAACAATGCATTTAACACACTACCCAGTACTTTAATTATTCTCTGTGCTGGGGACGTTCTCTTTATACCGAACTTTGGAATTTTTGTCCACGTGCATTGACAGTGTTACTCAGTGTATCTACAGTACACAAATACTAGTAACACATGTATTTTGTTTCTAGGCCTACTATAATATACATCGTTTAATTTATATTATAAGTTTTTGTTTGCCTCCTAGATCTAGGTAGTGTAGGTAGGCCTATAGTTAAATAATATGTTATTTGTTTATGTAGGCCTAAATCTGATATTTAGACTTATCTTAAACCAATATTTTATTGTCACGTTGTTTATTTTTAGTAATTACAAATGGAAAATGATGCCGCTGACTGAAAATGAAGCAGTCGCTGCTATAGATGCACGATCCCTTCCGATCACAGTTGCACAATCTCCACGAGTCATAGTTGTACGGTCTCCGCCGATAATAGATGCACATTCTCCGCTATTCACAGATGCACAATCTCCGCTATTCATAGATGCACGATCCCTGCCGGTTAGAGCTGCACAATCTCTATGGGTCATAGTTGTACGACTTCCGCCAATAGCCGATGCACAATCTCCGCTATTCATAGATGCACGATCCCTGCCGGTTAGAGCTGCACAATCTCTATGGGTCATAGCTGTACGACTTCCGCCAATAGCCGATGCACAATCTCCGCTATTCATAGATGCACAATCTCCGCCGAGCATAGTTGTACAACTTCCGCCGATGCACAATCTCTGCCATTCATAGATGCACGTTCTCTGCCCGTCATAGATGCACAATCTCCGCCGGTCATAGATGCATGATCTCCGCCGTTCATAGATGCACATTCTCCGCCGTTCATAGATGGACATTCTCCGCCAGTCATAGTTGCACGATCTCTGCCGGTCATAGATGCATGATCTCCACTTGTCATAGATGCATGATCTCCGCTTGTCATAGCTGCATGATCTCCACCGTTCATAGATGTACATTCTCCGCCATTCATAGATGTACGATCTCTGCCTGTCATAGTTGTACGATCTCCGCTGATCATAAATGCATGATGTGCGCTATTCATAGATAGTTGAAATTATAGTCAAACACTTTATAGAGCACTCCAAGTTGTTATAGTTTCAAACGGATCTAAGCATCCATTCTCTGTATTAATTTTTTTTCTTCATATTTCTTTTTTCCCCCATTTTTTCGTACTATGTTAAACAAAGGCAAACTACCCGTAATATAAAAAAAACCTGAATGATCTATTTTTTTTTTAAATTAATTTTTTTTGGCGTGGATGGAGCCCCCCTCACCATTGTCTATGATTTTACGGTTTTTCATGCTCATTTACGTTTTGTCATAACTTTTTTTATGGTTTTTGGTCTCAACTGGTTGACAGGTATGCTGTAGCCACTCTAATGCCTTGGTCACCGCCATAGTCTCCGTGGTCATACTACTCGTAGTGACCGCAAAGGCACCACTTTCCTCCCTGATCGTTTTACCTGCGCACTGAGCTGTAAAGGCCCAAGCACTGCGAACATGCCTAATTACAGATCCATCAGTGTATATAATTACATCCCCCTCTTTGGTATTCTCACAGATTAAAGCCTGCACTTCTTTCTCCACAGCTGTGGGACACCATTCTCTGCATTCCCTGCTAAGTGATATTACTACTCTCAAACAAGTTTCGAAATATGTGGGTAGACCTATCCATCCGCACCTGCTGCCACATCCTGCAATCTGGACACGCTTTGTATGACATCCTCAGCACGTCCCATCCACGACTTCCCTCTCTTGAATCTGCTGCCTTTAACTTTCTGTATTTCGGAATGCAACAGCTGTTCCATATCTGCATATATTTGAAGGTACGCCCGTGCATGGCAATACTGTAATCTATGCTGTTGGGCAGTCAAGTAGGTATCGCATAGCTCTTGTCGATGTGTCTCTTGTGCATCCCAGTATAATACGCAGTTCTCCATTCTGGATTCTATCCAGTCTATCGATCTGAGTTTGCCTAAGAGTCAGAATTGCCAGTGCATATTCCACCACAGGCACAACCAAACCCTGATACAAAAGAAATAACAATCTCTGCTCACACTGCGCAGCAGCTATAACCTTCATTGCTGCCAAGCCTTTGCCTGCCCTTATGATAATATGGTCAACATGTTCAGGCTTCTGTCAAAAAACACACCCAGATATCTCACTGTGCTAGTTCTTTCTAAACTTTTCCCGGACAACGAAACTTGTGGTATGGGTGTCTTTACCATGTGATTATTCAAGGAAAACCACGCCACGAATGCCTTAGACGGATTAACCACTGCTCCCGTATCTCGACACCAATTTGTCAGTCTGTCCAGCTCCTTCTGTAGTTCCACGATGCACTCCTCTCGATTTCTGCCCTGTCTATACACCAGGATATCATCGGCATATGACATCGTTCTGCCAGCACCTGTGATTTGATTGCCAGCGATATGCACTGTGTATACATTGAAAAGTACAGGAGATAGAGGCGATCCCTGTGGCAGACCATGGCTAATAACCGTTGGTGCAGATATCCTGTTACCACACTTAAGAACTACTACCCTGTGCATCAGGGCGGCGCCAACCCACCGTATGACAAAAGGATTAACTGCAAGATTTAACAGCTGCTGCATCAAGATATCCAAGGACACCCTATTGTACGCATTCTCATGGTCTATTGCGGCCGCACGTCTCCATGCGTGAATCGAACCCCTCAAAAACATCCTGCGCAAATATGGCTGCATTCTGCCATGTCTTCTTTCCTGGACGATATCCTCCTAACAATGTTGGTAAACACTTATTTCTTTCATGATAACACGATACCTTCCAGGCCACAATTTTTTCCAAAACCTTGCCAATCGTATTCTGCATTGTTATTATTCTGTAGCCTTGTATCCTTGTGTGGTCCTTCCCAGGTTTGGGCAGTGGAACTAAATTAAGCATATTGTTTTGAGCTCCTCATATGGTGTGCAAGTCATGCATTGAATGCCTGCGTCAGTGGATTAAAGGCAAGAAGAGCAGTCTGAAATGTGAAATTCCCAAGGTTTGGAGGGAGCCCACAAACCATGTCTCTGACTGCTATTTCTGCGACTGGTATCAATAGAAAGAATTGAAATGTCCTCAAGTATCCTGATCTTGAATCAGCACGTCGTCCTGTAGCTCACTCTGATGAATGTCTAGTACCTGTCTATGCAGAACTCCCTGACATCAGTGATGAAGATTCTTCCAGTGTTCTAGAAGGTCAAGAGGAGAATGAAGAAGAAGAGACTTTTATTGATGACGCTCCACATCTTTTTTTTACCAAAATGAGTTTGAAAAATCAATGAACAAATTGGAATTGGAAACATGGAAGGCCTTTGTTCTGGTTGTGAATAATTTTTTGGGCAACACCAAAGCCAGTAACTATTAGGAAGTTGTCAACAATATGCTGACTGCTTTCAATAACCTTGGATGCAACATGAGCATAAAAGTGCTTTATTTATTCTCGCATATGGATCGGTTTCCCAAGAATCTTGGATCAATGAGTGACAAGCAGGAAGAGAGGTTCCATCAGGACATAAAAGAAATGGAGACCAGGTATCAAGGACATTGGGATGCAGTAATGATGGCTGACTACTGCTGGACTCTGAAGAGAGACATCCCTGCTACTGAGCACTTTAGAAAGTCAAAGAAATTGAAGTTTATGTCTTGAATTTTGCTCGGTGGTGACATAATTTACATGGCCTTACCTTTTTCAATGTCTTCTCTTCATTTAAATAATTCCATGTTTGTAACATTTAATAAATACATTCTGTTAAATACTTTTTATGTGAGAAATGTAACACATAAATCAACTACTAATATCACCAAAATGTAGTTATGAATAGAAGGTTATAGTAGGAGAATATAATTTTTTATAATCAATTTAGAAAAAAAAACCTGACCTGAGAAAAATGGATGTCATTTTTGGCTTCAGTGGCACAAAATGCTCCTAATTCAGTTAAAAAAATGTAGACAACTTTCAACTTCATTTTTTTTGTAAACCAGTGTAATGTACACCCCTCCCCCACACCATAGACCTAGTATTGACTGAGGACATTTGGTTCAATACTGGAAAAAAGTGACCAAATCATGTGACAACAGTTCAACTTGTTAATTTCATATGGGAATTGAACTAGTCCGTTCAACGGCACCAAATCACCTAGCAACTATTGAACAAGCGTTCTTCCGTACTTGACTAACCGCATCTCCAAAAAAAGATGTGATTTCATCAAGCCTTTCAAACCGTGCACACAAAGTCATCAGAACGGACCGATCTGGTGACTTTGTGTGCACGGTTTTAAAGGCTTGATGAAATCGCATCTTTTTTTGGAGATGCAGTTAGTCAAGTACGGATGAACGCGTGTTCAATAGTTGTTAGGCGATTTGGTGCCGTTGAACGGACTGGTTCAATTCCCCGTTAGTTTCAAGAATTATTTTTTTTAAATTTGTCCTCTGGCTTCCTACTTATATTTACTTAATTTCATATGCTATTGCACAGAGCTTCAGTGACTCAGAAATTTAAAAAGTTGTAACTTCGAATACTGATCTAGCAATTTGCGCGCAACACACTATCAATCCACCCCCCACGCAGTGTGTTGCACACTTATCGAGTGATCAGGCTCTCATCGTGTAAAGCGAAGAACGTTGAATGTGTCGGTATATGCATCTTTATCGGAATTTAGTTCTGTTGAATTATGTTTTTTTTGTTCCGTAAAAACCTGATCACTTATCCCGTTAGAGTACAGAATATTCAATACTATTTCTACAAAATTCATTCTTTGGAGTATGCACCAGAACAGACCAATGTTGTGTATGCCGGTATCAAAATTTTTAGAAAAAAGAAGTTTTTGGATACCTGTTTCACCAGATATCTAGGGCTTTCTTTATGTGAACAAGACCTTTATGTTTGGAGTTGTTAAGAGTTACAGAATGATGTTATCATGCTGTGTAAGGGAGACTGCTTTGCAACTTTCATCTGAACATTTATCAGCAAACAATTTGACACAAGCAAATGAAGTCAACATGAAACTGGTGATGATTTTTTTTCCTTTCGCATGTTACATGGCAAGTAAACTTGTCTTACATTCACAAAGATATTTTCACAGATCAGTACATCTTCCAGTTATCTGTTAATTGGACAATCATAAATGTTAATTGCAAATTGTATTTTTTAATTCATTTTCTTGCACAATTACTTCTGATGTTTGCTGAGTTATTCCCCTTGCCCTGGGAATGAAGCCAGTTTTTCCTGATAGGCTGGGACTGAAAAGGTTAATCTCCCAAAATGCAATGAGGTTTCTGTGATAATTGATGATGATGTTAATTTTCGCAAGCGAAGATGAGCATGGCATGAAAAACAATAAATGCAATGAAAAAATAATAATAACAATAATAAGTAAAATTGGTAATTATGTAATTTGGTTTGTGGGTTTGTAGTTGTCCGATTCGTGCACGGAAAGTTCTATTGCAGTGCATGCAGGAGTACTGAAGGTTCGGGGTAGGAGAATTTTTGGATTTGTTCTTCTGCTTCTTGCGCTTGTGGATTGCCTGCAGTGTTCTTTCTTTTTCAAATTCCGTGATGCCAGCAGTGATCTGGGTGTGCCAGGCTGAGCATCAAGTGCTGTAATCTCTCAGGAGCTGTTTGTTTCTTGTGTTACTGAGCTGTCTGTGTAAATTATTGTATCGTGTGGCTTTGAGTGATGCAGCATGAGAGTTCTTGGATCATTCCCTCTGTTCTGTCGCAGCACTTTCTTCCCATCTGTTTCACCACTGTTATCAATAACTTTCTCTCTTTGCCACATCACCCATTCACAGCCTCTTCCCACTTTCTCCAGCTCACAAACTCTGAGTAGGGTATCTTTTGCTTCTGCCATTTAGGACCTTCATCTCTTGATAAGGTTTTATTTTGTGCTGTCTAGAGATTGCTGTAAGAGGTGATGATCATTATTGGCAACCTTGAAATATTCTTTAACCTGGGCTATTTTATGTCTCGATTTGATGCTTCGTAGGTCTAGGAGAAACCTCATGGCCACGATAGTTGTATCTCTCTTGTGCATTCATGGACATCTCTCACGGCTTCGTTTTGAACTCTCTCCAGTCTATCTACCTGTGTTTACGACAGTGTAAGTAAACCTAAACCATAGTCCAACACAGATAATACCACCGCCTGCATCATCTGAAACAGCATTCGTTGTTGCAGCTCTGCAGATGCCATGATTTTGACTGCACTGACAGCCTTCCTAACTTTCTGAATGACATTGTCCACAATTTTCGCAAAAGATAGACTTCTATCAAAAGTGATGCCTAGATATTTCATAGTCTGCTCCCTGTCCATTTTGAAGCCCATGCAGGTGGCTGCTGGTACAGTCTTACAAGCCATCCAAAATACCAAACAAGACAAACTCATTCACAACATCAGACAAAATATCTTCTAATTATGTAAAAAAAAATACATTAGTACTACAATGGATACCAACTCACTAGCATCTCTGGTAACGAAAAAACAGACAAATTAATAACAAAAACAAGAGGCAAACGCAACCCCCTTCCCCCCTTCAGACTTGCGTACCTCAAAGCTCCAGAAAAGTCTTTGCTAAAACAATCTATTTGATAACTGAACAGAGACTATAACCAAGCAAGAAAACATCAAATTGAACAGAAATGAACATTTCCTGATATTTTGACTGGAAACGGGAAACTACTGTCTAAAAGCACTTACACTGAATCAGTATCAACAACTCTCCGAAGTGCAGCATAGATACCAGAGTGAATACTACAGGATTGTTCCAGTTTCACTGGTCACAGAATGACAGTCTGCCAACAGGAATTTCTCTGCGGAAAATGTTGTGGGGAACTCAAGGTGTCTACATCTCAAATCACTCTATACATGACCAATATTGGACTGGACGTTTAACAATTGATCACAGAAGAAGTTTTTTTTTTCATATCCGACTCCTAAAAATTGTCATTATATAAATAAATTGCTATTGTTTTTCAGTACTAATGTTCACTATCTACGTTGTCCTGATATTCAGCTGTACAGTGGTTTCCCTGTTTGCCGTACTCTGAAATTTTCTGAAAAATTGTGCAGGTTATCTTCTGCTATTTCTTATATCATACCCAGAAAAGTAGGACTGTGTGTACACATTTTTCTTTATTTCACAGGTGTAAGAGTATCACATACCCAAAAGTGCTACCAAAGGCAAGTGTTGTGATCATCTTCCACAATGAAGCCTGGTCTCCTCTCCTTCGTACAGCGCACAGTGTGGTCAATAGGTCTCCACCAGACTACCTACATGAAGTAATATTGCTTGATGATTTCTCTGATAAAGGTTAGTGTTAAGTAAATAGCGGATTATTTCTCCAATAATTTTTAAACAGTCATCCTAGCATGTTGATTTCTACTTTTCTCTTGCCCCCTTAGGTCCTAATAATAACATTTAGGATAAAAATTGAGGTGCTTCCTGACCATAAGTAATCTGACACCCATAGGTGTCAATGAGTGCAGATTTTCTGTATTGGTATGGTTTACAGCATTGTGTATCTCATACGCATGTATTGGCAGACCATAAGCAAATTTAATGCAGATGGCAGTACCAAACTCAAAGAGACAAAAAATGAAAAACATGATACATTGTTCCAATACAAGCACGTCAACATTGAACAGGGTTCTTGCAAAATGAATTCAACTTTACACAGATATTGTTAAAGTATGTAAATCTGGATCCATTCCATGCACATTTATTATAAAATATGTAGCAGCATTGCCAGATTAAAATTGTGATTTTAAGTCAAACAATAGTAGCAAACTAAATCTAAAAAGAGAAGGGAATAAAGCTGGAGACTCTTGCATAATCTTGAGGGAAAATACACAAAGACCAATCCAACACCCATAGTAGATGGTTGTGACAACGTAATAACAGCACCCAGCAACATACATTCAACAAACATTCAACAATTTCTATGCAAATGTAAACAAGTTAATATAATTAAGGGCCAAGGCATCAAATAACTACACAAGGACTACACATTAATATACTGTGGTGCACACCAGAATACGTAAGCAAAACATGGCTAGCTTTCATCCTTGACCTTGCGGTGTCCAAAAATGTCATAAACAGGACCTTTGTGAGAGAAAGGTTGATAACGATAAACGTTACAATAGACAACGAAAACATGTCATTCATTTAAACATACGCCCCCTGTAATGCACACAATAACAAAATGGAAAGGAAAGAATTTTTTGATAACATAAATGATATAATAAACAACAATAACACAGTAGAAAACTTATTTGTACTAGGAGATTTTAACACCCACTGACGACCAGAAAGATATGGATTAGAAGAATACATTGGACAGTTCGGAGACAAAATAAACAAGATAAATGATAACGGCTACAGATTCATTGAAATGTGCATTCAGAACAATCTATTTATAACTAACACATTCTTCAAGCACAGAGAATCCTAAGTTCACACCTGGTACAAGTGGAATGATTTAGACTGCAAAAGCCAGATAGACTTTATATTAACAAGAGGAACAAACAGAAGGAAAATAACAGACATAGGGTAGCAGGGGGTAAGATGGCGCACTTTTCACATTTTAGCATATTCTGACAACTAGACGTAATTATGAGAGACCACACTGGTATCAGTATATAGCTTATCCATTTATCTTACATTTGTCATGTTATTAACAACATACAACTATGTGTAGACAGTAGAATGAGAATTTTCTAACATATGTAAAAAAGCCATCTTGTCCCATTTTTGGGGGCAAGATGGCTCAGGAAAAAAGGTGACACAAACCATTATAAAATGAGGGCAATCACCTCTGCAACAGGTCTAACACACAGGCAGTGTGTAAATGTGTGTTAAGAATAGATAGAATAAATAGATAGACTTAGTTTTGTAATTTTACTCTGAAAACAAAATTTCTAAAAAAAATAGTACGTAAGTTCCGTTTTAAAGCTAATAATGCTTTTGTAAGGTTGGTTGATCATTATAACCATATATATCAGTCTCTCTCAGCCTTAGATCAGCATCCATGACATCTGTATTTTTTCCAAAACATTTTGAATGTGCGCTAACTGTGCGCCATCTTGCCCCAAATTATATGGTTAGCAACTTTAATAAAATGTCACCAAAAAAAACCAAAGTATTTTGACAATTTAATGTGCTTAATAGCTTAACAATACAATATATGTTTCAGTTTAAACATGTAAAAAAAAACATGACAGTAGTGATAACAGTAGGCAAAGAGTAAAAAGTTGGGAAAAAAATAATTCAAGACCCTTGAAAAACAAATTTACCTCATGGTTGAAAACGACCTGTCCGTGTACTGTCAAATTTTGTTGTATCATAGAATGGATGTTTCCGCCAGACCTAGTCATGTGTCCTACCGGAAAAATCCATAGACTCTGAAAAAAAAATTGAGGCGCCGTCTTGCCCCGCGCGCCATCTTACCCCCGGCTACCCTAATAGCCATACCAAACATGTGTGTAGACACTGACCATAAAACAGTAATAGTATCTGTAAAAACAAACAAAAAGAGAAAGAAGAAAGAAAAAAACAAAGATAACAAACCAACAACAATTAAAATACACAAGCTTAAGGACGACACGGTACGGGAGCAGTACACACACAATAATAATAATAAAGTTCTGAAAACTACCAGTACATGCTACTCTAAAAAAGAAAATGGAAATTATTCTAAGGCTCTATCACACAAGCAGCAAGAGAAACATGTGGATGCAAGAACAACGTGTAAAGAAACCAAAAATAACAGCATGGTGGAATGAAGAAGTCAAAAAAGCCATAAGAGAAAAGAAATAAAAATATAAGAAGTGGGTCAAAAGTAAAAACCAAGTAGATTACATAGAATGCAAGACAGCAAAAACAGATGCCAAGAAAGTCATTAAAACTGCCAAAATCAACTCATGGAAAGAATATATAGGCAAGCTCAACGCAGATTATAAAAATGCACAAAAGAGGTTCTACAAGAAAATTAAGAACATGAGAAACAAAGAAGATATATATGTACCAATAGAAATAATAAATGATGAAAACGGTAATGCACTAAATGAACTGAAACAAATAATAGAAAGATGGCAACAATATTTCAAGAAACTACTAAACCTAAAAGAAGAAGAAGAAGACACAACAATAAACACCAGCAGCGAACCTAGAACCAAACATACTCTATCAGAAATATAAAATGCAATAAACAAAGCACCAATAAACAAAGCAGTAGGCTCTGATAACATACAAACAGAACTTATCAAAGCAGCAGCAGAGAGCGGGAAAAAATAGTTACACAGACTTTTTAATGTAATGTGGAAGAAACAAGACACAACAGAATACTGGAGAAATGTGACAATAATTCCCATATGGAAGAAAAAAGGCAGTAAGAGAGACTACACAAAATACAGAGGGATATCCTTACTAAGCCACACAGGAAAAATGTTTAACAAAATATTAGAATTACGATTACAATCATACATTGAACCACAACTTAAAAACATCCAAATGGGCTTCTGTAGGAACAAAAGCTGTATGGATGCTACCTTTACACTTAGACAGCTAACAGAAAGAGCCATAGAAAAAAAACAAAGAATTATATATCACAAAAAGTTGACCAAGAAAAGGCATTCGACAGAGTAGACAGGCAACAACTATGGAAAACACTATCAATATACGGAGTACCAGAACGTTTAATCAATATATGCAAGGGCATTTATGTTAATAGCCAATGTGAAGTAAGAACAAATGTAGGAGTGTCCAATAAGTTCCAAATTCAATCAGGAGTTCACCAGGGGTGTGTCCTATCCCCTCTACTTTTTATAATATATATCGACCACATCTGTAAAATAACAAATACCAAGGAAGAAGATAACATAAAAGACAAATTGAACGATCTACTCTTTGCAGACAACCAAGTACTAATAGCGACATCAGAAGAACAATTGCAAGAACATATGAACAGACTCCACACAATATGTCAAAAGTTCAACGTGAAGATTATTATTGAAAAGACTGAAATAATGACAATAGCAAAGGAAGAAAGAAACATCACTATCTCCATCGATGATAAACACCTTAAACATGTAAATGAGTTTACTTACTTAGGAAGCATTATATTGAGTGAAGGGAAAACCAGTAAAGAGATATGAAATAGATGCAACAAAACATACCAGATCCCGGGACAGATGACACATATTTTCAAGAAAAAAAATGTAAACATAGACAGTAAAGTTGCATTATACAAGACTATTATTATTCCATTACTGTGCTACCAGTGCCAAACCTGGAGTGACAGCAGAAATGACATGTGTACAAAGAATACTCGGGGTGTCATTAATAGATAGAATTAGAAATTATAACATCAGACAGATAACCAAAACAATACCAGTATTGGAACACATCAAAAGACAACAGATCAAGTGGTTTTCACACACTTCCAGACTACTAACAGATAGCATGCCACAAATGGCTATGACACATAGACATAACGGCTATAAAGCCAAAGGCAGACCATGTAAAAGATGGATCATAGAAATCAAAGTTAGTAGCCACAAGAACAAGCTTACAAACAACATACAAGAAGGCCATTTCCAGAGAACTCTTCCACCTGATGCTGCAAGGCAAACAAGGGCCACAGCATATAGATAGATAGATAGATAGACTTACAAAAAAAAGTGCAACACCTAACAAAAATCAGAACAATATTACTGCATTCAATGACCCATTAGCATAAAAAATGGCAATATGAAAACTTGCTAGAAGCAAAGCTCCAGGACCAGATCAAATTAAAAATGAAATGATTTGTAAGCTAGGACCATAGGCAAAAGTAATACTCCTATGGTTTATTAATAGAACATGAAGTGGTAATGCTATGTGTAATAGATTATGGCCTCGGCCTACTAACTTTGTCACAGACACATGTCGATAGATTGGAAAAAGTTCAAAATGAGGCAATGAGAGCGGTACTGGGATGTACTAGAGATACACCCATCTCTGCTATGAGATTTCTGCTTGATCTCCCCAGCATTAGATTGCGACATCAAGTAGCCCATCGTCTAGATGAGTCAAAGGGAAAACGTATTAAGCGTGGCAGATCATGGATGGCAGAGGCTGAAGACACACTGCGAATAGTATGTGAATTGGAAGAAATAGGAAAGGGCAGTGAATGGGTGGAGGTAGACACTGAGAAGAAATCACTGATTAAAGTAATAATACAACTAGATAAAGCGTGTCGAAAATGGACGGCAGTCAGGGCTCAGGATAAAGTACAAGAACTCGCCCAACTACACTCGAAACCACAAGACATAATTATATACACAGATGGATCTGTTAGCAGAAACACAAATAAAAGCGGTTGGGGTTTTGTTACCTACAGAAATGGCGTGAAGTTGGTTGAGAAATCTTCAGCATATTCTACTGTCACATGGAGCATGAGGATGGAGATAGAGGGAGTTACAGCAGCTATTAATTGGTTGATAACTGATACATCAACACACGCGGCAATACTCACAGACTCTCAAAGCATGTTGCGCAAGATAGAAAAGTTCATGCTAAGAAAAGAATGGTGGGACTTATTGAACAACTCAGTTGTCCAAAGCATTACATGGATATTCTGCCCTGGTCATGCTGGGGTCAGAGGAAACGAGAGAGCCGACTTACTGGCAGGCAATGCGGCGATAGACGGCACATTGCTGAGAAGAGATAAAGCAGATTTAATAAAGGCAGTAATAAATTCATTTCGAGATGCAGATAATGTCAATGAGGTTGAGAACGTACACATACAGAGAATGTTAGAAATGGGAGTATTCAGAGGTGAGGGGAGGATTAGTAAATTTTTTGGAAAGTCCAGAAGATCACACAATCAACACCTGACCGGAACTATGAGTCTACATACACTGGGATGGCTGCTGGAGCGGAGGGCGGAGCACTTATGGGAATGTCCCACGTGCTGTGAAGCCAGTTTCTAATCAAGAATCAAGAACATGAAAGATGGGACAGTTGCCATCAGCATGGCCCACAGCAACCATCAACTCTATTCTTAAGAAAGGAAAATGCAGGATCACCAACAAGTTCCAAGCCCATATCCTTCACCTCATGCATAGACAAGCTGGTTGGGAGAATGGCTAACATCAGACTATACTGGTGGCTAGAAGACCATGACTGTCTAGATTTTTTCCTTGCATTTCGTTTCATAATAATCGACACAGACATTTTTTCCAATTTCTGACAGGAGCTTAGTTATGTTGTGTCACCATTATGCGAAAAAAATGGATCACATGTAAAAGATGGATCACAGAAATCAAAAAAGCTGCAGGAACAAGCTTACAAACAGTGCACAATAAGGCCATCTCCAGAGAACTCTTCCACCCCTGACGCAGCAAGGCAAACAATGGACACAGCGTATAGATAGACCATTATGCGCCTTGTAGGCCTAGCACAGCTGATTTCGGCATGCCTTAACATTTTGGGTGGGCTACCATAGACTGGCAGCCTTCTTATCTGTCGCCAGATGGTGAATGTTTGTTGACCCTATGCCGAGACAGTTTGTCCATCACATCTATCTTGCACGAGGTATTTTGCTGCCAGTGACCTTGTCTCATGTAATTAGACATATGCCCATTCCCATAAGATACTGAACCTTTTCTCAATCACAAACCTGGTTCTTGTTTAGGAAGAACTCGACAGAAGAGTTCTTCAATTTCTATGCAATTTCAATATGTTTGGCCCGGGCTTGTTCATTTTTTAGTCGAGGTGTTGTTCACCGATGTCATGAACCCCTCGTCCAAGTCTGAGTCTATACACAAATTTAAGAGCACAGGGGACTAGAAGTTTGTTCTTGAGCTGAACAATGCTTATTTCCTTGGACATTTGTACCTGTGCCCATCGTGTATGGAACCTTTTCTCTCTGAGCATAATTCCATTATAGGAAAAGCTCCACAGTAGAGTTGGGCTCCTCATAATCTCAGTATATTGTCTATTTATCTATCTATTGTCTTTTCTCTGCTTATGCTGTGAGGCATCGCAGGATTGAATGATGATTGGTTTTCTGGCTATTGCACCTTTGGCCACTTGATATGCAGTAATACTGTGCGTGTGAGAATGTTGGTAATTCCTTTAATCCATCTTCTTCTTAGTCTTCCTCTGTATCTTGCTGTTTCCATTTTCATGTTGTATGCTCTTGCCATTGGCCAATAAGGGTTCATTCTCATTAGTTGACCAAATCTTTTCAATTTCTATTTTTCAATATATTTGACCAGTGATGTTGTTCCAATGGTTCTTGTAATCTCCTCATTTCTCACATGATCTCTTCTTGTTCTGTTTGCTCTTTTTCTTAGACATCTCATTTCACATGTAGTAAGCTTTCTCTGTTGTTCTTTAGATAGTATCTATGTCCATTATTGAAAACATAATGTTGGAATGAATATTGAATTTATGATTTGCCTTTTGATTTCCATCGGGATAGATGTGTGTTTCCAAATTGGTGTAGTTCATAATTTACATAGTTGGCTTGTTTAATTCTTGTCTCAAGCTCTCTATCCATTCTTCCATCCGCTGTAAAAATTGTTCCCAAGATATTAAAATTCCTATACTTGTTACAGTATTTGCCAGTATATTGTGAATTGTGGAAACTAAAAATCAATATGCAGAAAACTGTTTACACTATTTTCTCACAGTCACACAACAGCCAAAAGATATGTCAACATCAAAATGAGTGGGGAAATATTAACCAAGGAGGAGTACCCTGAATTTGAGGAGTACCCTGAATTTGTAGAGTAAAACTAAATGAAAAACTAAAACACTAACACTAGAAAATATCAGAGAAAAAGCAAGCAAACGCCTAAACATTATTGAGACTAGCTAGTACAAACTGGGGGGTGGGGGTGCAGACAAACAAACAGACTCCACCAATTGTATCTTTACTATGTGAAATCAATAATAGATTACAACCTTCCTCTCCAGACCATTGTGAGCAATATTGTCATCTCCTCCCTGAATGCAGAACCAGACTAATTGATGGAGGGATATGATCAATACCCACAGCAGTGTGTGAGATAGGTGCAAATGTAGAGCTGCTGGATATCAGATGGAAACGAGCACTGATGGAAGCGGTAGAAAGATACAAAGAGATAAAAGATAGACCACCCAAATAAAATACTTATTGACATTTGGAAACAAACAAAATGACTAAAACAACTGGATATATCCAGAGAGGAAGATGACAGACACCATCTACCACAAGAGAGAGAACTGGAAAACAAATATCTCAAACCACCTCCTTGGGAGAACTTTCACCAACCTATTATCCAAACAAAATTACTACCGGATAGATAAAACAGCCAATAAGGGAACACTAGCAACAATCCTGCGAGATGTGTCTTAAAAAACCATAAACAGTCACCCATCATCAACGATCAAGACTGCACTGATGAATCATCTTTCAAGGCCACCTTTTTTTTCAGGATATGGCATTTATATACGATACCCTGATGGATCTGGCTATGAGTTCTGTAGCTCTTGTGGTGAAAATTGCTCAAATTATGAAGCAGAAGCTGAGGTCAACAAGACAACCATTGAGTTAATACAATAACAGTTTGATCTCGTGGAACAAAATCCATCAGATATAGTCATTTTTACAGACTCTTATGTCCGTTTTGGAATTACTTAAACATGCCCAACATGAAAATCAAGATATTCTCCACATAGCAAGAGCAGTTCACAGTCTTATCTCCACATATCCAATCAGTGTGATTTATGCAATGGATCTTTGGACATAGTGATCTGGCAGAAAATGAGGTAGCAGACAGTCTTGCAATAAGGAAGTGTTCCACTATTTCACTGGGATGATAGTAGGATTTACAAATGGGTAGTTGCTGGATTCTGATACGGTTTAAATGGCTATTTAAATTATTCTTGCATGTCTTGTTTGAAACCTAAAGATAAGGGAATGATTTCTCCAGCAGTTTTTTTAATATTGTCATTGTCCTTTGGCTGTGTCATTTCACTAAATACATTTTGACTAGTCATCCCATTTGCCCATCTTTTCCGCCAGATTTCCCTGGTGGTGTTTCTGAAAATTTGTTGGACTGTTCCCATACTGCAAAGTCTTTCTGTTTATTGTTTTGAGGCCTCCTCTTTTTGCAAGTTTTTCTGCAGTTTCATTTGCTACTAGATCACTATTTTAGAGCAATACATAGAACATTGTGTTCTAAACAAAATGACATTAATTCATTGCTGTTTTATTTAATTTGCATATTTTACAAATTTTTTAAAATATAGATAAATCATTGCCCAATATTTACATTAATAATTGTTTTAGGGAGTATAATTAAATTATTTATAATAAAATGTATGATAATAGGCTATCTATTCACTAAACCCTTTGTTGCCTTTCAGTGTCAGGGGTAGAAGAGTTTTCTGGAGATGGCCCTCTTGTGTGCTGAGTATATTGTGGAATTAGTTGCTTCTTTTATTTCGGTGGTCCATCCTTTTTTGTGGTCGGCATCTACGCCTGCCTTCACTGTATCTGTGTAGCATAGCTTGCTGTGGTATGCTTTCTGATGGTAGTCTGCTGATGTGTGCAAACCATTTGATATGTTGTCTCTTGATGCATTCCTAGATTAGTCATAATCTTAGACATTAGTCATAGATACAAATTTATGCTGAAAAACAGGCTTGTAAAATCATGGCAAGGTCTCTAGTTCACTAAGAGTTAAGTTGTGAGAACAAGAAAAAGTCACAGTAAGATCTGGTGAGTGGGAGGTTGTGGGAGCAATGAAATATTGTGTTTCATAAAAAATGTGTTTATGGTAACAGACCTGTGTGCAGGGGCATTGTCATGATGCACAACCCATGATGTGACAGACATCAAAAGATGCACAACACATGATGTGACAGGTCTGTGCATCATTTCTCAAAATGATGCCTGTGCAAAAGTGTCATGGAGATATTTCAGAACTATTTTGTAGAATTATGCATTGATGCTTTGTCCTCTAGGGATATATTCATGATGAAGAAAAGTTGTTGCCCATCAATGTTTAAGAAAAGACATCATCATATGCTGTCTCCGCAACGAAGGTTGGTTGCAACATCCCCTATCTCTTGTTTTGGTGGTGTACTCTGCTAAACTATTACCTTTCCATCTTGTGATGTTACTCTCCCACTTGTATCACTGCATACCACTTGCTTTCTTCCCTTTGACTTTACCCTCAAGTAAGGTCTTCAATAAGGTGTCATGTCTTTTAATGTGTCCAAAATATTTTATTTGCCTGATCTTTATTTCTCTTAGTAATACTTTCTTCATATTAAGTGTTTTTATATCCTCTTTGTTTTCTTCTCTTTCCATGATGTTCTCCCTATTCTTCTAAATACAGCTTTTGGAAAAAATTGTGGCCCGGAAGGTATCGTGTTATCTTGAAAGAAATAAGTGTTTACCAACATTGTTAGGAGGATATCGTCCAGGAAAGAAGACATGGCAAAATGCAGCCATATTTGCGCAGGATGTTTTTGAGGGGTTTGATTCGCGCATGGAGACATGTGCGGTCGCAATAGACCTTGAGGATGCGTACAATAGGGTGTCCTTGGATATCTTGATGCACCAGCTGTTAAATCTTGCAGTTAATCCTTTTGTCATGCGTTGGGTTGGCGCCGCCCTGATGCACAGGGTTGTAGTTCTTAAGTGTGGTAACTGGATATCTACACCAACGATTATTAGCCCTGGCCTGCCACAGGGATCGCCTCTATCTCCTGTACTTTTCAATGTATACACAGTACATATCGCTGGCAATCAAATCACAGGTGTTGGCAGAACGATGTCATATGCCGATGATATCCTGGTGTATAGACAGGGCAGAAATCGAGAAGAGTGCGTCGTGGAACTACAGAAGGAGCTGGACAGACTGACAAATTGATGTCGAGATACGGGAGCAGTGGTTAATCCGTCTAAGGCATTCGTGACGTGGTTTTCCTTGAACAATCACATGGTAAAGACACCAATGCCACAAGTTTCGTTGTCCGGGAAAAGTTTAGAAAGAACTAGCACAATGAGATATCTGGGTGTGTTTTTTGACAGAAGCATGAGTTTCAGGGAACATGTTGACCACATTATCATAAGGGCAGGCAAAGGCTTAGCAGCAATGAAGGTTATGGCTGCTGCGCAGTGTGAGCAAAGATTGTTATTTCTTTTGTACCAGGGTTTGGTTGTGGCTGTGGTGGAATATGCACTGGCAATTCTGACTCTTAGCCAAACTCAGATCGAAAGACTGGATAGAGTCCAGAATGCAGCAATGCGTATCATTCTGGGATGCACAAGAGACACATCGACAAGAGCTATGCGATACCTACTTGACTGCCCAACAGCTGAGCATAGATTACAGTATTGCCGTGCACGGGCGTACCTTCAAATACATGCAGATAAGGAACACCCGTTGCATTCCGAAATACAGAAAGTTAAAGGCAGCAGACTCAAGAGAGGAAGGTCGTGGATGGGACGTGCTGAGGATGTAATACAAAGCGTGTGCCGATTACAGGATGTGGCAGCTGGTGCGGAATGGATAGGTCTACCCACAGATTTCGAAACTTGTTTGAGAGTAGTAATATCACTTAGCAGGGAATGCAGAGAATGGTGTCCCACAGCTGTGGAGAAAGAAGTGCAGGCTTTAATCAGTGAGAATACCAAAGAGGGGGATGTGATTATATACACTGATGGATCTGTAATTAGGCATGTTCGCAGTGCTTGGGCCTTTACAGCTCAGTGCGCAGGTAAAACGATCAAGGAGGAAAGTGGTGCCTTTGCGGTCACTACGAGTAGTATGACCATGGAGACTATGGCGGTGACCAAGGCATTTGAGTGGCTATGCACACAGAAAGTAACGCAGGTCTGCATCTTGAGTGACTCTATGAGTATGATTAAGAAGGTACAAGTGGGTCTCGTTCGCGAACAGTGGATTGAGGCCTTGAGAAATGCGAGCTTGAAAACGGTTACATTTATTTTCGTGCCGGGACATGTGGGCGTTCGAGGCAATGAAAGAGCGGATCAACTGGCATTGTGTGCGATTGTGGCAAAGGGCGATGGGGCAATGGATCGCACTAACGTTTTGAACTCCTTAAGAGATATAACACGCGAGAGTGAGACGAATGTGGATGATGATTCCTTTTCAATGGCTAGGATTAAAGATCAGGGATTGAGATGCGGTGTTGCTAGAGGTGAACATTTTGGAGGGCGCAGAAGAATGATGGTCAACCAGCATAGGACCGGTACTGTCAGCAGAAGTGTGATGGCGGATACACTCAAGGAGAGATCGGAGCAACTATGGATGTGTCCAGTTTGCAGTGATGATGATCCGACGACTAACTAACTAACTAACTTCTATATACCCACATCTCAAAGGCATCAATTCTGTCTTCTAATTGTTTATTTAGTGTCCATGTTTCTGAGCTATACATTAATATAGAATAGATGTAGCATTTTATACTTCCCAGTTTTAACTTGTTTGGAATTTGTATAGATGTTACTATTTTCCTCATGTCATTGAATGTACTTTTAGCCATTTCTAGTCTCCTTTTAACTTCTGTTTCACATCTGCCATCATTTGTGACTATGTGTCCCAAGATATTGATAATGTTTTACTTGATGTAGTTTCTCTCCATGTATGTTTATCTCTTGTTATTGTGTGTCTTTGCTGATTATCATAGTTTTTGTTTTTTGGATATTTATATCCAGTCCATATTCATTACTTGATTTATTGACTTGATCTATGAGTCTTTGTAGTTCATGTTCACTTTCTGCTAAAAGAACAGTGTCATTTGCATATCTTAGGTTATTATTTTCCCATTGATCTTGAGTCCTGGAATTTCTTCTATATCCCATATAGCAACTAAATGTGACAGGTTTGCCAGAGGATTAGTTCATAACTACTTACAGCCACTCTATAAACATGTAAAGAATCCTATGTTGCTCAGCAACTACAGCATCATCATCATCATCTGATGACATATTTTTTCCAGAATATAGTCTTCCCTTTGGATCTCTTGAATTCTCTGCAGTCTTGAACAAGTTCTATTTTAGTGACGTGCAGGCATTCTTGAATGTCTTTTGTCTAACAACATCTTGGGCGACCTTTGCCTCTGTTGCCTTCTATCAACCCTCCAGTAACACTTTCTCCTGGTAATTTTCTTGGTCACCATTTTATTTAGTCACCAGTTTCTTGGTCACCGTGCCAGTTTGTCAAAAGACAAAAAAGACATCAACATAATCTTGTATTGGACTTGGCCTGTCTACTTCCATATACTTTTAAAATGAAAATACCACTCAAAATGACTTTTGTCTAAGTCAAAATTATTGATTTAGACAGGAGTCTGGGAAATCTGATTACAGCATAACAAGTGTTTTATAATAAGTTTTTCCGAGATGAAAGCAAAAATCAATGCACACATATTGTTGACTATTGATTTCCATATTTTAAATGTGAGGAGCACTACTAGATACCTTAACTTATAGGATTCTGTGCAGTTCATGCACAAAGTTACTGATTTAGGTGAATACCACAGCACTATTAATTATGATTTTCTGAAATAAAATCTCTCAGTGACAAGAGTTTATAATTTTGGCTACTGTTGCCATATAAATGTTGACAGCATTGGTGACTGGGGATAGTATTTTGGTAGTCCCAAACATATTTGTATAGGAACTGTTCCAAGTCACAAATGCAACAGTCCTCTAAATTAGGGAAATAGTGATCCAGTTCACAATCCAAAGATTAATTCCAGTCTAGTAAACATCCTCCAAGTCAGTTGCTACCACAACAGTCTCCTGCTTGGATTGGAATTCCCCCTAAAAATTATGTTCGATCATAGTGACATTATCACCAGTCCCTTTTCATGACTGATAGCTCCCTAGTGGTATTAGGAAAGATGTGGTTTATATCTTGTTGGCACATTGCCTTTCTGATCGCTATTTTTCCCAGTAACCACGTACATTTTGCAAAGTGATGATACTGTATCACCATCAATTATGGTAAATAATAAACGACATGGGTTTCCCAAAAGACATTGTACAACTAATAGCAGAGCTGTATTAAGACCAAGAAGCAGCTATAAAAGTTGAGGGTGCAAGATCAGAGTGGTTCAATGTACAGAAAGGAGAATGACAAGGTTGTACCTTGTCTCTTAACTTGTTGAACATATGCGGAAAATGTGCTACAAATAACAATGAAGTCTGATTTCATATCCATAAATATGGGAGGGTTGCATATACCAGAAATTAGATATGCAGACGGTGCTGTGCTATTAACAACAAATGAACATGACCTACTGAACATAATTAATGTAATACTTCAGTACTCATGACTTTGTCTTGCAATTTAATGTTCTGTAGAAAAAGAGTGTTCAGTCTGATTTCATGTTTTGATAATAGGTAATAGGTTCTGCCTTTCTTATGCTTTGAGTAGATAGCAGTCTCTATCATTGTTGACAATATTGTGAAAAATTATGTATTAAAGTAGTGCTCAAAGAGGGAATGCAGTATTTCTTTACTATCCATAATTGGCAGACTGACAATTCTATCAGGTTTTTTATTACCCTGTACCCCATCATATCTGGGGCAGTAGATCCACACAATTTCCTGTAGACACAAAGTCACAATTGATCCTATTCATTCATATTTCATATTATTCAGACTATACTTTGCAAATCATTGATTGTGAATCTGACACAATACCAATCTTGGTATTCTCTGTTTCAATCACCGACTTTAGAACTGCAGGAGCCATTTCAAACTGAATTATCATACTGAATGTTGCATAAAATTGAAGTGGCACAGAACATGCTACCAGAAAGGACAGAATATAAAACAACCAGATGTCCAATAGTGACTATATTTCCCTACTGTGACAGGGGATTCTATGACAGATTTGGTTTTTTCAGTAATATCAGCACACACCAAAGAGACTAAAAACACAATTATGAGACTGTTGCCATCATCACAAGTGATGATGGCTATTAATAAATTATTTTTTTTAAACTTGAGAATTCATTCTCAAACTCATGCTGGATCTCTCTTGTAGTAGGACAATGGTCCTACTAGATTTCCAGCAGGATGCATTCCAGAGAACATTGATATATGTTTTGTTGCTGTTTTATTTGTGCTATTGGTGGAAAACTTTCAATTTTAATGGTGGTTTTTATTTTCTTTTATTATTGTAATTGTATATAAATATTTTTTATTTTTATTGGATGGCCTAGATTTTCTCAAAGAAAAATTGGAAAAGTACATTGTTGAGACATGGCCAGATGGAGTTGTGCGTCTAGTTCGTACTCCTGAGAGGTCTGGTCTTATCAGAGCGAAAATAGCTGGAGCTAAGGCAGCAAATGGAGATGTCCTCATTTTTCTGGACTCCCACTGTGAAGTCAATACAGGATGGTAAATTTTGTGTCACAATTATAATATCCTAGATAGTATGAAGAAAATATTGTCTTATTTGGAAGCTGATAAAATGTGATAAATAGTGTTGAAATGATTCATAAAATATTAATTTAATTTTTAAAATGTCCATGTTGAATGTTAATATAAAAATATTTGTCATTGTGATTTTTTCCCCGCAGTTGTATTTGTTGAATTAAGAATATTGTTTATTTTTAAATACACTATCACCTTTCTGTCTTTCTAAATCATATTATCCTTTCCTTAATGATATTATTCGTGTTTTAATAAATGCATAGATGTGAACTAGTTGAGACTAAAAAACCATACAAAAAGTTCTAAAAAAAATCATAATTGAATATGAAAAACCATTCACAATATCGAGGGGTGCTCCACACACGCACAAAAAAAGGTCCTTCGATTTTTTGTCACCCTTTTTGGCTGTGTCGATCAACATTAGCCTGCTCAAATTCATATTCTGTTTTTCTAGGAGGGTGTGTGAAAGTCCCCCTCCTATCTACGACCTTGTCATCAGGGCGTGTTGTTGGGCGTAATGAGCAGTTTTATTATTTTTTAAACCCTATTACATTTTGTGTAATGTTGAATTATCCACATTTATTTGTGGAAGTTTAGTTATTTTTGCAGGTTTATCCCTTACATGTTGCTAAGTGTAAATTTCATGATTTACATTGACCCCCATCCCTTTTACAAAAAAGGGTTTGAATGACAACACAAAGCATCACAATCTCCTTTAGCAGATGTTTTTGTTACCACTGCCAATAAACACACAAATCTGATTTAGGCCCTAATAGAAAAAAAAATAAGGTTGTATATCATATTCAAGACGTAGCCATCAACCCAACCTTTTTTGGCTGTAGTAATCTTCTAGGAATATGGACTTTTCTAGACTGGGATTATATTATTTTCAAAGAATATGGATTGGATATAAATATCTAAAAACCATGATAATCACCAAAGACACAGAAGTACAAGAGCTAAACATAAACATACATGGAGAGAAACTACATCAAGTAAAACATTATCAATATCTTGGGACACATAGTCACAAATGATGGCAGATGTGAAACAGAAGTTAAAAGGAGACTAGAAATGGCTAAAAGTACCTTCAATGACATGAGGAAAATAGTAACATCTATACAAATTCCAAACAAGTTAAAACTGGGAAGTATAAAATGCTACATCTATTCTATATTAATGTATAGCTCAGAAAAATGGACACTAAATAAACAATTAGAAAACAGAATTGATGCCTTTGAGATGTGGGTATATAGAAGAATAGGGAGAACATAATGGAAAGAGAAGAAAAGAACAAACAAATAGGATCAAAAAACACTTATTATGAAGAAAGAATTACTAAGAGAAATAAAGATCAGGCAAATAAAATATTTTGGACACATTAAAAGACATGATACCTTATTGAAGACATTACTTGAGGGTAAAGTCAAAGGGAAGCAAGCAAGACTGGCAAGAGGTACGCAGAGATACAAGTGGGAGAGTAATATCACAAGATGGACAGGTTACAGTCTATCAGAGTGCACCACCAAAACAAGAGGCAGGGGACGTTGCAGCCGACCTTCGTTGCGGAGTGGCACTTGATGATGATCGTTATTGTTTTCTAGGCTATTATAAATATGTTCAATAGTTTGCCTTTGTTTTTTGTATGGCCACCTGTTGCTCAGATCGAACTCGGTACCTCAGCTGTCACAGACACAATTGCATACCTGTCAACCTGGTGAGACTGAAAACCATAAAAGAAGTTATGAAAAACCGTAATTGAGCATGAGAACCTGTAAAATCATACTCAATGGTGAGGTGAGCGGGGCTCCATCCGCGCACAGCAAAAAAAAAAAAAGGTCATTTGTATGTTTTACGGGTAGTTTGCCTTTGTTTAACATAGCAATAGCGTGGGAAGGAAAATTATAGAGCACAAAGTAACTTTACGTAACTTTAATTCGAAAAAAGAAAGAAATATGGAAAAAAAATTAATACAGAGAATGGATGCTTAGATCCGTTTGAAACTATAACAACTTGTTGGAGTGCTCTATAAAGCGTTGGGCAATAATTTCAACTATTTATGAATAGCGCACATCATGCATTTATGATCAACAGAGATCGTACAACTATGACAGGCAGAGATTGTGCATCTATGACCGGCGGAGATCATGCATCTATTGCCGGCAGTAATCATACATATATGGCTGGCAAAGATCGTTCAACTATGACCGGCATCGATCATGCATCTATGACCGGCGGAGAATGTGCATTTATGACCGGCGGAGATCGTGCATCTATGACCGGCAGAGATTGTGCATCTATAAATAGCGGAGATTGTGCATCGGCTATCGGCGGAGGTCGTACAACTATGACCCATGGAGATTGTGCAGCTCTAACCGGCAGGGATTGTGCATCTATGAATAGTGGAAATCATGCATCTGTGAATAGCAGAGACTGTGCATCTATGAATAGCAGAGATCATGCATCTGTGAATAGTGGAGATCGTCCATCTGTGAATAGCGGAGACTGTGTATCTATTATCGGCGGAGACCGTACAACTATGACTCGTGGAGATTGTGCAACTGTGTTTGGAAGGGATCGTGCATCTATAGCAATGAAGGCTTCATTTTCAGTCAGCTGCATCAATTTCTCATTTTCCGTTTGTAATTCCTAAAAAGAAACATAACGTGACAACAAAATATTGGTTTTAGATAAGTTATAAAGATCAGATTTAGGCCTACATAAACAAATAACATATTCTATTATTTAACTGTAGACCTACCTACACTACCTAGGTCTAGGAGGCAAACAAAAACTTACAATATAAATTAAACGATGTATATAGTAGGCCTAGAAACAAAATACATGTGTTACTAGTATTTGTGTACTGTAGATACACTGAGTAACACTGTCAATGCACATGGACAAAAATTACCTAAGTTCGGTATAAAGACAACGTCCCCAGCACAGAGAATAATTAAAGTACTGGGTAGTTTGTTAACAGCATTGTTTCCAATAATACTTCACCCCAAGACCAGATCAAATAAAAATCGCAAACGACACTATTGTTAATAAAACCCGTACAAATCACTGTTGCCACTAAAATATATACTAAAATATCAGTGTCACCACTAAATTTAATTTTTTTAAACGTACAGAACTGCAGAAATTCACATAAAAATCCGTAAATTCATGTGTACGCCCGTAAAGCAGTACAGCTTGGAAAAACCATAAAAATTACGGCGATTTATGGGCAGTTGACAGGTAAGTCAATTGGTACCACGTTGTCACAGAGCCAGACCTAATATTATTATTTAATAAAGGATAATATATATTTTATTACAGATCTAATATATACAAAATATAATATTTCTATATGCTGTAAATAAAGTGTAATGCTTTATTACCAGCATCATATGTGACAGAAAAATTACACAATAATTTATATACATTGTATTTGTTGTTCTATATTTTCCAGCAGCAGATTTGCAACTTTATGCCACACCTATTATCATAAAAGTATTATGCAAAGATAAGTCTATAGATCGGATTTAGGCGTACATGTTTTATTATTTAACTTTAGGCCTACCTACACTACCTAGAAGGCAAACAAAAACTTACAATATAAATTAAATGATGGCCTAGATACAAAATACATGCATACGGCAGATACATTGTCATTGCACATGCACAAAAATTATGTACGTTCAGTATAAAGACAACTTCCCCAGCACAGAGAATAATTAAAGTACTGGAAATGTGTTGAAAGCAGTGCTGCCACCAACACTACACCCCAAGACCAGCATCAATTTTAAAACACACAAAAGTCACTGTTGTCAAAAATATTAAATAAAAACCGCCCAAATCACTGTTGCCACTAAAATATATGCAAAAAAATCAGTGTCACCACTAAATATAGTAAATACCCCAAAATGTACACAACTGCAGAAAGTCACATTAAAAATCCAGTAAATGTCAATGTACACCCATACAGCCGTAAATCTTGGGAAAAACCGTACAAAATACGGCTATTTACAGGAAATTGAAACCTATGTAAATGGATCTTGCCTTTTCTTGTTTAATCCATGTGTGCAGTTAGAAGTCATGGGGAGCTGAAGTCTTCTTTCTTTCGCTAACTGTGATGCCACTGCCATAGTGCAACCTTGGTGTTCTAGTATTTCTCTGATGTCATCTATCAATCTTCGTCTGGGTCTTCCCCTGTTTCTCCTCTCCGATGATCTTTTATTGAAGGCTATCAATGGAATGCTTTCTGGTTCCATTCTGATTAGGTGGCCGAACCACTTGATCTTTTGTGTGTCTATGTATTCTTTACACGATATTGTTTTCATCAGATTTCTTATGATGTCATTGTTTATTCTATCTCTTTTTGTTACCCCCATTGCAGTTCTAGTTTCTCTTTCAGGGAGAAACAGATGATGACATTTTGAGAGGTAAGTTGGTTTTCACAATAACATATAGTGTTGATCACGCTGCTTTCATGATTTGGATGCCGAATATTGACTGTGTTGGAGCGATCAAATATTTGTAGGTCTAGAGCTTCAGAGAACGTTTTGTGGCGAATCTAATAGGTTAATTCATTTTCACCAGTGATCTTATGATGATTTAACAATGAAACCACATACAAACTTTTTGAATTAAGTTTATTTTACAGGGTTTCCACTTCAGAAAAATTAAACACCAAAGATAAGAAATTTTTAAATAATTTTCTTTTCATTTTGTTTGTTATAATTTTTTTTGTGGTGAAAGAAACATCTTTACCACTTTCTAATATGTCTGGTGTCACACACACATACAAAAATTACACCAATATATGCAGTATTCAATTCTTTATTTATATGTACAAATATTATTTAATTATCTCTAACAAAAAAAAAGTTATCACATTTTTAAAACAGCCACAAACATTAACACAAATTCTCCAAAAAAAATTGAGTGGAAGGGGGAACACTTGTGATTTGTAAACACAGCTTGCTAAAGCTTAAGGTCTGTACCAGAAAAAAACCCTTGGCGTGAAAGGTATGGAATATTCAGACCTACGTGAAAGGAATAGTGAGGACGAACAAAACTGTGTGCAGCAAAGGACAGTTACCCTCAATTTCCTAGATGAGGAATATCCACAAGACATATGGGTCAGTACAGAATGCAGTGAGGAATGGAGGTGCAGGTATATATATATATCCATACAGGCCTAGAGATATGATCAGAACACCAACAGGGAAATTCTGCAATAATTATGATGCAAAAATCCAGGCAATTAGGGTGGCAACTAAAAAACTGCTGTACTCTAACATTGGCCTACAGCCCGTGGCATTCCTGACAGATGCAAGGTCAGTGCTTCAAGCTCTCAAGTTTGGAAAACTAACAGACTTACAAAAACTACTTAATGAACTGTCTTACCACTATAGAGTAACCATGCAGTGGATACTGTTTCATTGTGGAATGCCAGGAAATGAAAAAGCAGACCAACTGGCTAAGGAAAGTGTTGCCAAAGACCAACCAGATGCACCAATCACCTACCATCAGAAAAAACAGATGATCAAGTCAATAAGAAAGCCACAAACATCAACACAAGATGACTGTCACATTATGAACAATCAGAACATGTAATTCTATGCTTCAGATCAGGACACAACTGACTCCACAGTCACATGTACACAAAGTTCAAGATTGGCAACATGGCCATGTGTACATGTGGTCAGGCAGCATAGAGTGCCAAACATATACTTCAAGAGTGTTCTGAGTATAAAACGCTGAGGCAGACATATTGGCCAGAGGAAATAACACTGGAATCAAAGCTCTATGTGCTACTGCATGAACTACAAAAAATAGTTAGTTTTATTAAGGGGACAGAATTACAGATATAGACACGTTTCAAGTGAACGAAAGAAGAGGAAGAAAAATCAACAATGAAATAACAAATACAACAACATATAAATAGACTCCACGCAACATGTAGGGACTTTAATTTGAAGATAAAACCAGAAAAAAAACTGAGGTAATGTCAATCGTAAAAACAGAAAGAAGCACCACTATTTTACAACTGATCAACAACTTAAACAGGTGAAAGAATTCACTTATCTTGGAAGTATCATATCATTGAATGGGAAAAACACCCAAAAAAATCCAATATAGATGCAACATAGCATGATAAATCCTAGGTCAAATTCTTGCTATTTTCAAAAACAAACATGTAAACACGAACACCAAAACTGCACTATACATATAAATATATCATCATACCATGACTATGCTACCAATGTCAAATGTGGACACTAATAACAGAAGCTAAAAGAAAACTCATTACAACAGAAATGACTTGTGTACATAGAATCCTCAGAGCAACAATAAGAGACAGAATTACAAACGAAAACATCCTGGATTACATCAGAAGACAATAGATTAAGTGGTTTTCGCTGATACAGACATGATGGATACAAAACCAAGGGCAGACCATGCAAACGATGGATTACAGAAATAAAAGAGTCAACAAAAACAAACATATTAAGCACACACAAAAAAACAATCTTCAGAGAACTCTTCTACCCCTGATGCTGCAAGGCACAAGGGGTATAAAGCAAAAAGAAAAGAAAGAAAGATCAAGATGGTGGACCTTCAATCTCAGTAGATTGAAGGCCATGACCAAAACTCAGACAAGCATTGTTTGCGACCTATTGTTCACCAACGATTCTGCACTCAATGCTGCCAGTCTGACAGACATGCAGGTCAGAATGGACCTATTTTCTTCTGCCTGTAATGTGTTCAATCTCACCATCAGCATCTTGAAGACATTAATACCACCTATGTACCAACCAGAGCCAAGCATTCCCTACACAGACTCAGTAATCACAGTGAAAGGATAAATAATGTTGATAGATTTGTATATTTTAGCAGCATTCTATTGCAAACTGCGACAATTGACAAAGGAATTTGCCTGCGTATTGCTCCCATGAGTGCTGTCTTCAAGAGTCTTCATGCCAACATCTTGATCAGGTGTGGTCTCAGTTTGATAACTAAGTTGGATATTGACAATGCAGTGGTTTTGCCAACAATGCGTTATCCTGCGTCATCCTGAACTGTCTATGTAAGACACGATCGACAGCTTGACTTTCCACCTTCAGTGCCTACAAAATCTAATGGGAGTATGTTGGCTGAAATACCAGACACAGAAATTATTCCAAAATCCTGTATGCAAAGCATCCATGTCCTGTAGATTAGGTCCCAACTATGCTGGACCGGCCACATCATCCATATGCCAGACAAGCGCCTTCCAAAGAGATGGTCCTTTGTTTGGGGCCTGTGCGATGATAAACTTTCAAGCAGAGGGCAGAACAGGCAATTAAAAGGATTGCTTAAAGAACTCCCTCAAACACTGAAATACTGTAGCATTGATCCTAGCTTCTGGGAGACTATAGCTCATGATCGCTCAGTTTTGCAAACTCAGATGCACACTGCGATAATCTTTATTGGCATGAATCAGATACCTTGGGCATCTATGAACTCACAAACCTACACCAAAATAGACAACCACCAATGTTTTGTTTTTTTCATAATTATTTGTCTCATATGTTTATTGTTTTAAATGCCATAGTCATCTTTCTTTGTGAAGGAAGAACATCAGTGAACAGAAGTTAGTTTAGAGCAATAACAATAGGTTTTACACATTTTTGTTGTTTCTTTGTGTTCATATCCAGGAACTGCAAGTGATGAAACTCATGTTTCCTATGTACAATGGGGAACTTTTCCAGAACTTTCTTTTATATCCAGAAGAGCTCAACTCTCAGCATTAGTCACTGCTTTGAGAAGCTTTCTACTCAAGGGAATTTATGTTCATATATAAATGGCATGTTCACAAATTTTTATGCAGGAATCCAATTGCATGAATGCTTGTAACCATTTGGTGGCATTATTTTGACCAAATTACCAATATGACTGCATAGCTTCAATAGGGTCAGGAACTAGGACATATTGATAGTAATTTACCAATACAAAATGTCTTTACTATTATTTTAGTGAAATGTTGTTAAAATATTTTTCTGCAGGATAGAACCTTTACTTAGTAGAATTCAGGAGGACAGGACAGTTGTGGTGTGCCCAGAGATAGATCTTATTGATAAAAATACTCTTCAGTATGGAGGCACAGGGAGCTACAGTATAGGGGGATTCTGGTGGAGCCTTCATTTCTCCTGGCGACCTATACCTCAGAAGGAGCTTCAGAGGCGTGAATCTGATGTTCATCCTATTAGGTAAATTAGATAAAAGTTTCTGAGGCATTTGGAGAAAGTCAGTTTGTTGTAAGTTTTGATTTCATTGTCATTCATATTCTACTCATGCACATATGCCAGCTATTAGACAGTCTTTAATGTAATTTTACTGTTTGTTATTTTTGTTTCTTGTTTTTTCTATTAACTCCCACTGAACCTCTCTTGTAGCAGAAAAATGTTCCTCCTAGATTTCCAGTAAATTTGAGTCTAGGAAACAGAAGTATATTGTGTATTTTGTATTTTTGCCAGTGATCCTACACATCCAACTTCATCATAACTAATACATTCAGTGTTTTTACCACTTCTACTGAATATGGACGTCTGCAACCATATCGCTAGTAGGCCAACTATATGAGAGAATTGGTTTCTGTACTGTGCATTCGATACAAACCTGAAAATCACAGTCAAGTTTGTTTGACATTTTCGCAGCTGTAAGTATCACTTTCAACATATCCACCGATGCCCATGATCTCAATGTTAAATCTTGCTGTCTAGTATGGTGCATTATCTCACTGCTTTCACAATATCTAATCAGCTTGTGCAGGAATAGTAACACAGGTAGTCTATATGCAGTTTGAACAAGTGTAGGGCTTTCAGTTAAATTCCACATATACTCTGGCATGCAACAAGGAGTGTTCTATCTCTCTTGTTATTCATTACATATATCAATTGTATATGTAAAATTGCCAATATTGAAGAGGGAGACAACCTAAAAAATCTCCCGAGAACATCTTTTTGCAGATGATCAAACAATAATATCAATATCATAAAAACTACTAAAATAACATATACTTCACAGAACACCTTTAACATGGAGATAAATACACACAAAAAAACAGAGGTAATATTTTTTTCATTTGCACAAACAGAAAGAAACGCTACTGTTTTCATTAATGAGCAACAACTTAAACATGTGAATGAATTCAAGAAATCCAACATAGATACATCATAGCATACCAGATCTTAGGGCAGATGTCTCCTATTTTCATAAACAAGCATGTCTTCTTCTTGTTTGCAGCATATAAACATGAACACCATAACTGCACTATATAAAATGATCATCAATCATTACTATGTTTACCAATGTCAAATCTGAACACTAACAACAAAAGCCACAAGAAAACTTGTTTTTACAACAGAAATAAATTGTCTACGTGAATTCTCTGAGTATTTGTAAGAATAAGAGCCAGAATTAGAAATGAAAACATTAGAAGACTAACAAACACAATGCCAATCCTGGATTACATCAGAAGACGATAGATTAAGTGGTTTTCACATGCTTCCAGGCTACTATCAGATAGTGCCCCTTAAAAAAAGCATTGCTATACAGACATGATGGATACAAAGCTAGGGGCAGACATGCAAAAGATGGATTACAGAAATACAAAAATCCAAGAAAAGAAAAATATATGAAGCACACAAAAAGGTTATCTCCAGACAACTTTTCTACCCCTGATGCTGCAGAGCATAAAGGAGTATAAAATGAAAAGATAAAGATCTTGCTGTTAAATATAGTGCATATTTGTTATAACTTCAGGATTAAAGTCTACTTTATGCATCTCACATCTTAATAGAAATCACATGATGTTTTTGTTATAGCATTATTTGTATTGATAACCTTGAACAAACATTGACTAAATGCAACCGCGGAGATACCTCTGGCCTTGAAATGACAGCTTAAGTTCCTACCCCTACGCATATGGCAAGTGTGAATATGATCAACCATCATTCACCTGGGGATAGACAATTGTTTGTATTACCACAGTTGAAGTTGCAGAAAGTGACTTGGTGAAATAATATTAAGCCAAAGAATATACAATGAAACAAATTAACCAGTACCTGATTCTTGATAAAGAATTTGCATCATGGCACTGGGGACAAAATAAAGCGCTCAAACCACTTGTTCTTAAGCCTTATTTGAGTGTATATATCCAGTGCCCTAGTCAATTGTTGGTTGTAAGTTCTGAGGATCTTTTCAGAAAGGACACAATTTAAATTAGCCAGTGTTTTTTGTACACCCTGAACTTTGTCAAAAGAATTTTCAAGTTTTGTTTTTCATTCTTTTATGTACACAATATTTTAAAAAAACTATTTTGTCCTGTTGTTGGTTCTTATTCACAAGCTGTGTCCATTGATGTAGGTGATCATGAGCAAATAATTGCTTAGGTACAGACTTAGGTACGACAGCACAAGACAAACGTAAACTTGTGACAGTTGAAATGGCATGCTTACGCAGATTCCTAGGAATATCGCCAAAAGACAGAGTGAGAAATGAAGACATTAGACAAAGAACTGACACCGCCCCAATTTTGGAATATATTAAGAGCCAACAGATCAAATAGTTTGCACACATCAGCAGACTACCACCAGACAGCATACCACAGCAAGCTATGCTACTCAGATGCAGTGAAAGCAGACCTAGAGGCCGACCACGAAAACGATGGACCAGTGAAATAAAAGAAGCAACAAATTCCACAATATACTCAGCGCACACACAAGGGCCATTTCCAGATAACACTTCTATCCCTAATGCTGAAAGGTAATAAAGGGTTTAGCGAATAGATAGATAGGTACAGACTTTCTACAATAATATTAGCTCCATTTGATACATGATGTTTTCATTCAAGCAAAAAGAAGTGGGATTATAAATATGGGATAAACACAGCCTCCATGCCAAAATTAGCAGACGTGTTTACAATTTGTAACAGAACTGACGCGAAAATAATAAAGTATACATATTATGAGTACTCCTGTAAACACAACATTTTCTCCGTAAACCTGTGTAGATAAATTCTCAAAGTGGTGTTATTTTAGGATCATGTAGCAACATTTCTATATACATTGGTCCTAGAGCTCATAAAATGTCACATCATAAACTATTGCAGACAAGAATTAAACCATGATGCTAATCAGGGATGCAGTCCATCCTTTTCTAAGTAACTTGAATTTGGCCCGCTGCCCACCTCTGTTCTAAATGTATAAAACATATTTAGGTTCATCAACAGTTGTCACAAGTTGCATTTATTTTATAATATGAACATCTTATGTGTTCCGTGCAAACAATTTGTATTATTATTCTATTCCCGAATAATCCCAGGTGTTATTGATTTTTTTTTGGCTTGTATACTTGGAGTGTACTGCATAATGAAGTGGTAGATTGATAAAATATAGAAAACATACAAGACGTCATACTCATATCTGCAATATTGATTTAGCTACAATATTGATTTGATGATATAATTACACTAAAGGGTAAATTGTTGTACAAGTTACCTTTTAAGTCATGTACTCTCTGCTGCATACACTTTTTCTCCATATATATAATATTTCTTGACAGAATTCCGGTTTATACACTATTTTTGTAGTTTATACACTATTTTGTCTGAATATCTTTAATTATTAATTTTAATTATAGGCTACTAATTGTTTCAGGGAAAACCTTTCTGGCTTCATGCACTGTTCTTCTATTTAAAGTAGATGCCTGATCCATCCATGTAAATCAAATTTGTTTCATCAATATTTCACAAAAGTGCCTTCGCCTCGACACCAACACCTACAGGATTCTTCTTTCTGCACCAGTGTATTGATGACTGAAAGCTTCTTTAAATGCCATTGGAATGGATACCTATTGCTCGCCAGGGGTTAATGATGCTAAGTGCAAAGATCTCCATAACATCCTCATGTCTCATCCTAGATTTGCTTCTTTTATTTCTGCTTCTCTTCACAGAAGTGAGCTCTTTGTGTTTTGGATATTCTGTCAGAACTCACTCTTAGAAATTAGATATTAGGTATGTTGATTATCCTCTTCGCACACAGGACATGTCCATATGTGCTCAGATCTCTCAGTGCTTCAGTAAATCTCTTAGGGTATAATGGCTGATGGTTCCAGTTCTATGTTGGTTCACCACTCTTTTGAAATCTTTGTCAGGTATTCTCTATAGGCTACTCCCATCCTCACTCCCAGTTTGCATTCTCTATATTACCTCATGCTCATTCATCTCAAAATCCTCTGATCGTGAGGACTCCTGAAGAGCAATGAGTATGTTTGCTCGGTCCATACGCTGACCATCTGTTGTGGTGGCGAGGCTAGCTAATTGGTCAGCCCGTTCATTTCCCTTCACACCTGCGTGTCCGGGGACAAAGATAAGGGTCAGTTTCCGTAGTGATGCCCACATTCTAGCTCTATCTCATCCCTTACGTACATGACCTGTTTTTACTTTCTGAATCATGTTCATTGAGTCATTTAGTATGCATGCATGGGAATAGGCTTGATATTCCAGCCAGTCAAGTGCCTGCATTGCGGCAAATACTTCCAGTACTTCACTCTTAAACATGCACAGACACATTAAATGTCAATTCTAAGATATAGTTTGAAAGTGAAGGAGAAATTTTTTATCCATCTTTGGTAAAATTCAAGATGATATGCTATTTCTTTTTTTTTTCCAAATTTTCTCCTCAGCATGTGGCTAGCAGCAATAATCATACTTGCATAGCTAGTAATTGCAAGAAGTAACACCTAATACAGGATTATGATCTGTGAATGTTTCTACCATCACTCTCAAAGCCAAAAGGCCTTTGCAGACTTTTCTGATTACATGATTAATTTGTCCACAAATGCTTAAACTATGATGAAGATTGATTCTTGATTACAAACTGGCTTCGCAGAACGTGGGACATTCCCATAAGTGCTTTGCCCTCAGCTCCAGCAGCCATCCCAGTGTATGTAGACTCAGAGTCCCGGTCACATGTTGATTGTGGGATCTTCAGGACTTTCCAAAAATTTTACTTTTCCTTCCCTCACCTCTAGATACTCCCATTACTAACATTCTCTGTATGTGTACGTTCTCAACCTCATTGACATCATCTTCATCTTAAAATGAATTTATTACTGCCTTCATTAATTCTGCTTTATCTCTTCTCAGCAATGTGCCGTCTATAACCGCATTGCCTGCCAATAAGTCGGCTCTCTCATTTCCTCTGACCCCAGCATGACCAGGGCAGAATATCCATGTAATGCTTTGGACAACTGAGTTGTTCAATAAGTTCCACAATTCTTTTCTCAGCATGAACTTTTCTATCTTGCGCAGCATGCTATGAGAGTCTGTGAGTATTACCAAGTGTGTTGGTGTATCAGTTATCAACCAATTAAGTGCTGCTGTAACTCCCTCTTATCTCCATCCACATGCTTGATGTGACAGTAGAATATGCTGAAGATTTTCAACCAACTTCACGCCATTTCTGTTGGCAACAAAACCCCAACCGCTTTTATTTGTGTTTCTGTTATCAGAGCCATCTATGTATATAATTATGTCTTGTGGTTTCGAGTGTAGTTGGACGAGTTCGTGCACTGTATCCTGGGTCCTGATGTCTATCCATTTTTGACACACTTTATCTAGTTGTATTATTACTTTAGTCAGTGATTTCTTCTCATTGTCTAACTCCACCCATTCACTGCCTTTTCCTATTTCTTACAATTCACATACTTTTCGCAGTGTGTCTTCGGTCTCTGCAATCCATGATCTGCCACGCTTGATTCGTTTTCCATTTGAACATCTAGACGATAGTGTAATTGGTGGTGGTTGTATTCTGTCACTTTAAGGTACAACCTAACTTGTGCTACCTGATGTCAACTCTAATGCTGGGGAGATCAAGCAGAAATCTCATAGCAGAGATGGGTGTATCTTTAGTGCACCCCAGTACCGCTCTCATTGCCTCATTTTGGTATTTTTTCAATCTATCGACTTGTGTCTGTGACAGTGTTAGTAGGCAGAGGCCATAATCTATGACAGATAGCACCATCACTGCAGAAGCAGAAAAAGTACCCATTGCTGCATTTTGAAGATCGTCATAGCCTTAATAACACTGATCCCTCTTTTAGCCTTCTGAATTATATTTGTGATGTGTTTGTTGAATGAGAGACTTCTATCAAAGATTATACCAAGATATTTAAGGTCCTGTTCTCTTTCAATGAATGAGCCCATGCAACTAACAGCTGGCAGTGTGTCATTAACCAGATTATTATTTAAGGAGTACCAGACGACCTTTGCTTTCGAGGGATTGATCACAGCGTTGTATGTTCTGCACCATATCGACAATTGATCTAGTCCATTCTTTACACTGTCAGCGATATCTGTTCTATTCCTGCACATGTTGTATAGTAGGATATCATCAGCATATGTTAGAACTCTACAATTGCTGGAGGTTTGCAATTGAGAAATTCTCAATGTATACACATTAAACAGTACTGGGGACAAAGGAAATCTTTGTGGCAGACCTGGTGTTATTGTTCTGATCTCAGACATTGATCAAGTCACACGCCAAAGTAGTTTAATAATTAGGTCATTATTACGCATCATCACCAAGAATCATTGTTTAGTCTTTTAACATTTTCATTGCCACACCATTTTTAAAAAATGAGTTTACAAGTGATGATATTTAAGAAATCATTTTTTAAAAATCAACAAAAAACATGAGGGATTTCAAACTTTAAGAAGACAACAAAAATAATCTTCCCAAACATGTTTATTTGTTAAGCTATTAAATGAAAAGCTTTTAGTGAAAAGCTTTCATTTCTATTGACAATATTTCTATTCTATCTTATGAAGGACTTTTTTCTAGCAAAAACTGCCATACTTCAATTTGCATGATTGGTGCACATCACTTGCTCCAGGAATCACAGAAATTTCTTGAATTAATCTTTGATAGTCATTACTTGAAATACCCCAGTAAAGTGATGCTCAAAACATTACTTAACAGAATAAAACAAGGAAGTTATAATTACAGAAGAACAAGCTGGCTTCAGAGCAAACAGAAGCACTGTTGAACTAATATTTAACATTCGAACAATGATTGAAAAACATATTCAGCACCAACGTGATCACAATTTCATTGACTTTACATAAGGCATAAATAAAAAGACTTTATTTAAGGCCTTTGACTGTGTTTGGCATGATGGTCTGTGGCACATACTGAGGCAATTTAATTTTGACACCACAATCATAGACATTATTGAAGCGCTATACAAAAGTGCAAATAGTTCTGTCTTTTCAAACAACACAATTGGAGAGTTCTTCAAAACAAATGTAGGAGTTCGACAAGGATGCATGTCTCCAGTACTTTTCAGCATATACTTAGAGCATATCATACAAGAGACATTACATGATTACAACCCGTATATATCGATCGGAGGTTGCCCTATTTGCAACTTGCATTTCGCTGATGATATTGATCTTATAGCTGGGTCAGAACAAGAACTATAAGAGTTATATATAAATAACGAAATGGTCAGAGGGTGTCCGACAAAGTGGATGGTGCCGCAGTAACCTAATGAACAAATAGTAACGCAAAATGAGGTAAACAGGTTACTAAAACACTTACCTAGCCTATTAATAAAAATATATTTTAAAAAAACATACAATAAAACTAAACAGGACAATTCTCCACGTATCGGCTCAAATTGAACCTTTTTCAAGAGACAAGCAACAGATAACGACAAAATAAAAAACAAAATAGATGTCTATATTTCATCAAGCCCCGTCTCCATAATAGCGCAGGGATGGCAACGCATCTAGTAAAAGTGAAAATGCGTGCATTCATTATAAACAAACCGAAAGTGGGAAATTAGAGACACTATAGATGAGTGCAAGAATAATAAAAGAAAAAGATAAGAAAAATACCCCTTTTGTCACTCTATTAGACAGGCCGGTTTTAAGAACATAGTCACAACAGGCACGACTGAAGGGAACAGAGACAGATGGGGACGTGAGAAAATATTCATGTGACAACCTAGCAAGGCTTGGAAACAACGATCCTGATAACAATACTGTGAACAGAGAACCATGGTCACCTACGTCAACAAGAATGGCATATGACAATGATAGATGAGTAATGATGAGGTTGTGTGGTGGTGGGGTGAGTGGGTTTGGGGAAGGAAGGATAGAAGAAGAATCAACATTTGAAAACGCATGGAATGAATGTGAAACCAAATATAGACATAAACATATATATAAAACCAAACCTAAACATACATAGAAATGTAAACACACACCAAGAGTCAAGAAATAAACACATAACAAGATGGACACAGATGTGTGAAGGATACCCACACAAAATGCACAGGCATGTAAATGTATCCACACACAGGAAAGGGCTCACACCAGAATAGGTATACACATTGACACAGAATGGAGATACGTGCATTAACATAAAAAAGCGCTCACATAAATATACATATATATATGTATACATAAATATGAACATTCATGCACATAAACACTTTCTCACATAAATAATAACATGAACATTCGTACACATAGAAACATATACATATATTAATGTAAATATAAACGTTCGTTCACATATAGATAATGCTATAACAACTGCATATGTATACATACAAATGTGTGGCCCAAAGTAATTGTGTGGATACATAGAACCATGTAAAATGAAATGCATATACAAATAACTATACATGTGTGGGCACCCATCGAAGAGACAACTGCAATAAAAACGAGGAAATCAAAATCTAAATATGTAAATGATTTAACAATAACAAAATGGCAGAGTACAAAATAATCACATATTGACATACACAAACGAAAGAAGACATAAAGGAATTATATAGAAGAACGCCAAACACAAAAATAATAATTATTCACGAAAGTGTACAAAGACAAATAATTACAAGAAACAGTGCAATACGGGAGTAGAGGGTATAAAGAAAACGTGGGTAACTCAAACAAAACGGTGATTAATGTTCATTCCGTGTGGTTGCAAGACTCAGTCTTGCAACCACACGGAATGAACATTAATCACCGTTTTGTTTGAGTTACCCACGTTTTCTTTATACCCTCTACTCCCGTATTGCACTGTTTCTTGTAATTATTTGTCTTTGTACACTTTCGTGAATAATTATTATTTTTGTGTTTGGCGTTCTTCTATATAATTCCTTTATGTCTTCTTTCGTTTGTGTATGTCAATATGTGATTATTTTGTACTCTGCCATTTTATTATTGTTAAATCATTTACATATTTATATTTTGATTTCCTCGTTTTTATTGCAGTTGTCTCTTCGATGGGTGCCCACACATGTATATTTATTTGTATATGCATTTCGTTTTACATGGTTCTATGTATCCACACAATTACTTTGGGCCACACATTTGTATGTATACATATGCAGTTGTTATAGCATTATCTATATGTGAACGAACGTTTATATTTACATTAATATATGTATATGTTTCTATGTGTACGAATGTTCATGTTATTATTTATGTGAGAAAGTGTTTATGTGCATGAATGTTCATATTTATGTATACACACACACATATATATATATGAGCGCTTGTTTATGTTAATGCACGTATCTCCATTCTGTGTCAATGTGTATACCTATTCTGGTGTGAGCCCTTTCCTGTGTGTGGATACATTTACATGCCTGTGCATTTTGTGTGGGTATCCTTCACACATCTGTGTCCATCTTGTTATGTGTTTATTTCTTGACTCTTGGTGTGTGTTTACATTTCTATGTATGTTTAGGTTTGGTTTTATATATATGTTTATGTCTATATTTGGTTTCACATTCATTCCATGCGTTTTCAAATGTTGATTCTTCTTCTATCCTTCCTTCCCCAAACCCACTCACCCCACCACCACACAACCTCATCATTACTCATCTATCATTGTCATATGCCATTCTTGTTGACGTAGGTGACCATGGTTCTCTGTTCACAGTATTGTTATCAGGATCGTTGTTTCCAAGCCTTGCTAGGTTGTCACATGAATATTTTCTCACGTCCCCATCTGTCTCTGTTCCCTTCAGTCGTGCCTGTTGTGACTATGTTCTTAAAACCGGCCTGTCTGATAGAGTGACAAAAGGGGTATTTTTCTTATCTTTTTCTTTTATTATTCTTGCACTCATCTATAGTGTCTCTAATTTCCCACTTTCGGTTTGTTTATAATGAATGCACGCATTTTCACTTTTACTAGATGCGTTGCCATCCCTGCGCTATTATGGAGACGGGGCTTGATGAAATATAGACATCTATTTTGTTTTTTATTTTGTTTTTATCTGCTGTTTGTCTCTTGAAAAAGGTTCAATTTGAGCCGATACGTGGAGAATTGTCCTGTTTAGTTTTATTGTATGTTTTTTTTAAATATATTTTTATTAATAGGCTAGGTAAGTGTTTTAGTAACCTGTTTACCTCATTTTGCGTAACTATAAGAGTTAACAGCAAAGTTAGAAAAAGTTACCAGCAAGTACAGAATGGAAATCAATACAGATAAGAGCAAAATCTTGGTTAACAGCAGAGACACAGAAAGACTTTAGCATCCTTGTCAAGACTAACAGTGATTTGGAAAAGCAACATCATTGTTGGAGTGAAAATCAAACTGTATAAGTCGCTTGTGCTTTCTGTTGTGCTGTATGGTTGTGAGAGTTGGACACTCACTGCGGACATAGATAGAAGATTACAGGCTTTCGAGTACAAATGCTACAGACGAATTCTACGAATTTCCTATAGGGAACATAAGACCAATGTGTTCATAAGAAATAAAGTAGAGATGTGTGCAGGTGTCCAGGAACCATTGCTTTCTGCTTTCAATAGTGAAACGACGAAACTAGCATGGTTTGAACATGTTTGCAGGCATGATTCCTTGTCAAAAACAATACTGCAGGGAACTGTCAAAGAGGGAAGAAGCAGAGGAGGGCAAATAAAGGCATGGACAGACAACATCAAGAAATGGACAGGACAAGATATTTCCACACTCATCCGCATCGCTAAGGATAGAATTCACCTGAGGACTCTGTGTGCTGAAGCATCCAATGTGGTACCCCTACAACCCTGAAGTGTTACGGGTTGATTGATTGACTTGAATCATAACCCATTTCTGTTTCTTGTTCTTTTTCTTCTTCATTGTTCTTCATCATTGTGCCTCAGTCATGTTACAGTGCCAATAGCCTCAATAAACTGTGTAATCTGATTTTAGGCCAACCATGGAATCTCTCAGGTCTGGAAGAAGAGGGAATCTCATTAGGCTATATGTTCTCCTCTCTTCTTGGTAGAGTTGACATGCATGAAGAATGTATTCTGCAGTCTCTGGACTCAGATTACAAGTGCACAGATATGTCTTATCAATTTTTTAACTTTCTGTCCATAATTTCTCAGTCTGTTGTAGCCAGTTCATAGTCTGAAGATAATGGTTTGTTTTTTGTGTGACATTTAGTGGTAGGGATACTTAGGTTCTGCAGCTGGGTGCACCTGCTTCCACTTTTTATTAAATTATGCTTTGTATCATAGTATTAAATTATTTGATAAAGATAAACATAAATTATACACATGCTAGAGAATTTGAACATCAACAGCAAGGATTTAAGAATCATAAAGTACCTGTACTGGCAACAAGCAGCAGTAATGAGAGTAGGAAATAAATGTGGCCCTTTTCAACGAATAAAACAAGGAGTTAAACAGGGTTGTGTATGTACTTTCACCAGACTGTTCTCTTTATACGGTGAAAACATAAATTCATACAATAGTTGATATTCCTGGAATATCAGTGGGAGGACATTAACATAAATAATTTGAGATATCCAGATGACACTGTTCTGATTGCTAAAAGTGAAGAAAACTTTATAGAATTAATTAATGTAGTAGTCACAGACAGTAAAGAGAAAGACCTCTTCCTAAATATCAAGAAAACAGAAGTAATAGTTTTTCAAATAAACAAAATAACACAAATTAAAATATCAAAGTGAATGAAATAGTATTAAAACAGGTACACCAATTCAAATATTTAGGTACAATGATTACATAAGATGGAAGAAGTTCAACAGAAAAAGAAGTAGATTTGAGCTGGCAAAAACAACATTCACAAAAATGAAAAATATATTTTGTAATATGACCTTGTCATTATAGGTGAGGAAGAGAGTTCTGCAGTGTTATATAACTACAATACTAACATATGGATATGAGTCTTGGACAACAAACAAATAGGAAAGTGACAAATTAGAGGCAGTAGAGATGTGGTTCTAAAGAAGAATGCTGAGAATACCATGGACTGCACGAAAAACTAATGTGGGGTGTTGAAAAAGTCAAATGGGAAAAGGAAATTAATCAATAATATGAGAAAAAGATACCGGTAGTCTTCATTTTTTTGGGCCACGTTATAAGACAAGAAGGTAGGTTTGGAGAACATAGTCACAGCTGGCAAGATTGAAGGCAACAGAGACAGTGGGTGACAACATGAGAAAACTTTAGACAGTTTAACAACCTGGCATGGCAGGGAAACAATAACGATCTTGATGCATAATACTGGAGATAAAGAGCTGTGGAGAGCCATGATTGCCTATGCCAACCGGCATGGAACCTAATGAATGAATCATATTACAATTCATGGTATGAAATGTCACTTTATATTTGTTCTAGTGATTCTCCTTTCTATACCAGATCAGCCTTTTCATTTCTAATTATGCCACAGTGTCCAGGAATCCACTGCAGCACTACTTCTTTTAATTGTAGTGCTGAGGTCTAGTAAACAAAACATGAATTCATGCATGCTTGTGTTTTGGATCTTTCAATGCTTGCAACACTGAATATATGCATCAGTTAGAAACACTACATGTCTGTTATTGGTCTGTAAGCAGTTTATGATTATTTTGGCTGGTCTAAAACATCTGAAAACTACAAACGCAATGCCAATCCTGGATTACATCAGAAAACAACAGATTAAGTGGTTTTCACATGCTTCCAGACTATCATCGGGTAGTGCCCCTAAAATACGCATTGTTATACAAACATGATGGGTATAAAGCCAGGGGCAGACCATGCAAAGTTGCAAAAATAAGAGTCCACGAAAATAAATATATATGAAGCACACAAAAAGGCCTTTTCCAGATAACTCTTCTACCCCCTGATGCTGCAAGGCATAAATTGGTATAAGCAAACAGAAAGAAAGATTCTTAATAAGTTTTTTCATTTCTTCTCTTCCACTGATGTAAACTTGTTTGTTTCCATTTCTATGTTTGGGATCATTTTTATACCTCTCATTATCTTCTTCTTATTCACAGTTTAATATGTTTACATACTCAGTGCAGACATGAAAAGAAAGATTCAGGTTTCTGTAAACAAGTGGTATAGACATTTGTTAAAAATTAGCGATATAGAACACAAGACAAATATATTTGTCCGATTGCAAATAACAAAACTTGCAGGTTATCAAGGACCCCTTTTGGCAGTGGTGAAAAAGAGTGAACTTGTTTGGTTTGGACGTGTAATGAGACACACCTGTCTAAAATTATTTAGTGAGGAACAGTTGAGGGTAGAAGAAGAAGAGAAGAAAAGGGAAAATCCTGGATTTATAGTGCCAAGGAATGGTCTCTGTGTAATTGTTCTACACTTCTCTGAAAGGTTGGAGAGCTTTTTTGTGCTGATGTTTCCAATGTGACATTCCTACGACCCTGATAGGTTATGGATCTTATTATTATTATGTTTACTATTATCATATCTATACAATAAGCCTGGTTTTATTGATAAAAGCTGCTATATTTTTAAGCTCCTCAAAATTCCCATATAGCTTTATGTGGAATATGTGTGGTCCATTGCTCCACCCTCAACTGGGTCAGTGTTATGCAGTTTTGCAGAATATATTCCATAGTATGTGCTGTCTGTCTACATTAGCAGAGGTGATGAAACCAGTAGCCCTTCTTATAATTCTGAGGTTGTATCTTGGTATTTTTGATATCCTTTGAGTGTTTATTTTGGCTGCAGTGCCCTATGCTGAGATTCCATATTCCAAAGCTGGTCTTATACAACTCTATGTACGTTGTATGTAGAATTTTTCAATTTGCTCCCCAATCTGTTTCAGCAAGTTTTTTCAGGAGTGCTGTTCTCATTATACCATTTTTGACATTTGTCAATTTGCTGTTTCCATGTAATCTTAGGTAAAAGTGAATCCAAGGTATGTACAGTAAGTGACTCATCTTTTGGTAATGTTTAACTTTTTATGAGAGTTTTTGTGTTTTGGTGTACATGCTAAAGATGGTGTAGGTAATCTTTGTATGCTTTGATAGACATGGCCCATTTATCCACTTGCCAAGTTGTTCGTAGTTTATTGAAATCTTATTTTTATTGTACCCACACTCTTTTCATTACAACATATTGACAGATTATTTGCATATATTGCAGCATTTATGTTTTGGGAGATGATTTGGTCAATGTTGTTCATAAATATAAGGAATAAAGTGGAGGATAAAACACCTCCCTGTGGTACACCATGCTTGAAGAATTTCTTTCTGCTGTGCTTCATTTCGAGTTTCAAGGTTTCTTTTTGAGCTTACAAAGTGTTTTTTCCAGGAGTACATGTGCCAACTCACTCTTGCAGTGTCTTGTTCTACCAAATCCCCAGCTCTGTGAATAACCATTAAAAAGTTTCCAATCAAAGGACAGTTATCTTTTGCTGCATTTATTGTGTGGAGGAGAAGTGAAAGACTGGCAGTGCAAGGTAAAACTTCAACTGCTTAAATGAATCTGCAGACCCTCTAACTTTCTACTATAAAAGATGGTACACCATCTCAACTCCAGACTTAGTCCTTGCCACAAATGCTTTAGTTAAGATCCTCTTGTCGTTTGAGCAGTAATAATTGTATAGTGTGATCTTTAGATGAAAGGTTAAACAGTTTCAAATTACTTAGTTTGCTCTTCAATATTTATTCTGATTTCTGAGGCAGCAATGTTTTTAACTAATATGAGTACTCCTCCTTTATGTCTCTTTTTTTCAGTCATTCCAGATGTTTTGTATCCTTGAATGTTGAATCTAGTGTTGTATGTGAGGTGTGAAATATTTTCAATGGCTTATTGTTGTCTTTGTGGTTTGTAATATGATAATGTTGCCAATACTTCCTAAAAATGATAATGTCACTAATACTTGCTAAAAAGTCTGAATCAAGTTACTTTGGACCTGAGTATCATCAACTACATTGTCCATTTTGGTTTTCAGTGAAAAATTGCAACAAAATCATAGAATCTCTGATTATATCACTGTTTAGTCGAACCAATAATGGCTTCCTCCATATTGGAATGGCATTTGTAATAAATGGGAAGTCCTACACTGAAAGATATCAGTATTGGGACATCAAAATTTCTCATGAAAAAAAAAGCAATAGTTACAGTAAGAAAAACATTGTGCTTCATTGACTCTTGTGAAATGTCAATGAATTGTTAAAATTTCACTTAGCAGTGAAATGTTAAAATGTGAATTAAGATTTTTAAAAACACACACATTACACAAAGATGTAGCAGTTATCAACTTGGACAATTTTATAAAATATTGTTATTAGTTTCTACTATTCATCATTTAGGTCACCAACAATGCCAGGTGGATTGTTTGCGGCAGATCGCAAGTACTTCTTTGAAATAGGAGCTTATGATCCAGGCATGGATGTATGGGGAGGCGAAAATCTTGAACTGTCCTTCAGAGTAAGATCTTAGATATATCAGTACATGTGTAAGATAAAACAAAAGAGAGGAAAGAAGAAAGAAATGAGCAGGCAATAAATAGAAAAGACGTTAAATGTAAAATTAGTTTGTGGTAAATACTGAATCAAGTATAAAGGTTACTATAAAATCCTAACTATCAATGTTAAAATAAATAGCTAGCAATAAAACAAAGAACAAGGACAATTTTCCATGTTAGTCCAACATGAACCTTTCTCAAGAAACAAATGAGCTGGTATCCCCAGCATTGACACGATCCTGATGCAGACACAGATTTGTTGGGCAGGTCATTTGGTGCGTATACCAGACCATCATCTGCCAAAGATACTTCTCTATGGTGAGCTGGAGAAGGGCACACAATCTCAAGGTGGTCAAAAGAAGTGCTACAAAGACTCGTTAAAGAACTCACTAAAAGCCTTTGAAATAGACCACGATACATGGGAAGAACTTGCACAAAATAGATCTACATGACATTCTAAAATCAATAAGAGCGCATCATCTTGTGAAAAGAGGAAAATTGCAGCAGCTCAACAGCGGAGAGCAGCTAGAAAGTCATGGATAGACCAAGATCCGCCTACTGTCGTCATTCCATGTCCGAACTGTCCAAGTACATTTACAGCTCGAATAGGGCTCATTAGCCTTCTACGAACTCATGATCAAGGACATAATTAAAATTGAATTTTCAAAAGTGGATGTAACAAATGGTCATCATCACTTGTGATGGACGAACAACAACAACCAACCCAATCTTTGAATTTGCTTCATACTTCTTTGGCCAAACATAACATTCCTGGGCTTCATCAGACCCATGTTCTCCTGAAATGACTCCTTGTGACTTTTGGCTTTTCCTCAAGCTGAAGAAAATAATGAAAGGGACCCAATGTGAATCATAAAAGGACGTTATGCAGATTGCAAAAACGCACAAATAAATTTTTTTTTAAATAAACACCACACCACGACAAACACCACTCCACCAAAAGGGAGATGTATCTACAATCATGGCCTCAGACATTGTGTAATTTGTTTCCTGATTGTGTTTGGTTTTTTTAGAACTTTTTTTTCAGTTTTTAGTCTCAAAAGACTTTGCATGCAAAGTGCAGTGAAATAGAAGAATATCATTATAGAAACACAAGTGATACACATTTACAAATAAAGGAATTAACAGGCAGAGGGCAGGCTCACAAGACTGGGTGCCTGAAATCTAAGCAGGGGCACATACTAATGGGAGAAAAGGAAATCATGCACAGATGGGAAGAATATATTAAAGAACTGTATGAAGCTAATAGAAATGATACTAACTTAAATTATAACACTGAAGGTCCAAGTATATTAAAGGTAGAGTTAAAGGAAGCTATACAACACTTGAAACACAGCAAATCATCAGGTCCTGATAAGATTACAAAAGAAGAATTAGAAGCTCTGGGAGATTATGGCATTGAAGTTATCACCAAAATGTTAAATGACATCTACAACAGTGGTTATATTCCATCTGATTTTTCTACAATCAATTTTCATAGCCCTTCCAAAGAAACCTGGTGCAGTGGATTGCGAAGACCACAACAAAATCAGCCTTATAAGTCAGATGACCAAGATTCTACTGCACATAATAATGAGGCATATATGAGGAAAAATAAAACCAGAGATAGCAGAAGAACAATGTAGATTCGTAGAAGGAAAAGGCACAAGAAATGCTCTATATATAGTAAGAACATTAATAGAGAGGGCCATAGAAGTACAAGACCTTTATCTGTGCTTCATACAATACAGCAAGGCATTTGACAAGGTGAAGCATTCAGAGATTATAAAACTGCTAGAAAATCTTAACGTTGATGGTAAAGCAGAATAGTAAAAAATATGTATTAGAAACAAACTGCTGCAATGAGAGTTAACAACACTATAAGTACATTTCAAAAGATAGAAAGGGGTGTCGGGCAAGGTTGTGTAATGTCACCGGATCTTTTCTCCTTGTATACAGAATACATTATTTGAAATATAGAAGATATGCCAGGAATAAAGGTGGGAGGATGCAATATAAATAATTTGAGATATCCTGACGACACAGTACTGATCGCAGGAAGTGAACAGGAACTATGTTAGATAAAATGTGAAAGAAAGTGAAAGCAAAGACCTCAGTTTAAACAAGAAGAAAACAGAAATAATGGTTGTCTCGAAGAGACATACACCACCAAGATGTAACATAATAATTAACGACACAAAATTAACATAAATTGAAAAAGGGAAATATCTTGGCACCCTGTTAACATCAGAAGGTAGATGCTCAAGTGAGATAAAAAGTTGAACAGCACAAGCCAAATCAGCATTCCAAAAAATGAGAACAATTTTGTCTCTGCCATTTGAACAATGGCAATGATAACTGATTCTTAACAATTAGATTCTATAGAAAAATTTTGAAAATACCATCGACAGCACACAAAGAATGCATCAAGAAGTGTTATGAACATTGAAAGTTCAACAAGATGGATTCCTAACTCTCTCTGTATGTGAAATAAATTTTACGCACTCTTTCTATGCAATAAATTAATAATTTGGTTACATTTAGTCTTTGTTAAATATTTTATTTATTTGTAAACCTACAGTGTTATAAAAATGTGCAGAATTGAATGACATTTTCAGAATATGCATATTTTGTCTTGTTTGAAGAGCAGAAATATATAGTAGCTCTATATTAAATGAAAGTTTCTGATAAAACATACCGGTAATAGCAAAAATGTTTTTTTTTAAATTTTAGAAGCAAAGATTTATAATGTAACACATATGACTCTAGCATCTAAACTTGGCTGTTTTGTATAGTATATTCATTTGTGCAACTATTTGGAAAGATTCAAATGTTTCTAAATACAAATAAACATTCTCTGAAAGCATTTGAAAACCACTTAATCTGTTGTCTTCTGATGTAATCCAAGATTGACATTGTGTTTGTTAGTCTTCTGATGTTTTCATTTCTGATTTTGTCTCTTATATTTACTCTAAGGATTCTAATAGACAAGCCATTTCTGTTGTAACAAGTTTTATTTTGGCTTCTGTTGTTAATGTCCATGTTTGACATTGGTAGCATAGTGATGGTATGATGATTGTTTTATATAGTGCAGTTTTAGTGTTTATGCTCACATATTTTTGTGTGGAAAATAGTAGACATCTACCCTAATATCTTGAATGCTATGTTGCATCTATGTTGGATTTCTTTGGTGTTTTTTCTATTTTATGATATGATGCTTCCAAGATAAGTAGATTCTTTCACCTGTTTAAGTTGTTCGTCATCGATGAGAGTAGTGGTGTTTCTGTTTTTGCAATTGACGTTACCTCTGGTTTTTTTCTGTGTTTATCTTCATGTTAAAGTCCCTACAAGTTGTGTGCTGTCTATTTATATATTTTTGTAGTTGTTCTTCTGATGTTGATATTATTGCTTGATCGTCTGCAAAAAAAGTTCACTCACGAGGTTTGGATTGTCTTCTTCATTGGTGTTGGCAATTTTATATATGCAATCAATGTATGTAATGAATAGCAAGGGAGATAGTACATATCCTTGTCGCACTGCAGAGTGTATATGGAATTTATCTCAAAGCCCTACACTCGTTCTAACTGCACATTGACTACCTATGTATCTACTGCACAAGTTGATTAGAATGTTGTGGAACCCCATGTTGTGATAGTATTTTCCATAGTTGTTGTCTGTCTACTCTGTTGAAAGCTTTTTCTTTTTCAACAAACACGATTTACAATTTTTGGGTGTTTTCAGTTGTTTTTTCTGTCCGCTTAGTGTAAAAATGGCATTTGTACAGCTCTTGTTCTTACAGAATCCCATTTGAGTGTTATTAAGCTATGGTTTGATTAATGCTCATAATCTTCTTTCTAGAATTATGTAGAAAACTTTTTCAGTGTTGCTTAGAATTGATATACCTCTGTACTTTGTATAATCTCTTTTGCTGCCTTTTTTTCCAGATAGGTATTATTACAGCATTATTCCAGTTCTCTGGTATTTCTTGTGTATTCAATATTATATTAAACATTGTACATTACTTGTACATTATCAGGTCCTTGGACTTTGATGGAGCTGTTTGTATAGCATTTTTATTTCTGCATTTTTTGTTCTAACACTTCTGTTATATTGTTGACTATGTTGTTATCCTCTCCGTCTTTTTGACTTAGCAATTCTTTAAAACACTGTATAAAATATTCTTTAAAATAAGGATGCCACATTTCCATTATTATTTTTTGGTCATTGATTGTCTTTCCATTTTCATCATTTATTATTTCGGTCCATTTATACAAGCATATGCCCTGTGTAACACCAAACAGTGAAAACGAAAGAGAGAAATGTTTGAGGATGTAAACAGATTAAAAAAATAACAGCAACAATGATTGCACATCTTGGTGCAAATAGAGAAGGAATAGAGGAATATAAAGGACCTTTCAGCAACACAAAAAACAATATTAATGACAACGGTTATAAACTAAAAGATACATGCATCCATCACAACCTCTTTATAATAAACACCTTCTTTAAACATAGACAGTCACAAGTGTACACATAGTATAAATGGAACAACTTGGAATGCAAGAGCCAGATAGACTTCATACTCAAAAAAAAATAAAAAATTAACAGATGCAAAAGTAATACCTGACATGTGTGCAGACACTGACCATAAGGCAGTAATAATAACAGCCTAAACAAACATAGTGAAAAATAACAAGCACAAGAGAAGCTCCAAGGGCAACTAGATATAAAGAAATTGGAAGAACTAACATCCACAAAAAATATATTCAGGAAGTTAACAAAGAATTCACAAAGCTACCATAAAACACCCAGCACATAAAAGAAGAATGGAAAAATATTTCAAAAATGCCATCATTTAAAAAGCAGGAAACATATGCGGATATAAAAATCATAAAGGTACGAAACCAAAGATAACAGCTTGGTGGACAGAAGAGGTAAAGAACGCAAAGAAAGATAAAAAATACTAGAAATGGGCATCAAGCAAAATACATGAAGATTACTTAGCATACAAAACAGCAAAGATTAACACTAAGAAAATCATCAAATCTGCAAAAATTAAGTCATGGCAAGAATATGAAGAAATGCTTAACAAAATTCACCAAAGATGTTGTACAGGAAAGTACAAAACATGAGAAGTAAAAAAGACACGAAACAACAGAAATAATCAACGATGAACACTGCAACATACTAAATAGGCTCCAAGAAATCATGGAAAGATATAAAAACTATTTCAATCAACTGTTAAACTTAAAGGATGGAGAAGTGATTACAACAATAAATACAATAGAAGAAAACCTAGAACCATACATCCTGAAATCCAAAATTGAAGACACAGTTAAACATGCACCAAATAGCAAAGCAGATTGCATACCTATAGAACTAATAAAAATGTTAACAGTGACAGGTATAAAGTGGCTACACAGACTGTTCAATTTGATATGAAAGACACAAAAGACACCACAGAAGTGGAATACAACAGCAGTGGTTGTTCCCATCTGGAAGAAAAATAGTACTCATAAGAAGAGCAACTACAAAGACAAATAGATAGATTACATTAAACATGCCAAACCTTTAACATGAAGATAAATATAGAAAAGACCAATGTAATGAAGATAGGAAGAACAGAAAGAAACACCAACATATATATTGGAAGCAACAGACTTAAACAAGTCAAGTGACAGAATTCACATACTTCCTAAAAGCAATATAAAAACATATGGCAAGAACAGCAAAGAAATACACAACAGATGTAGTAAAGCATACAAACCAAGCACTAGGGCAACTGACACCAATCTTCAGAAACAAAAATGTAGATCTAAACACCAAAATAACACTATTCAAAATGATTATTATGCCAACACTGTGCTACCAATGCTAAATATGGACAATGACAGCACAAGACAAATGTAAACTTGTGACAGCTGAAATGGAATGCTTACACAGAATCCTAGGAATATTGTTAAGATACAGATTGAGGAATAAGGACATTAGACAAAGAACTGGCACTGCCCCAATCTTGGAATATATTAGGAGAAAACAGATCAAATGGTTTGCACACATCAGCAGACTACCATAAGACAGCATACCACAGCAAGCTATGCTGCACAGATACAGTGATACCAAGAGGCCAACCATGAAAATGAGGGACCACCTGAAAAAAGGAGGTGTCAAATTCCACAATATACGCAGCACACATAAGAGCCATGTCCAGAAAACTCTTCTACCCCTGACGCTGAAAGGTGACAAAGGGTTTAACAGATAGATAGAACAAAAAAACCACAGTGAAGCCCAAAGAAGTGAACGAAAATTATGACAATGGATAAAGTGAAAGTACAACCAAAGATAATAACTGACAGTTTCGAACCAGAGGACGTAACAAATTTCCAGTATTTGAACACAAACATAAATAGCTCAGGAGACTGCACTGTTGAAATCAAGAGAAGAATTGGAATGGTGACATTGAAACTTGCGCAAATGAAAAATATTTGGCAAGGTACCAGCAGCATAGCCAAACTATATATGCTCAGAACACGCATTCCAGTGGCAATATACGGTTGTGGGGTATGGACATTATATAAAACAACAGCAAAGAGAATCGCCGCTTTCAAATTGAGATGCTACAGAATAATTGTATGTATACCATTGACAGCTAAAAAGACAAATCAAGAGGTGTTAAGATCAATAAATGTTGAAGTGGCTCCTTAACAATATTTTAACAAGAAGGCAGTGTTTTTTGGGTCATATAAAGAGATATAACAGCATGGAAAGATTAATATCTGAAGGCAGAGTGACAACAGGGGGAGAGAGTTCCCAAGATGATGATGGTGCAGTGATATATCAGATTTCTTAAACATGTCTCTAGCTGCGGCTGGTCAACTTGCCTAGAATCACAGAGTGTTATGAGAATCCATAAGGGAGACCATGTTTTGGAAAGAATATGGTACATGATAGTGATCTTTTATGGCACCTTTGACTTTCTCGTTTCACCAAAGTGTTTCTTTGGGTTTCCTACCTTTATGTTTCATGTATCCACAAGTTTCTCTAGCTATTTGCGTTATGGTTGTCTTGAATATTTCCCATTCTTCTTCAATTGACTTGATAGTTATTGGTAACTTTTCAAATTCTTCTATTTTTATATTGTTCTAGTATATTAGTATCCTGATGGTTTTTTAGTTTAACTTGCATATTGGTTCTAACTAGTTTGTTGCTTTCCTCATTGTTCTTCTGTTTATTTTAACTGATGCTATTACTGCTTTGTGGCCTGTGTTTGTGTTCATATTTGGTATCGAATATTTGGTATTGCTCTTGCATCTCTTATAATTCGTCTGTTATTTCTTTTTGCTAGTATGAAGTCTATTTGACTTCCGCAATTTAGGTTGTTCCATTTGTACCATGCGTATGTTTGGGATTCTCTGTGTTTGAAGAAGGTGTTTGTTACAAACAAATTGTATTGGTTGCATGTTTATAACAGTCGATATCCACTGTCCTTTTTCCTGTTTGTACTATCCCCAAATGGCCCTAGATATTCTTCTACTCCATTTCTGTCCTTTCCTAAGTGGGCATTGAAGTCACCCATGACATAAAAATGTTCTTCTCTGTTTACGATGTTCAATGTGTCATTTAAATTGTCAAACAATTCTTCACACTCAATTTCGTTGTTTTGGGCATCACACAGTGCATACACTTGAATATAGGTTGTACTTACACCATTCACTGTCACAATTGTTATTATCCTTTCTGATACGTAGTTGGAGGATGCCTTATGATGTCTCTGGGTCTATTATAAATTCAACTAAAATAAATAATAGGCCTAAATTATTTTTTTTAAATACCTACTCAGGAACATGTGACCATTATCTAAAGTTGACTATTTTGTAAAGTATATCCATTTTGGCAATTATATGAAAAGTTTGAATGTTTCTATGTACAAATAATATTTTGTGATGAATTGAATGTTTGTTGACATGCGGTTTTTTTTTCCTCATTTTTTGTTGATCAGTTTAGACAATTCTACTAATGATAGTATTCTCTACTGAACTATTATCTCAAAATGGCTGACAAAAAACATGAGGAAGGCCTTTAGAGTTTTCTGATTATACAAAATACTACAGTATTTTTATAATCTCTTTTGGTGAGGATATTCTTAGCAACGCATACAAATGACTATTCAGAAATCAAGCTATTCTATGGAAACAATCAAACATCTTTTCAAAAGACGGGCCAGATAATAAGAGCTAAACAGAATCTATTGTATATTGTCTTTCCCCAGGTGAAGGATGGTTGGTCGTATCCACACTTGCTGTTAAGCATTAAGGGTGGTAGCCTCATTTGTCATTCCTTGCCTTGGTGTGTTGTGCCCATGTTTGCTCAAGGTTATGTTGATGATTTTATCTATCGTTTTCTTGGTCTACCTTTGGCTATATATCCTGATATTCTTTTGTTGAATGCTCTTTTTTTATTTAGTTTGGATTCATTCTCATAAGGTGACCGAACCATTTTACTGGCGTCTTTCTGGCTGTTCAATACCTACTATTTTCCTAATTTCTTCATTTCTTATTTTATCTAGTAAGTAACCATTGCATCTTTTCTCAGACACTTCATTTCACATGTAATGATTATACTTTGCTACAAAACTGTTAAGTCTTGTTATCCAGCCCGTCTTTTGAAAAGACATTTGATAGTTTCCATAGAACAGCGTGACTTTTGAATATTTGTAGGTGTTGCTAAGAAAGTCTTTACCAAAAGAGATTGTAAAATTACATTAGTGTTTTGTTCAATCACAATAAATGTGAAGGTCTTTTCTCATGACTTTTGTCAACCATTTTGTGATATTAGTTTAGTAGCAAATACTATCGTTAGTTGAATTGTCTAAACTGATCAGCAAAAAATTGAGGAGAAAAAAACTAGCATTTCAAAAAAACATTCACATCCTCACAGAATTTTTTTTGTGTGCATAGAGAAGTTTGAAACTGATTTTTTAGCAAATATATAAATACACTCAGTAGTTTGCCATTGTTTTCTGAACAACCCGAATGCACAACTGCCCATGGCAGAATTCGAACTTGTACATTGGCTATCACAGATGCGCTCTGTACCACATCGCCACAGAGCAATGTTTGAAAATGGAAAGTTTCAAAAGTGGTAAAAATGTATGTAATTTACAAAACAGCCAACTTTAGATGCTAGATTCATATGTCTAACATACACATTTTTTTTTTACAATTTTTCTATTGTTATGTTTTGTGAGAAACTTTCATCTAATATACTATGTATTTCCGCTCTTCAAACAAGACAATAGACACATTTTCTGTGTCATTCAATTCTGCATATTTTTATGTTTAATACATCACTATAAGTTTACAAATAAATACAATATTGCACAAAGACTAAATGTAATTACACTCTTAGTTTTATTGTTTAGAAAGAGTGTGTAAAAATGTGAACTTAGTTCACATATACAAAGAGTTCAATGCATACGCAAGTTTGAATTATATTGAGCCAATCTTTCTTTATGGAAGCAAAGCATGGACAGTAAACAAAAGTGCACAAGATAAGCTGGAGGCAACTGAGATGCAGTTTTTAAGAAGATGAAAGAATGATGAAAATTCCTTGGACATCCAAGAAAACTTATGTAGAAGTTCTCAAAGATGCTGGAATAAAATAACACATGAAATGACGTTAAATTATAAGCAGACAATCAAGATTCTTAGGGCATGTTTTGAGGAAAGTAGAACTTCAACATTTAGTAACCACCAGAAAGATCAAGGGGAGAAGAGACAGAGGAAGACAAAGAGAGAAATTTCTGGATGGGTTCTCACTGTGGCACAAAAAGAAGTCACCAACTGCACATATTAACAGCACAAGAGATAGAGAGTTGTGGAGAAACATGAATGCCTACGCCACTCTGCATGGCGATTGATTGATTGATATAAAAGAGTTAAAGACCATGTTTGATATTAGTAGTAGAATGTTGGTATAAAAAAATATTTTCTTGTCTTTTGATTTCCATCTTGCACTTTGGGTGGAAAATTAATGGTGAAAGTATGAAAAGGTTTGAAAACAGCATCATAACAAGAAAAAAGATTTTTTTTGTCCTTATAATACTCGTGACAGCATAATCATCATCAAGTGACATATTCTTTCCAGAACTTAGTCTTTCCTATGGATCTCTTGAATTCTCTGCGGTCTTGAGCAAGTTGCCCTGCATCTTCCAGTGACATGCGCAGGCATTCTTGAATGTCTTTTGTCTAACGGCGTCTTGGTCGACCTTTGTCCCTGTTGCCTTCTATCATCCATGACAGCATAGAAATATTAATAATTGAATGCATGGTTGTAGACAGAAGCGAAACAGACCAACTAAAATGTTGGTAAATACAAGACATCACAGAGTGTTTAAAAATGTCAACTCGACCAGAATCATGTCCATAATGAAGTCACAGTGCAAACTATATGAAATTTTAGTTATCTGCCGCTGGTTTTGATGGATGACGTTGCTAACGACGCCATATTGTGTGGGGAAAAATCAACTTTGGTTTCTATGGTTGTACATAGCACGGAAAACATGCTGTCGCTAACATACAAACAAAATGTGTACTAAAACACTGTAATATTATTATATAACATAAGTAGATCTGTAATCGTGTACAGTTTCACTGCAGCACTACTTATAGTTTTTAAGATATTGTAATAGAAAGTTTGTTTAGAAACTATGACTTGTGTAACTCGAGGATTCGATGTACTGCCTGTTTCTAAACTTGAGTGCAGTGGTGAAAATACACGACGGAATTGCATCATTATTTGTATAAAAATTCATCAATGAAATAATGAGAAAAGTTGTCCGCGGATGGATTCATATAGAAACATGACATAAAGTCATGCAGACATCACATTATTGTGTTAACAGGGCCATAGATGTGATTACTGTAAGTTTCAGCGTAATTGTTTTTTAATAGTACTTTTTCTGCAGTAAATGAAACCATTTGACAGGCAATTTTAGGACCTTACATCGATATAATACATCGCTAATGGAGGAGCTTTTACTAACAATTTGGCTAGATTCCTAGTTCTGGAAGCCATGTTTGCAGTTGCTTAGGCAAGGCTATGAGCACCAAAAATGACTTCTTTATCTATGGGCCTGTTTGTTTATATTAATAACTGAAATGTCAGTGAATGTCCAATGAAATGGAGAGTGCAACATTAAACAAAGGAATAAGTGATAAATATTACATAAAGTACAAACGTTACTTTTAAAGCGGAACTACTCATGTATTAAAAACAAATATACAAAAATCGAAATCCTTGTTCTTTTATTTACTGTCATTTAATTATTATTTACATTGATATTTAGGCTTATATAGTTACCCATGTACTTTTAAGTAGTATTTATTACTGTGTGTTAATGGGAGTAATAAGATAATATCTAACTGGCATCGGGTGTAGATCGTTCCTATTATTAAATATAGAAACCAAACCACGGCAGAGTTTGTTGTTTTTGTAGATGCATTCCATATTTGTACATGACGTGTTTGTGTTGATCATTGTAAGTAAATAGTTTCTCTTTAAATAGTCAATACTCCACCATTGTCAGACTTCGCTATCTAGTATACCATTACATTTTTCTGCGTTTTCTTTTTCCTGGAACTTTTTCATTAGTAATGAATCTTCTATGTTCAGGTCTCTATAGAGGACTGTGTTTGTATTTTTGTCATTGATGCTTATGAAATGTCTATATTATTTCATTCCAAATTAATATGCTATCTTTTCCATTGCTGTGTCATAGCCCGAGATTCACAGTTGTTTCATATGTGGTTGGCTTTTGTGGGGTTAATTCAAATCTTTCCTTGGGGAAATTTCCTTTCAGATTGTTAATTTACACTAAAGACTTAAAGTTGTCATTTCATAGTTCTTCAATGACTACAGCAGGCAAGAGTTCCTCTATTTGTTGATATGCATTTTTTGTGTCTTTAATTTGCATGCAAAGATTGTATGCCTTGGTATGATCTTTGACTTAAATAGTCATGTGTTGTAGATTTGTGGGGCTTCATGATATTAGGTCTGTGTTATTTGATTACCAAATTCCTAGAATCTCATGCCTCCTGATATTAAGGGGAAAATAATATTCTATAGAAGGTGCAAAGATGTTGATTGCATGGAGGAATTTTATAAAATATAATTGAAAATTGTGCAGACATTGAGAATGGTGACAACACTACAAAAAACACAAATGCACAAAGAGAATCGAAGAATGATGAAAACATACATTAGATAAATAAGACAGTAGCACTGAGTTACAGAAACACAGAATAGTTAGGCACATAAGAGAGTAACACAGAGTAAATTAATCACTAGGTAACTAACTATGGAAGATAGTTATTGAAACACTGAATACGTAAGCACATTATACATTAACAGCGAGTAATTTTATCAAATAAAAATGAATAATGTTAGATCATTTTTTATTTACAATTTCCTAAAAGCATGCATATTGTAATTATAAATCATATTCAGAAATTGGAAATTGAAAGGGATCTTGAATAATGGTATTTCCCAAGGCTCACATCCATAACATTGCAATAGTAAATATGTAGACTCTAAGGAAAGTTAGTTTGTAAAGAATATCAGAGCACATACATCTGTTGTTGAGAGTACAAAATCACTACCAGATAATTGAAACATTTATAAGTGAACTCACACTCTCTCAGGATTGTATTATCAATAAAATAATCATTATTTTTATTTTCATTTTTATCGTGCAAAATGAATGTTGGTCTAAACATAGAGGACAGTAACTGATCATCAAGAAAGTATATTTGTGTATGACAAGACTCTGTTCGTCATACAACATCTTGAAAATCTATAGGAATTTGAGTACAAAATTATCAGAGGATACTTGCACAATGGTTTCATACTTGGGAATATTATTAACACTTGACAGAGTCAAGATTACTGCAATCCACTGTCTACTTTAACATGTATCATCAAACAACCATTTCTTCATACATATACAATCACGCACAATCCATAGGATTACATCATAAAATGCACATGAGACATTAATAATTCATACACTAGGTACATCATTGATATTTTTACATTAATAACATGATCTGTACATACCACATTTCTAATATACAATTTCAGAATTTCAATTTTTGTTTAAAAATGAAATACTTGCATTAATAGTTGGATGAACTTCTAGTAACTGTGTGCTTATTATAAAATTCAATTCCTCCTTATTGTTTTTAATAGAATAAGTTCTTTTGTCTATGCTTGCTATCATTGAATGTACAGCTTCTCCCTGTTGTTCCCCAAACAAACCCAAACCGAAACCATTCAGTCTGATCCAGTGCATGCAGTGTTACTCAAGAATATGTTGTTTTGGAATAATTTTTCTCTGGAAATTAAGTCTGTATATTTTTATGTAGACTTGTATTGTTGATTCAATTTCTGAAATAGTGTCACTATGAATTAGTCTGCTGTGTGATATAAAATTATGAACTTTCTGACAAGCTTCATTTAATGAATTAAAATAACTCTAGTGGCTTGTGCCATATCTCTGATGTCTTTATTGTTTGTGTACATTTGTGCGTGTTTGATAATGGCATCTGTGAGATCTCTATAAACTTTACATGTAAATATTTATGGCAGTGATTCCCCACAAAAGCTCTACTATGAAATGTCTGAGGTTTGATGGTGTGCTGCTTTAATACTGTATCTAAATGTAAAAATACTGGATACTAATGTAAACATCAGTCCATGCATACAGTTCTAACGAATCAGTGGATGTACCTGATATGCGTTCTCTAACTGATTGAATAAATTTTGATTGTATTTGTGGCATTGGAGATTTTATTTCATGTGATTCTTATCTGTGATTTATAATTTTGTGTAATACAATAGGTTATCTGGCAGTTTAGCAAGCAATTACATTTTTAGTGTGTGCTGTGTTCAGTTTTCTCTTAATAAAATTTGTTAATAACTTTTCTTCAAATGTAGAAAGAGTTAGTGTAAGTGACTTACAATTCAAATGATTAGATTTGTTAATGTTTTGCATTGGAGATGTTGATGTACTTGTCATGTTTGTACTTGAACATGCTGTGTTTAAATGTTGGACATCAGATACATCTACCTCATCTTGTACGAAAATGCTAGATTGATTGTGATGCATTGAAAGATCATAAATGCCAGTATTCAATTCATTTGTGGGCCTAGTATTCTTATATTTTATGCTACCATGACATTTCATTGAATAATGCAAGCACACACTACAATCATTCATAGAAATACTAGGATTAAAATCACACCAAACATTTCTAGTTTTGTCTCCAATTTTCTGTTATCTTTAGCGATTGTTCTGAATGTGTGAGATTAATGTGTTGAATTTTATATAAACATTTCCTGCACATACTTACTGAATATTTATTGGACACATCATTATTCACATTCAAACCAAATATAAAGAAAATATCATTAACATCATTACAAAGGACTGATTTCTTGTAGTGATGTTTCTGTTTTTTGTAAGTAATTTCTCTCCACATGTCCTGCATAAATCTTGAATGTTTGAAATGTTTCTCCGTCGTGTGTGCCATCCTCATATATTTTATTACGGTATGTGTGTGTAAAGGTTGCAGTTTTGGACTTCCTACCTTCCAACTCAAACAGTAAGTAATTCACATAAACAGCAGGAAATGATATATATTATATATATATATTATAGATGAACCTGCAATAGGAAACAAAAAGAATCATTTGTTAATACTAGAAAATTTTTTAACTACTTATGATTAGTGTGTTGTTGTTTCTTCAATCCCTATAAATAATAAAATTATATTGCTCCTACTTCATCTTTGTGGTGATTTTATCAAATGAAGACTAAACCTGATCAGCAGTATTCATTGATTCGCGAAGAATTCTACTAAGATGGATTAAATCTTGAAATATTTTATGATTTCTGCAACATCCTAAGTATTAGTCACAAGCTTCAACAATCCTGTCAAGCATGCAGTCATGCATTATGTGTTCATAGCATCTAGGCTGTTATCCATGTTCATGGAGGTGGATGGGGCAGCCTGGTATGCAATTTCTGTCATCCAAGGGCACACTCCAATTATGGAAGCTTATCATTGATGCTTCCCTGATTCTGGGCCATCTCATGCATTTGTCACATCCAACATAAGGGTGACGTTCACAGAATCACGTGCACTACCTATTTATAGAGAGTTGTCATGAATTAATGTTATGACAGTGGTCATGGCAGGAGTTACATATGCATGTCATCTAAATTTAGCACTTACATAATTTTTGATGTGATAAATTAATAGTAAAAACAGTAGGACATGTATACAAATGATGCGGATACAAAAATGCAATATTCATATCAAAATGTATGAATTAATTACATTGCAACATTAACCTAGAAATAATTTCCTTACAGCTATCCAGCATGTATTTTCTAGTTCATAGTAAGGCTCATATTTCAGAATTTAAAATACTATGCAGAATAGTACGATAGTGTAAAACATGTTTTCAATAACAAACATAATTGGGTAATTCACTCTGATAGTCTTTCGTTGGTTAATGAATATTCCAATATAAGTTGTCAATGTTTTATTATACATTGTTGCATTTCTACGCAACTGTTAATATTACCCAATAAGCATATCACAAACACATTTCAAAAAGATGCTCTTTATTAAATTTAGTACTTACAGGCTGCATCAATGGATGGCAAATCCAATGTTTGATTAAATTAGTAGGTCAGTAGGAAAATGTACAACTAGTTGAACAAGTAAGCTGAAACAAAATAGACCGTAGTAATTAACTATATTGAATTTCTTATTTTCATATCATCAGCAGATGGAAAATTAATTATTATGGTTATTATTGTTATAAAAACGATAGAAATAAGTCTTTTTGTCACGACACTTATAAGAACAATATTTTTCAGCATAATTTTCTTCTGAAAATTTATGAATGACACTTACGATGGTAGTGGTTGTTTCAATTTATATAGTTGCCAATAAGTTTCACCTAACACATTTAATGCAGTAGTCAAACAACATTAGGATTAATGTTAATGACATATGTTAATGATTATATAAACAACAAGTGATGACTCTAAACATAAATGATTATGTTGCTAAAAACATGTTTTGCTTACCGAGTTTCTTGTTTCATAATCGACTTGTCAATGGCGGGAAAAAATACATCAATCTTGATAAAATAAGACCATCATGCAACGCGAGACCTATTTTTACTAACTCGAACCAAATTTCAATCCACAAAGAACTTCTGGAACAGTGTGAAGTCTTTGGATATAATATGTCCCCTGAAGAAGGTACTTTTAGTTTGATATTTTACACTATGCTCATATTTTTTATAAAGACATTCAAAGTAAAGCTAAAATAAATGTATTGCTCTTTCATTAGGTGTGGATGTGTGGAGGAAAGTTGGAGTTTATACCATGTTCTCGAGTAGGGCACATGTTCAGATCAAGCCATCCTTATACATTTCCAGGTGGAAAGATTTATATCACACTGAAATATTTTATTTATAAAATCTGTTGAATCCTTGTGTTTAACTTATATTCATAGCTATACAATGATTTTCGTTATAGATTTATAGCTTAAATTTTGGCATCTGTGTTCTTAAATAATTAATAGTCATATAATCTCATGATATATATATAAAGTCTTGAATGTCATATCTTATTTTGTGCTTTCAACATTTAATATTTATGTTTAACTTAATGATTATTCCCTATGCAAAACCATGGTCTATTTATTATCAAGTGTAAATAAATTTGAACAACATCTAAAGTTTAGGAAACAACATATTAGAATAGGAACATGGAATGTCAGAACACTACACCAATCAGGAAAGCTAGAAAATTTAATATTAGAGGCAGAAGCATTAGATGTAGATATTCTAGGAATAGCAGAGACAAGATGGAAAGATGCTGGGTACACAAGAAAAGAAAATTTTAGTTTTATACATTCAGGAGGAGATTACCATGAACATGGTAGGAATACTGATCAGGAAAGAAATAGAAAAATATATCAGCGGGTACTGGACATATAATGACAGAATGATGTTGCTAAAGATCAAAGCAAAACCGTTTGATCTGGCCATTATACAAACTTATGCACCAACTACAGATTACACTGAAGAAGAAATAGAACAGTACTACGAAGATCTACAACAACTACTCAAACCAGTAAAATCAACAGACATTTTAATAGTCAATGGGAGACATGAATGCAAAAATAGGGAAAGGAAGACATAAGAACATTGTAGGGCAATTCGGACTAGGGACAAGAAATTACAGAGGAGAAAGACTTATACAGTTCTGTGAGGAGAACAATATGATCATATGTAATACATTCTTTGAACATGAAAATAGAAGATTATATACATGGAAAAGCCCTGGAGACAGAAAGAGGAACCAAATAGATTACATTATGATTAACAATAGATTTAGAAATAGTGTCAAAAACATTAAAACATACCCAGGTGCAGATATCAACTCTGACCATAATCCAGTGCTGTGCAAAATAAATGTCAAACTTAAAAAGATAGTAAATAGAGGAGTCCAAGAGCCACAGATAGACTCATCAGCACTAAAACAACAAGACATACAACAAAAATACCTTGTAGATGTAAAGAATAGATATGAACATCTAATAATAGAGTGCATGGAACAATACAGAAGGGAAAATCCACAAGAGAAAATAGACAATAAATGGGAAAGCCTAAAGAAAAGTATTCAAACATCAAGTAAAAATTTACCAACAAGAAATACCAAGAACAAACAAACATGGATGACAGATGAAATATTAGAGAAAATGACAGAAAGAAAGAAAGCTAAAAATACGCCCAAAATACTCAAGTATAGATAAGGAACATGTGCAGAACAGCGAAAAAACAATGGCTAGAAACAAAATGCAGTGAAATAGAGATGTCCATACAACAGAAGACAAAATTAATGCATAAGGAGATAAGGCTGATCACAAATAAGAAAAATCCTATAAATGGGGGTGGCTGCATTAAAGATAAAAATGGTAAAATAATATTTGATAAAACAGAAGCACTCACAAGATGGGCAGATTATGTAACAGAACTGTTTGACGACCAACGGAACAAAAAACCAACAATACACAACAATGATGGACCAGCAATACTGAAATCAGAAGTAGAACATGCAATAAATTCAATAAAATGTGGAAAAGCTGCAGGCTCTGACAACATAACTGCAGACATAATAAAAACTAAATGAATTTGGTGTAGATACTATCACAGAAATTTGCAATGACATATACGAAACAGGCCATATACCTAAAGACCTAACATCATCAATATTCATACCACTACCTAAGAAGCCCAGGGCTGTGGACTGTACAGAATATAGAACAATAAGTCTAATGAGCCATCTAACTAAAATACTTCTCAAGATAATACATGAAAGAATTAAGAACAAGATAGACATGGAGGTCGGTGAAGAACAATTCGGTTTTAGGAAAAACAAAGGAACTAGAGAAGCTATACTGAGTACCCGGCTAGTGATAGATAAATATATAGAAGTCCAAAAAAGTATCTATATTTGCTTCATAGACTACAGCAAGGCCTTTGACAGAGTCCAACATGAAAAATTAATCAAATGTCTTAAAGAAATAGGAAAAGACATCAGGCTGATTAGAAATATATATTGGGAACAAACTGCATCAATAAAGTGTGAAAACAGCTACTCTCCATACATAGAAATAAGAAGAGGGGTAAGACAAGGATGCATTTTATCACCAAGCCTATTTAATATCTACACAGAGAATATCTTTAAAAATATAGAAGAAATACCAGGACTCAAGATCAATGGGAAAATAATAAACAACATTAGATATGCAGATGACACTGTTCTTTTAGCAGAAAGTGAACATGAACTACAAAGACTAATAGATCAAGTCAATAAATCAAGTAATGAATATGGACTGGATATAAACATTCAAAAAACAAAAACCATGATAATCAGCAAAGACACAGAAGAACAGGAGGTAAACATAAACATACAGGGAGAGAAACTACAATAAGTAAAACAGTATCAATATCTTGGACACATAGTCACAAATGATGGCAGATGTGAAACAGAAGTTAAAAGGAGAATAGGAATGGCTAAAAGTACCTTCAATAGCATGAGGAAATTATTAATATCTAAACAAATTACAAACAAGTTAAAAATGAGAATTATAAAATGCTACATTTATTCCATATTAATGTATGGCTCAGAAACATGGACACTAAATAAACAATTAGAAGACAAAATAGATGCCTTTGAGATGTGGGTATATAGAAGAATAGGGAGAACATCATGGAAAGAGAAGAAAACAAATAAAGAGGTGCTAAAGACACTTAATATGAAGAAAGAACTACTAAGAGAAATAAAGATCAGGCAAATAAAATACTTTGGACACATTAAAAGACATGACACCCTATTGAAGACCTTACCTGAGGGTAAAGTCAAAGGGAAGCGAGCAAGAGGTAGGCAGAGATACAAGTGGGAGAGTAACATTACACGATGGACAGGTTACAGTCTAGCAGAGTGCACCACCAAGACAAGAGACAGGAGATGTTGGAGATACGTTGCAGCCAACCTTCATTGCGGAGACGGCACTTAATGATGATGATGATGTAATTAAATTTGACATTTGCTTATTTCTACCACATATCACAAACGTGATCAAACTGATCACAAATGTGATCAAACAGGGCAGGATATTGTGCTAAAACTTTTTAAATGAGCAATATTAGATCTACAGTTATAGGTATCAAGGGCGGTTTGTTTCACCAATGTTATAGGGACCTGCTAGTTTTTAGATAAATCTCCAGTATAAGAACACATACATTCACTTCTTCCTGCAGGAATAAGAAAAGTTGGAAATGGGGAGATACTAGATCTAGAGAGGCAAATTATTCTCATTGATGATTTTAATGCAAAGTGCACATTATGGAGCATCACCACTTCCAATAGCAGGGAAGATATCTTGAAGATGCCTTGGTTGCTACAGACCTATTATGTATAAACAATGGTCATATAACAAGAGTGGCAAATAGGGATGGTGATGAAGATAGTGTTATTGATCTGACTCTGGTGTCTTCTGCTACAGCTTAGTTTACAAATGGGATGCATTTGGGTATCATGGCAGTGACCATTAATGTCTATCATATTAGGCGAGAATAAGATAGAAAAATAACACAAACCTTAAAAGCCAAGTCCTTTCAATATGCAGTGTAGGTTCTAATATGAACAAAATTTGACCAGAAAATTGAAATTGCAAGTCTCATAACTATTTGAAAAACAAGTGGGATCAGCCACTTTGGAGGAATGATGAGAGAGATGGAAGTGGCTTAGTGATAAGCGGCAAGCAGTAATAAAGTGGCACAAAGTAAGAAAATCATTATTATTCCCTCAATAATAATAATTTTGTGCTGCACACACTTTGCTATTTTGCCATTTGACCTGTTGATCCATTTGGATTGCTCCGCTTTGGGAGCTGTCACAGACTTTTTGTATTGGAATTGGACATCCCCTGCTGTTGACTTTGGCTGTCTCTTTGTGACATAGTGATGACACTACTATGCTGTTAAATTAACCATTAGCTGTAGTAGTCAAGACGTCTTTTATATACGCATTGAAAATAGTAGTTCGCAAATTGGAATCCAACAATTCATTGGCTGTTAGTCACTTCATTGGGAATGAAAAGCAAGTATCTTCTTCTTCTTCAGCGTTCGCTCTCATATAACCACAACGAATATATTGTGTGATTTACTCCCGGGAGCGTGAATTATGTTGTGCTGCAGGTTCCACAGTAAAACTGTTTTATTTGCACCTCGGTTGGCCACTCTGTGGTCTGGACATCCAAGGTCCAGCACATCCGTTTTCGTCAGTCCTTTATTTCGGGTTTGGTCCCTAAAAGCAAGTATGAGAATGGAGAAAAAAAGGAAGAATTGTCTCTGATGCATAAGGCAAAGAGAACACCACTTTGTCGTACAGCCTCATTCCCTGCGCTGGAGGAGAAATTATTACCCATCAAAATGGGTAATAGAGTCGAGGCAGAATGGATTAATGGTAACCCATGTGAATAATCGGATCAGGACATTCACCATATTAAAAGATCCACATTCCTGTCAAAAAAATCTTTAGACTTTGTTGCTTCAATGGGAGGATGCAATCATTTTTATGAGCAGACCACACTTGTCTCTACGAACTCGCACTAAGCTCGCAAAGTTGCTGGAAGAACTCATCATCATCACATGACATATTCTTTCCAGAATGTTGTCTTTGCTGAAAAAAAACTAGAAGCAAAAATTGATTTGTTTCAACGTTTTACTATTAACGAGCAGAAGAAGTTAAACTTCAACCTATCACAAATAGGAATTATGGCCTGTCTGCTTGGATTTGCCTTCAAATGGTGAATGGTGGAGTGCATGGTGGAGTGAAGAAGGTGTTTTTGTAAAGATGACTGAACATGAAAAAAACGCATTTCACTGTAGTTTTAAGTTGCGTGGCAGATGAGGCATGTTTGCCCCTCATGATTATTTTTAAACGCAAGACTCTGCCTAAGGGGGCGAAATTCCCAAATTTCATGTTTATGCAAAACCCACATGAGCGGTTGGATGGATTAAAGTGGCACTCTTGAATGACCAGAAAAGTATAGGTGCAGAGGAACATGCCACTATTTAAAAAAACCATCCATGCTAGTGTAGGATTCATATGGGGAACATCTCGCAGAGAAAGTGGAAAAATGATGGATGGAAGTGAGGACGATGTTATCTATGAGGATGATGACAATGTACGAGAGACTGATGATATCCACTCTGATGTCCCCATGACAGAGGATGAAATTCATGAACTATTTCATAATTCAGACAGTGATTCTGACATCGAAGGATTTTAATGACTGTTTGTACTGGTAATTTTTTTTTTGTTACCAGTATTTACGTTATTCTGTATTATCGTTTTGGTATTTCTACCACTAATTGTTTATTTTATTTTGTTGTGTGCATATATAAGCCGAAACCCCTACATCAATTAAAAAGCAAATAAAAAACTCTGCTTATATTCCAAAATATAGGCCTATGGTAATAATATAATGATGTGGTCCAACTGGTAGTGTGAAATTTAACGTGAATGTTTCTGAAACATTTAATACTGCAGAATCAAATAACTCATATAATATACACATTTTATTTTGTAATCACATTGATATATATTGTGATTATTTTGTGAAATGTTAATCATCATCAAGTGCAGTGCCGAGTGGCATTGGCGATCATATCTCTCCATGTATATCGATCTCTCATATATTTCATCATCTCTTTTGGTGTTGTAAATCAAACCCATTTAGTCAAACTGTCCAATATCTTTCTCAAGGTCTTCCCCCTGATCTTTTCCCTTCTATCTTTCCTGTTGTCACTATATTCTCAATGCCTCCTCTTCTCATTATGTTCCAAATAAATGTTGACTGTCTTTTTCTTATGTTGTCAATAATGCATCTTTTCACATCCATCCTTCTAAGACATTCTTCATTAGTAATCTTCGCTGTCCAAGGAATGCATAACATTCTTCGAATAAACCACATTTTTGCTGCCTCCAATGATTTTTGGGATGTCTTATTATTCATAGGATCTTTCTGTAGCACTTCATTTCATACGAATTTGTTCTTTTGGATATTGTCTTGTTTAAAGTCCAAGTCTCGCATCCATATGTTGCCACTGGGAAAACATATGATCTTAAAAGGGTTAATTTAGCTCCGTTATTACTACTTTTATATATATCAATAAACCCGTAACCCTTCAGGGTCGTAGGGGTACCACATTGGATGCTTCAGCACACAGAGTCCTCCAGCTAATTCTATCCTCAGCGATGCAGATGAGTGTGGAAATATCTTGTCCTGTCCATTCCATTATGTTGTCTGCCCATGCCTTTATTTGCCCTCCTCTGCTTCTTCCCCCATTGACAGTTCCCTGCATTATTGTTTTTGACAAGGAATCATGTCTGCATACATATCCAAACCATGCTAGTTTTCATCATTTCACTAGTCATTTATTCTCTATGTGTGATTATCCATTGTAGTTTTTCAGTGGGAGAGAGGTTTAGCTAGTGGTGTCCATTTCCTCTCCAGCTGTCCTTACAATGTGGTTACATGTATGTGTTTTCTCTTTCTGTCTCCATTGCACTTTACTGATGTTGACACTACATTACATTTGAACTTCGCACTGAGCGCTTCACTACCATTTAATTAGGTCGCAGCCTTTACTTTATATGCATCCACATAAAGATGTCTAAACTTGATAATACTTTCACTTTCATGTTATCTTTTAATCCGTTGACAAAATAGCCTTCAAGATATTATCCTGACACATTGCCTTATTGTCTACTGCACATTAATTCACTGAATTTTATATATAATATGTGTGTAAATTGCAGGTAATAAGGACACACATGGTATTAACTCAATGAGACTGGCAGAAGTATGGATGGATGAGTACAAGCGACTGTTTTATACACATCGTAGAGATTTACTTGTAAGTTCATATACTCACATCAACGTTTATTCAGAAAAAGACATGATTATTGTGTTAACATAATTATAGGACTACATCACCTATAATAAGATGGTGAGCCAATCCAGATCAAATTGGAAATATTTTTTAATCAACAGCGGCTCCTAGGTTGGCCCAGTTTAAGGAAATAAGTTACAGAACTTCTGGGAAAGTAAAGACGGCAGGTTTGGTGCTATTCGCATCATTTTCAGATATAGGACTATATTGGTCAATGAAAAATACAGCCAAACACCAAATTCTCCAATACGTCTCAATGGTGTGAAAAATAAACAATTTTACTTACAGTGGCATGATAGATAGGAGGGATTAGGTCATCTACAAGTTTATTGGCTTATCATCTAATGTTTTTGGTTCAATTCCTTGGACATCCATTCACCAGTTGGTTCAGTTGTACACAATGGGTCACTCAATTGGGGAAGATAAATGCAAAGAAGAGCACTGGTCTCTTTACCTTAAAGAAAGTTAAAACTTTGTACTATATATGTCGACTTTGTGAAATGTTTTTATCTAAATTTTGATATCTCCTCTTGTCTTTATGTAAATTGTGTAACTAAGAATGAAATATATTCTTAAATAATAGCACTGGTTTCTATAGTTTTATATGGTTCAGAAAACATGTTAGTGAGAACATAAGAAGACCATGTGTACTATAAACCTGTAATATGTGAAATTTATTGGGTTACATACCCTGATGTCTCACATTGCCAATGTGCTTGCCAACCCGGCTAACCATATGGGAACAAAAGCGAGTATGACATTGGATCCATATTCAAGCTAAGTATGTTGATATTAATAAACTGCTTTGTTGGATTCTCTGGGATTCATTGGATAAATGCAAATGTCGTGGATAAAAGGTGATTCTCCATCTTCTTTGGCAAAAACCATTGCAACCTCATTAGATGTTGGTTCATTATAGTGACTTTGATCAGATTGACCATCACTCTTGAAGACCATGTTTACTATTGGGATTTCTCTTCCTGTTTGAGCAGCATTCTGAATCTCATTTGTTTCGATATCACGCATTAACTGATATGGCTGTGCTAGTCTATTGTGTTGACAAAAAAATTGTATAAGAATTTCTCTTTTGCATGTAGCATTTGCTGTGTGTGCTTGTCTTGAGTACTGTCCAAAAAATACAACTGAGTGAACTGTGCAACTTTGTTGTATGGCAGTTGTATATGAGAAGATCGATGATAAGTTTTCCATGAACTTTTATAACATATGGACCACGACAATCTGTAATTTTTGCTCCCATTGATACAAAAGAAAGAATACTATTATAAGAGTGAATATTCTCAAGAAAATGTGTGCATTTAGGGTGTGTATCATCAGAGAGCATCAAGTGCAGGAACTCAAGATACTCCAGCTTATTACCATGGATGTCTTGTGGCTTTGGGAGCATGATCTTTCCCTTTCGACAACAACTGGTAAACTTGCCATTGTTAGTGTCCAAAAACTTTTAACGCCACAAAATTGACACATAATATCAAAAATTCCACAGTTATGTGCAGCAACACAATCCTCAGCAAAATTTGCTGCTTAATTTGAAATCGCTTTACTTCGACGCATTTGTGACAATGAGTGAGCCTCGAAATCTGTAGCTCAACATCTCTGTATTTGCTCAACAGTTTCATGATGTCTGTGATGATTTTGGTATTCTCTATTCATAACTTGCTCGATGCAGATGCAAATCAGCATTCTTAGAAAGTCGTGTTTGTCTTTGTTGAAGGGTTTCTTGATCAATTCTTTGCATCTCTAATGTCTATACTCTTCAGCATTTGCGGCACAAATCAGAACGAGTGACTCTTAACTTTTACGTCTCAACCATCCAGCTTTTCTCTCTTCTCTTTTTTGATGTTTTCTTACAATTGAATCATTTTCTTCCATCATTTAAAGCAAATTATATGTATGTTTTAAATATAATGTATTTTAGTTAACTGTAACCACAAGCCAATACAGAAGTTTACCTGTTTACCTGTTACAAATAACAAATAAGTAAGTAACAAATAAGTTTACCTGTTACAAATAACATTTGTATTTTTAAAAATTGTCAGCGTTGAATAATGTCACGATACCAATCGTTTTGATTAGATGTTGCACTGAATTCTGTGACGTAAATGCACTATTTATAGAGCGTTCCAGAGAGACTGAAAGAAGACTGCTATTATATTATAGATAACACAGGCAGCTCTTTATTCTTGTTAAGTTTTCCTTTGTTTCACTATGTAGGCCTATTGGTTGAGATATATTGATTTAAAGTTCATGAACAACATCCTACAAATTTAACTTGACAATTATCTGTAAGGTAGGATCCTACATTTCAGTGTAGAAACAACACTACATCACAGAAGTTACAGAAATTTTGCAGAAATCTTTTACACATTACAGAGTAAACTTTAGACATAAAAAGAGCTGTTGTAAGATATGACATACAAATTCAATGAAAAATAGTGCAGGCACTGTCAAATTGTAACAACAAGAACAATATCTAACAGTAGTCAGTTCCTACTATCTTCCCATTGAAAGCAGTTTGGTACACATCAGATGTAAATCCTATACACTTACTGCAAGAATTTGATTACCGTTGTGTTAGATTTTGGTATTTGGGATTTTTTTTATACTATGTATCTCTTTATTGCAAGTGCTTGCATTAATTTTCAAATTTTTAATATTGAAATTGATGAAGTTGTCATCTTTACCTTCACATTTTATTGGGAATTGTCCTGAAATACCACAGACTATTAGACAAAAGATTATGGCAGAATAGACAAAAATAGAATGTATAATATAGAAAAAATAAACAAATGTGCTCCAATATCACATATAGTTTACTCCCGTGTATTTTCAGGGCCAGAGAGGGGAGCAACTAATAGTAGCACAGATATATACATTGCATATAATAGGAGATAACTAAGGGAGGTTTGCAGAGATACCACAATTAAACATTTTACCATGTATTGGAATCATAAAACACAAATGGTGACAGTTAAGAAACAATAGTTATAGGGAGAACACAAATAACCAACAGTACTTTCTAACAGCTGATGAGAATTTAACCAGGTTCTAATGGCACCGAATCGCTTTGCAACTCAAGTAAATAGGTTTTCCGTACTTGACCAACCACATCCCCCCCCCCAAAAAAGATGTGATGTGATTGGTCAAGTATGGGAACCTGTTTACTAACAACCAGTGCCTATTTCACAGTTAAAATGAAGAAATTACAGGTGTCTGTTTTCGTATTTGTTCCATGAGTATGCTTCGAAAGATTCATTCAGGCTACCTATGCCGTCAGTGGCTGGAATCAATGACAAAGTCTGTGCTGAAAAAAGTTACCTTCTTTTTGTACTTGGACACATGTGTGTTGGGGGAAATGAAGAGCAGACAAACTTGCCAGTGTAGTCACAGTAACTAGTGGTAGTTCAATAGTTCAATGCACCATGCTGATACTTTGAGTGTAATCATGGAGTTGGACCAGTTGGAAGATAAGGGGTGTATTTCTTCTTTCGTGTATGTGGCTAGAGTGCAGGACCTGGTAGTTAAGCATGGTGTTGCAAGAAATTAATGGCATATGTGGAATATATGGAATTGATAACAATCAATAGAAGAGTTATCAACAAACACAATTGGAACATTCAGTTACCACATGCTGAAGGATATACTGAATATGAGGTGTAAATTGGGAGCCTATGTACTTGTCCGGAATGCCATAATGATGATCTGACAACTAGCTAACTAACTAGTGAAAATAACATAGATGCAAGATAACATAAACCTACTTAACAAAAGCTATCTCAATCACAACATGAGGATCAATGCAGACAAATTAATAGTAATGTCTATAACCCAATATAATCTACATAAAGATAAATGATCAACAACTAAAACAAGTGCAGGAATTTAAATATCTTGGGAACATTTTTACAAACAATGGAAGAATGCACAGAGAGATTGAGGCAAGAATTGAAAAAAGCTAGCTGTGTAAATTATGAAATTACACCAATCTTGAAACACAAATCTATCTCGATGGAAACCAAATGGCAAATCATAAATTCAATCTCCTTACCAAAATTGTGTTATCAATGTCAAACATGAACACTAACTAAAGAGCAAGAGAGAAAGTTTACCACATGGGAAATGAGATGTTAAGAAAGACAGAAAACAGAACAAGAAGAGATGATTTGAGAAATGAAGAGATTACAAGTACTGTTGGAGCATCATCTGTGGTCAAATATATTGAAAAACGGAGACAGAAATGCTTCAGCAACTTAATTAGAATGAACCAATATTTGCCAGCAGTAAGAGCATACAACATGAAAATGGAAACAACAAAAGGCAGAGGAAGACCAATGAGGTGATTTGAATTAGTTACCAAAGCTCTGAATGTCACAATGTTACTGCATATCAAGTGACCAAACGTGTCATAGCCCAAAAACTGATCGTCATTCAATCCTGCAGCAAAAACAGAGAAAAGACATTATATAGATAGACTTTCAGTGACATGAGAAAACTGCCAACTTTAACACCAATATTTTCAATATTTAATATCGAAGTGACATTAGTTGAAGATTTGCAGAAATGCAGTGCTTCCAGTACTGCTGTATGCATGACAGATGATGAACATCAAATAACAGAACAAAAGTCCAGATACTGCCATTCTCATAACTTATATCTCTAGCTTAAAAATTTTTTTAAATGTTGATTGTGATAAAGTCTCGCGTACAAAGAGCAGGTCATGCAGTCCACATACCAGACTGTACACTGCTAAAATTTCTTATGAGATACAGAAAAATAAACATAAAAAATGACTTCAGTAACAATTTTGCAACCACACCTTTTTATGCCAAATTTTTCCCGCCATGTAATTTTAGGTATGATGTGTTTTGCAAGTGATGATTTTTATTAAAGTTAAATCATTAAAAATCAACCAATAATATTAATGCTTAGAAACTTTCAGAAGGCATTCAGACAAGAACAACTTTTCGAAAACATTTATGTCAAGCTTTTTTCAATACAGCAGATTATATGGTACATATGCCAGATCATCGCCTACCAAAGATACTTCTCTATGGTTAGTTGCAGAAGGGCATACAATCTCAAGGTGGCTAAAAGAAATACTACAATGTCTCATTAAAGACCTCACAGAAAGTCTTTAAAATAGACCAAGATGTATAGGAAGAACTTGTACACCTTAGAGCAAAATGACGCTCTACAGTAAAAAAAAGGGTGCATCATCTTTTGAAAGAGGAGAAATGCAGTAGTTCAACAGTGGAGAATAGGTAGAAAGTCACAAGTAGAAGAAAAACCATTAAAGTGGTTATCATGCCCAAACTCTCCAAGGACATGTGCGGGCAGAATATGGCTTATTAGCCATCTACAAACTCATAGTCAAGGAAAATATAGCTCTAACTGAATTTCAAAAGGGGATATAACAAAAGGTCATCATCACTGGTGATGCACAAACAATACAGTAGGTGATGCTTGAGGTGATAATGTGCACATACAAAGCATGACAGAAATGGGGATAGCCATGGGAAAGGGGAGAAATTGTGCCCTCTCTGGAAAGTTATGAAGATCAAATAATCAACATCTGCCGGTAACTTTGAGTCTGCATACTCTTGAATGGCTACTGAAATGGAGACCGAAGTACTTATGAGAATGTCCTGTGTGCCATGATGCTGGCTTCTAATCAAATCTCTTGCATATTCACTCATAGAGTCCTGACATGGTAGTTCTGAATAGTGCTATGTACTACTGAAACCTCCAATGTATCATCCCTATGAACCTAATGGGTTGAAAGTTTATTTTTGTTATTATGATTAATTAACAGCATATCAATATAATGGTAGATTAATATTTCATGTATCAGGTATGTAACATTTTACTTTCTTGCAGTCTCAAGATTATGGTGACATATCAGAAAGAAAGACGCTGAGGGAGAAATTAAAGTGTCATAGTTTCAAGTGGTATCTAGATAATATCTATCCTGAGAAGTTTATTCCTGATGAGAATGTCAGAGCTTGGGGAATGGTAAGTTCAAATAGGTTCAAACTTACTATGAACTTGAAATGAATTTTGAATGTTAATAACATAAGGAAGATATTCTATGAGATGTTCTCAACACAAGGTCCCAGAATGTCACTATAAAACAATTGTAACCTCACCTGACATGCTAGTCACTGTTGCCATTTTTGCTTTAAGTAATCCCATTGTAATAAATCCTTGACACCTATATTATATTATTTATTTACCCATGTCACATCTGAAACAACCTTGTTTATGTTTATGTGTTATGTTTACAAGTAGGTCTAACTAGTCCTTGTAGTACTGAGGCCTATGGCATGCACTAATGTTAAATGTTTGTGATTCTCATGGAATTTATATACCTGTGCAGTGTATATGTTGTGGTTGTGTGTGTGTCGATCAACCAATCTATATCCATAGTCCTAGAAAATCACAATGTTAGCAGTGGTTAATCCTTCTAAGGCATTCGTGAAGTGGTTTTTTCTTGAACAATCACATGGTAAAGACACCCATGCCACAAGTTTCATTCTCTGGGAAAAGTTTAGAAAGAACCAGCACAATGAGATATCTGGGTGTGTTTTTTGACAGAAGCCTGAGTTTCAGGGAACATGTTGACCACGTTATCATAAGGGCAGGTAAAGGCTTAGCAGCAATGAAGGTTATGGCTGCTGTGCAGTATGAGCAGAGGTTGTTATTTATTTTGTACCAGGGTGTGGTTGTGGAATATGCACTAGCAATTCTGACTCTTAGCCAAACTCAGATCGAAAGACTGCAGAAACTTGACTGAAAGAAACCAGAATGCAGCAGTACATATCATACTTTGGTGCACAAGAGACACATCGACAAGAGCTATGCGATACCTACTTGACTGTCCAACAGCTGAGCACAGATTACAGTATTGCCGTGCACGTGCGTACCTTCAAATACATGCAGATAAGGAACACACGTTGCATTCTGAAATACAGAAAGTTAAAGGCAGCAGACTCAAGAGAGGGAGGTCATGGATGGGACGTGCTGAGGATGTCATATAAAGCGTGTGCATATTGAAGGATGTGGCAGCAGGTGCGAAATGGATATGTCTACCCACAGATTTCGAAACTGATAGTAGTAATATCACTTAGCAGGGAATGCAGAGAATGGTGTTCCACAGCTGTGGAGAAAGTAGTGCAGGCTTTGGTCAGTGAGAATACCAAAGAGGGGGATGTGATTATATACACTAATGGATCTGTGATTAGACATGTTCGCAGTGCTTGGGCCATCACAGCTCAGTGCACAGGTAAAACGATCAAGGAGGAGAGTGTTGCCTTTGCGGTCACTGCGAGTAGCATGACCAATGAGACTATGGCGGTAACCAGGGCATTTGAGTGGGTATGCACACAGAAGGTAACGCAGGTCTGGCTGGTGAGGCTGAAAGTTGTTACATTTATTTTCATGCTGGGACATGTGGATGTTAAAGGCAATTAAAGAGTGGATCAGCTGGCGCCATGCAGAATTGTGGCACAGGGCGATGTGACTGTGGATCACGCCGACGTTTTGAACTCCTTAAGAGATATAGCATGCAAGAGTGAGACTAATTTGGATGATTATTCCTTTTCAGTAGCCACGATTAAAGATCAGGGATTAAAATGTGGTGTTTCTAGAAGTGGACATTTTCGAGAGTGCAGAAGAATGATGGTCAGCCAACATAGGACTGGTACTGTCAGCAGAAGTGTAATGGCGGATACACCCAAGGAGAAATTGGAGCAACTATGGACTATGTCGGCAGTTTGCAGTGATGATGATCCGATGACTAACTAACTATTGAGAATCATAGTAATAACGAATAGGAAAAATCATTAACACTTTACTAACCAGAAATCCAGAGTTTACTTATCTCCCATTACCAAGAGTGTTTGCAAATTTTGAAGACATTAAGTCTTTCAAAATCTGTATAAAATCTAACTATTGTGAGAGAGCCTTCAAACTTTCTATGTATCGTTATGAATGTTTGCATTTCCTAAATGAATTTGAAAGCCCCAAAGTTATTTCAAGAGCAAAATCCTACTTATTATAATGCTAGGTTTAGATTTACATTACTTTCTATATATCACAAAGTCTCACCTTTAATACTCATGAATGACGTCTATAGACATTTTGAAACAACATACTATCTCAGGAAAGCTATTCTTAGTAACACTATTTCCACAGTTGCCACATTTCTGAAGTATTATAGCGATTAGGTTATATAATGGAAATAGCAGACTGTTGACAATGATCTGTAAGGTGTTAACTCAAGTTGTGAGGCATATAGGTGCCAGCTGAATGGACCTAGTTAAAATCCCATTTGCTGCCATATGATTTTTTCTTCCATGATACTAGCTACTCTGTTTGATGATTTAGAGTTTCGTCCCTTCACAGCTGTGAAACATGGACAATAAATAAAAATACAGCCAAGAGAATAGAGACCTTCGAAATGAAGTGCTATAGAAAAGTCCTGAGACCATGGACAGCAAGAAAGGCCAACCAAGACATGCTAAGAAAAATCAATGTTCAAGAAGGCTGGTATTTTAACACCATCTTAAGAAGAAAGTTAGGTTTTTTTCGGTCAAGTGAAGTGACACGATGACATGAAAAGAGTGTTGTTGCTGAGGGCGATAGAAGGCAGTAGAGGCAGAGATCAACCAAGACATTTTTGGACAAGAGATATTTTTGAAAGCATGCACATGTTGCAGAAGGAAGCAGGACAGCTTGCCAGACACCGCACGGATTTCAGGATAATCATAAGGAAGACTATATTCTGGAAAGAATATGTCACATGACACATACACACACCCCTTCAATGATATCTTAATTTGGGGAAGAGAAAGAAGTTACAGGTCATAATATGGCCAAAACTGTTTGGTAGAGTAGACAGATAAATATGAGTGCTTGTCATAATACATGATGGTTCTTTGTGCACCATTTGTCTACTCAAGTCTTTCTTTATATGAATTGTAGCAATGACAGAGTAGTGTTGATTTAACTAAGATAAATAGATTTTCTATATGTGGATTAAGAAGTGAAATCAAACACATGCACAGTAAAAAGATAGTTTATTGATGCATTTGTCACAACAGCTGAAAATGTCACAAAACTATTGCAACAACAATAACACACATCATAACCCCCTAGTTTTAGTGATAGTCCATAATGTCTAAGTGGAACGATCTAAAAACCTATGTTTTACGTTGTTGTTACATTTCACACAGTATTACCTTATATTAACAAAATTAGGGAACAGTAGATGATTTTTAAAAAAATCACAAGATAGTTAACCTTTGGCACACTGTAAACAAAAAACCTAATTTCACCCCTGCAGCTGGATTCTTTTTCGAGAATTGAAGTTGTTTTTTTTTGTTGGTGTAAAGGAAACGCACTAGCTTTTTTGTTATACAAGATTTTAAAATAATTTGTGTAAATGCAGAAATGAATACCGCAAATGTGTATGTAATTTGTTTTTTACGTGTCCTACCTGAGATGTGAGGAAGCGGTGAAGACCTTTTTTTTACCAAAAAAAAAACCCAAACAACATGACATGGGTGTTTGAAAAATGCAACAACTCTTTTGTTATTTGGGATTTTAAAATAATTTTTGGGCATATAAATGCAGAAATGAATACCGTAAATGTGTGTGTAATTGGTTTATTTTTATCTTTCCTACGAATGATGCTACGAAGAGGTGAAGAGATTTTCTCTAAAAAAAATATTTTAAAAACAACAACAAAAATGACTTACACACTGGCCGTACAGCTCTGGAGTACACCTACTGGCTGTGCATTTCTTCTACTTCTTGTGCAGCTCAGACGTACAATCAATTTGAGAATGCAATAGTGTGTGGTATCTACTGAAGCAGGGATATGGGCACATATCGACCCTGCACAATGCGCACATGTACTGTATCTGGTGGCGTTTTTTTAACCGATCTGAACAGTCAGAAATTGAAGGCTTGCCACTGAGCAACTGTTTAGGATTGATACTAATTACTTTTGTCATTCCTATCATCCTATCTGGTGAGTTGCTTATTCTTCTTCCAGCACCGGCTTGACTCGGCCAGGATGTTTGGCCCGCCACAGGACAAGTGAATTCACAAAGCAAGATTCCAACATGTAAAAGAAACTTTTCTTCCACCACTTGCAGGTCCTTGCAGATAATGTTATCTTCTTCTTCTTCTTTCGTTCACTTGAAACATGTCTATATCTGTAATTCTGTCTCCTTAATAAAACTCACTGTCTTTTGTAGTTCATACATTGTCCCATAGAGTTTTCTTCCAGTGTTGTTTCCTCTGGCCAATATGTCTGCCTCAGCGTTTCATGCTCAGAACACTCTTGAAGTATATGTTTGGCACTCTGTGCTACCTGGCCACATGTACACATGGCCGTGTTACCAATCTTGAACTTTGTATACATGTGACTGCGGAGTCGGTTGCGTCCTGTTCTGATACGTAGAATTATAACTTGTTCTGATCTGTTCATAATGTGATAGTCATCTTGTGTTGGCGTTTGTGGCTTTCTTATTGAATTGATCATCTGTTTTTTCTGATGGTAGGTGATTGGTATATCTGGTTGGTCTTCGGCAGCACCTTCCTTAGCCAGTTGGTCTGCTTTTTCATTTCCTGGTATTCCATAGTGAGAGGGTATCCACTGCATGGTTACCCTATACTGGTAAGACAATTCGCTAAGTAGTTTTTTCAAGTCTGTTAGTTTTCCAGACTGGAGAGCTTGAAGCACTGACCTTGCATTTGTCAGGAATACCACAGGCTGTAGGTCAGAGTTGGAGTTCAGCAGTTTTTTAGCTGCCACACTATTTGCCTGGATTTCTGCATCATAATTATTGCAGAATTTTCCTGTCGGTGTTCTGATTGTATCTCTAGGCTTGTGTGGATATTCTATATATACACCTGCACCTCCATTCCTCACGGCATTCTGTGCTGACCCATCTGTGTATACTCTGACCCATATATCTTTTGGATATTCCTCATCCAGGAAACTGAGGGTGACTGTCCTTCGCTGCACACTGTTCTGTTCGTCCTCACTTAGTATTCCTTTCACATGGGTCTGAATGTATATTGGCATTCCATGTCTTTCACTCCACGGGGTTTGTTCTGGTACAGGCCTTAAGGGGCTGTCAACTTCAGGTAGGTCTGTAAGTTGTCTGCGGAGTCATTTAGCTTGATGGATAAAGCTGCTTCTTTTCAGTCGTCCCATTGCTAGATTTTGGAATCTTTCCTTCATTGGATGACTTGGCATACACAGAAACTTTTCTGCCTGAATTAGTACTTTTGTGTCTCTGCGTTTGCCAAGTGTTTGCATTCTTCCCATTTTCTGCATCTCTGTTATGGGTGTTGATTTCATTGCTCCCAACATTATTCTAAGTGCCTGGTTTTGCACTTTATCTAGATCTTGTAATGTGGTGTTTGATGCAGGACACCACGCAGCTGAACCATATTCCAGGTGTGGTCTTATGCCTTGCTGGTAAAATTTACTGAGTATATTCCCACTGGCTCCCCATGTGGTTCCACTTAGTTTTCTCAGGATAGCTAACTTCCTCCTGTCTTTTGTTGTTGCTTTGTTTATGTGCTGCTTCCATGTCAGCTTATAATCAAAAGTAACTCCGAGGTATGTGGGTTGTTTGTCTTCTTTCAAGAGCTCTCCATCTATCTTGATATGACCAGCTTTTTGTTTTGGTGAGAGGGTAAAGAGTGTAGTGCTGCACTTATCTGTGTTAATGCTGACGCACCATTTATTAGCCCATAAGGTTAGGGCATCGATAGCTCTTTGTATTTGTGTAGTGGCCACTGTCACATGTTCTTCCATGCACCAGATCACCAGGTCGTCAGCATACATTGCCACTTTGATCCCATGTGGTAGTTCAGCAACTAGGTCATTGATGTAAACCAAGAAAAGTGTGGGTGACAGGACTCCTCCCTGGGGGACTCCATGACGCAGTAGAACTTTCTTGCTCTTGTGACCATCTAATTGTACCCTGGCTCTTCTATTATGCAGGTATGCTTTTAACCATTTGTACATTCTTGAGCTAACCCTGCAATTTTGCAATTTCTTTAGGAGCCCTTCTTTCCAGACCTTATCACATGCTTTTCTGAGGTCTATCCATGCTGCTAGTACCAGTTTCTTATCTTGGAAGGCATCTTCAATCTCTTGGGAGAGGTAGGTTGCCTGATCTTCAGTAGAGTAGCACTGTCTGAAACCTGCTTGCTGTGATACCAGAAGGTTTTCACTTTCAAGGTACCACTGCATCCTAAGATTGATAATGCGTTCCATTGTTTTGCATAGACAGCTTGTGAGGCTGATGGGCCTGTAGTTGGAGACTGTGTTGCCATCTTTTCCTGATTTGAGGAGTGGTATCATTATTGCTTCTCTCCACGCCTGTGGTACATTACCCGTGGACCAGCTTGTGTTAAAGATCTGCAGTAGCTTTGCTCTTGCTGCAATTCCCAGGTTTCTAATCATTTCATTGGACACTCCATCAGCTCCAGGGGACAATTTCATTTTCATTTTGGATATTGCATGCTCCAGTTCTCTCATTGTGATTGGTGCCTCCATGACTTCAGGTATAGGTTCGCCTTGTCCAATGTTTTGCTGGTTCTCTCGAACCTCCTGTTGTTTGTCTGGGCTGACTTTGATGTTATTGTCTTCTGCAAAGCACTCTGCAAAGTAATCAGCTGCATGTTTACCTGTTAAAATGTTTCTATCTTTATAAAGTGTGATCCTGATATTTCTCCCTGTACCTTCATCATTTAGTTGTTTTACAAGTTTCCATAATTTCCTAGTATCTCTTTCTAGGTTCAGCGACTCTGTTTTTTCTTTCCAGCTGCTCCATCAGGCTTGTAATGTAACTTGGCTCTTTGAAATTTAGCCTTTGTTTGCTGATATTTGTTGTGATGTTCTTGGCTAGGTCTGTTCTCAGCCTGCTGTCTAGATGTTTCCATCTCATTTTGCAGCTTTTCCAGTTCATCATTCCAGTAGGGTTTGTAGTTTTTACGTGCCCCCCTGGGTATGGTTTTACTAGCAGCATGTAGTATACATCTATTAAATTCACTCACTGCTCTATTGATGTCTTTGTCCAAGTTCATGTCCTTAGCTAGAACACTGGTTAAATGCTGGTACATTAGATGCGTTGCCATCCCTGCGCTATGGAGACGGGGCTTGATGAAATATAGACATCTATTTTGTTTTTTATTTTGTCATTTTCTGTTGTTTGTCTCTTGAAAAAGGTTCAATTTGAGCCGATACTTGGAGAATTGTCCTGTTTAGTTTTATTGTATGTTTTTTTATATATACTTTTTTAATGTATTTTTATTAATAGGCTAGGTAAGTGTTTTAGTAACCTGTTTACCTCATTTTGAGTTACTACATTTTCCAGTCTGCCCTCTTATAGTTCCGCCTAGTGAACGTGCTGCTGTCCTTGGTAAATTCATTGTGGATTTCCAGAAATACTGGTCTGTGGTCACTACCCCCAAGCTGCTTTCCAACGACACGTTTGATGTTCCATTCCAGGACTGGTGAGTGGAATGCCAGATCTGGTGTAGAGGTGGTGTGCCATGCTCTCGAGTAGAAGGTTGGTGAGTCTGCTGGCTGGTTAATAAGGATGAGATTATTTTCATCCTGCCAGCTCTCAAGTTCCTCACCTCTCTTGTCGATATGATCGTAGCCCCAGCTCTGAGAGTGGCTGTTGAAGTCACCACACACCATAAGTCTCTCTTTATCTGGAATTGTGTCTAGTGCCAATGGTTTATCATTTGGACAGAAGTAGTTCAGGAGATGGAATTCTGCACTGTCTGTTTTTAGGTGGAGCATCTGGTATTCTGCCCCTTCCATATATACTTCCAGCTGACATGCGCTGATATTGTTTTTAACAAGTGTCAGAATTCCACCCTTTCGCCTGTCCTTACGGTCAGATCGGTAGCAATGGTAGCCTCTGATTTTGAAGGCTATGTCGCTGCTGAGGTGTGTTTCTTGGATACAGCATATATTAACTTGTTCTTCACTGAGGACATTTTCACGTTCCTTTTTTTTGCTGTATCCATCTCTTTTACTGTTGACACCCTCAGCATTCCAGTGCATTATTTTTATTGGTCGTTTAAAGTTTGTTTGGCCAGTAGCTCTATTCCCTTGCCTCCTGGCTCCTCGAGGCAATTGAGAAGGACCTTCAGTAACTGAGGTTGGGTCCTTTCAAGGTATAGGGCCCATCACCATCCCTGCCTGAACGTCCACCACAGGGCAGGCACCATAACTTTTTATAGATACAGACATGTTTCCATTGTGTTTTGTGCGTGGCATCCTGATTATCTGTGCGCCTTTTGGCTGGATGCCTCCGTCTTCAGCACTCTGCTTACTTGGGCAGGACTATGGTCCTGCTCGAATGGGACTGCCCGACCAGTCTTAGTTTCCAGCCCCTGATGGCTGAACTAAGCCCCATCACCACTGCATGGTGCTGGCCTTGATGGGGAGATAATGTTATAAATATTATTTATAACATATTATAAATAATATGTTAGCTGCTTATCAACACGATCAACGCCTCCCATATGCCGTGTGTAGGCCTGTATAGCGCATGGTTTTACCGCGTCCCGCACATTACCAGCATGAGCTTTGGAACGGACTTTCCTATTGAAGGTCTGTGCATCATGTACAGATGTCATCAAATTTACTTGCCTCTTGTCATACCATGCCATGTAGAGAATGTTGCCATCTATAGCAGTACAAAGTGGGTCATCAGCCTTTAGTTTTAGGCCCTTCAGCTCACGGGAGATCCCTTTGTGCTTCATCTGTAGTGTGCCGCAAGTGCCTATCTGGTTCTCTGCAAACTCCTTGAAAAAAGGCTGGAGAGGAAAAGAAATTGTTCATGTAGACAACATGGCCATTGCCTTGAATGGAGGATAACATATGACTCACAGTAACACAGTGACCCAACCCCTTTTTTTGTTATAGATGTCCTCCTTCCCAAGGTACAGCTTCCAGTTCCAGAGATAACTAGTCTTCGACTCAGCCAGTGCCCAAGCCTTTATACCCCACTTTGAGGGTTTCTTGGGCATGTACTACATAAGACTAGTCCTACCCTTGAAAGCAATCATGCTTCCATCGACACTAATTTCTTTCGAAAGACCATAATATTGTTGAAACAGAGGAAATTTGTCAACAAACCATTATTTCTTGAACACCTTGCTGTGGCCGGGTTGCCCTCACAAAACAACTTTTGTGTTGTCTACAAGGTGCAGGAATGAAAGAATAGCTAAAAATCTATCCCTACTCATGACATTCTTGAACCCATGCACCTCAAGGAGACAGTCATTTGAGCAATATAAATCATAGGAGGAATGTTTGGTCAGTCCCATCAAGAGCACCAAAGTAACAAAGGCTTTCATCTCATCAGCTGTGACTTCCTTCCACAGCTACACATGAGATGCATCGCCGGCATCCTGTCCCTTCGATGCACTAAGCTGCTTAGAGTAACGATTAGTTTCAGTTACCAACATGTTCACAATATCATCTGTAATAAACAGACAAAACACATCTAACTCACTAATGTTATCAGCTAGGCCAATAGGTCCAACAACTTCATCGAAGTCAATACGCCAAACATGGCTATATCCCAAAGGGACATGAGAATTTTCAACAATCTCGTACTCGAAAATGTCGTTACCCACGCTGCCAACTGAATCAGTACCACTATTATCTCTATCTAACATGACATCATCTAATGGAGCGATATCTACCTCGGTGAATAGCATAGTTTCCTCCTCATCTGAATCGGCATCCATTATAAACTCATAGAAAATTGCTTCCATGTTGAATGGACTTGATGGCTTCAGAAATATACACATTTTTACGTCTGGCTGTCACAAAGAACTTTGCAAATGAACACGGTGGACGTTGAAATGTACCGGCTTCAAACTGCACATGTACACGATTATGTGTAAAAACCAAACAGGCTTTGCAATGCACCTTAAGTACCCTATGTTGTTTGTCTGATTTTTCAGACAATCGTGTACTACAAATGCTAATTTTTTTGTCTGCCATTTAAGACAATCACGTGCTAAACGTTAAGCAATAGACTATTCATTGTAAATACACCTATTAGAGATAACCTCAGCAACCATCTCACAACAGAAAAGGAACAAATTCAGTGATGGACAGGACATTTTACATAGGTTCTGAACAGATCACCAAATCAAACATATAATTAATTTCATTAACATACAAACAATTTACACTTGATCAGATCACATGAGCAGTTAGAAAACTACAAATTCTTGTAGCAGCTGGTGACGATGATATCATTGATGATATGCTGAAAGCAGCTGATGATGCAATTCTTTTAAAAATACTTACTACTATAAATCAATCTACATATGTGGAATAAAAAATAAGAAACAAGACCTGATAAATGAAATGAAAAGAAGAAAGATTAAAATACTAGGAATATCAGATACAAGGATTAAAGACAGGGGATGCAAGAAGCTTTATAAAAATTACACTTTCCTATACAGCAGTGTTGACCCAGTTTTGAGAGCAACTCATGGTGTGGGTTTTATTGTAGACCCAACTTTTGCCAAAAATATAGTTCAAGTTACACACCAGAATGAATGATCAATGTCGGTCACGATCACATTAGACCATGTAAACACAACATTTATTCAGGCCTATGCTCCATGTAATACGCTAAGCAACGAAAACGAAAGAGAGGAATTTTTCAATGATATAAACAAATGAATAAATAAAAGCAAAAATGAAGATGACCTATATATTTTGGGAAATGCACATCTTGGCACAAATATAGAAGGACTAGAGGAATATAAAGGACCTTTCAGTGACACAAGAAACACGATTAACGACAATGATTATAAACTAATAGATACATGCATCCAGCACAACCTCTTTATAATGAACACCTTCTTTAAAAATAGACAGTCACAAGTGTACACATGGTATAAATGGAACAGCCTGGAATGCAAGAGCCAGATAGACTTTATACTCACAAAAAGAAACAATAGACAAAAAATAACAGACGCACGAGTAATACCTAACGTGTGCAGACACTGACCATAAGGCAGTAATAATAACAATCAAAACAAACAGAGCGAAAAATATCAAGCACAAAAACAGCACAAAGCACCAGGGGCAACTAGATATACAGAAGTTAGAAGAACTAAACATGCGAGAAAAATATATCCAGGAAGTTAACGAAGAATTTGCAAAGCTACCTGAAAACACATAGTAGAAGAATGGAAATATTTCAAAATTACCATCATACAAACAGCAGGAAACATATGCGGATATGAAAACCATAAAGGCAGGAAACCAAAAATAACAGCTTGGTGGACAGAGGAGGTAAAGAACGCAATGAAAGGTAAAAAACAAAAATACAATAAATAGGCAACAAGCAAAGCGCATGAAGATTACTTAACATACAAGACAGCAAAGATTAACACCAAGAAAATCATCAAATCTACAAAAATTAAGTCATGGCAAGAATATGGAGAAATGCTTAACGAAGATAGACAAAAAGCAACAAAGATGTTCTACAAGAAAGTACACAACATGAGAAGTAATCTATGACATCTATGAACCAACAGAAATAATCAGTGATGAACAGGGCAACACACTAAATAAAGCCCTAGAAATCATGAAGAGATGGAAAAATTACTTCAAGCAACTGTTAAACTTAAAGGAAGGTGAACAAATCACAAAAATAAATACAATAGGAGAAGACCTAGAACCATACATCCTGAAATCCTAAATTGGAGACGCAGTTAAGCATGCACCAAGCAGCAAAGCACCAGGAATAGACTGTATACCTATAGAACTAATAAAAATGCTAAGAGTGACAGATATAAAGTGGTTAAACAGATTGTTCAATGTGATATGAAAGACACCACAATAGTGAAATACAGCGGTAATTGTAGCACTAGTAGCATCATCAGAAGAGCAACTGCAAAGACAAATAGACAGGTTACACCAAATATGCCAAACCTTTAACATGAAGATAAACATAGAAAAGACCGAAGTAATGAAGATAGGAAGAACAGAAAGAAACACACACCATATATATATATATATATATATATATATATATATATATATTGGAAACAATAGAGTTAAATAAGTGAGAGAATTTACATATCTAGGAAGCAATATAACAACAGATGGCAAGAGCAGTAAAGAAATACATAATAGATGTAGTAAAGCATACCAAGCCTTAGGGCAATTGATACCAATCTTCAGAAACATAAATGTAGATTTAAACGCCAAAATAACACTATTCAAAATGATTATTATGCCAAAGCTGTGCTACCAATGCCAAACATAGACAACGACAGCACAAGACAAACGTAAACTAGTGACAGCTGATTTGGAATATCGCTGAAACAGAGTGAGAATTGAGGACATTAGACAAAGAACCAGCACCATCCCAAACTTAGAGTATATTAAGAGCCAACATATCAAATGGTTTGCACACATAAGCAGACTACCACCAGACAGAATACCACAGCAAGCTATGCTACACATATACAGTGAGGCAGACCTAGAGGTCAATCTTGAAAATGATGGACCACCGAAATAAAATAGGCGACCGCCTGTGTGTTGTTGGGGCCCGAAAGGGGAGCAAAGAATAGCAACACTGTGTACCTTCCATGCATGTCGTACAAAGCGACTAAGGAGGTTATGGGATGGAGTCTGTGACCCAAAGCCACGCTGAAGTGGGATGTGTTAGGCCAAAAGGCGCAGATATTGGAGCTTTGCTATAAACCATGACATAACGCATTCCATTCTCCGGACTACATCCTGCTTATCTGCAGGAGTTTGAGAATGAACGCAAAAGAAAGAAAGAAAAAAATAGGCGACAAATTCCACAATATACTCAGCACACACAAAGGCCATCTCCAGAGAACTCATCTACCCCTGACACTGAAAGGCAATAAAAGGTTTAGCGAATAGATAGTCCTGGTGCAGTATATTGCGAAGACCACAGAACAATTAGTCTTATGAGTCAGATGACCAAGATTCTACTGCGCATAATAATGAGGCGTATATGAGGAAAAATAAAACCAGAGATAGCAGACGAACAATGTGGATTTGTAGAAGGAAAAGGCAAAAGAAATGCCCTGTATATAGTAAGAACATTAATGGAGAGGGCCATAGAAGTACAGCAAGACCTTTATCTGTGCTTCATAGATTACAGCAAAGCATTTGACAAGGTGAAGCATTCAGAGATTATAAAACTGCTCGAAAACTTAACGTTGATGGTAAAGATCTAAGAATAGTAAGAAATATGTTTTGGAAACAAATGGCTGCGATGAGAGTTAACAACACTATAGGTAGATTTCAGAAGATAGAAATTGGTGTCAGGCAAGGTTGCATAATGTCACATACCTTTTCTCCCTGTATACAGAATACATTATGCGAAATATAGAATATATGCCAGGAATAAAAGTGGGAGGATACAATATAAATAACTTGAGATATGTTGATGACACAGTACTGATCGCAGGAAGCGAACAAGAACTACAAACCCTATTAGATAAAGTAGTGAAAGAAAGTGAAAACAAAGGCCTTAGTTTAAACAAAAAGCAAAACAGAAATAATGGTCATATCAAAGAGACATACACCACCAAGATGCAACATAATAATTAGTGACACAAAATTAGCACAAGTTGAAAAAGTTGAATATCTTGGCACCCTGTTAACATTAGACGGTAGATGCTCAAGTGAGATAAAGAGCCAAACAGCACACGCCAAATCAGCATTCCAAAAAATGAGAACCACTTTTTGCAATGGAAGTCTATCAATGCAGACCCAAATTCGAGTGCTGAGATATTATATTGAACCAATTCTTTTTTATGGATGTGAAGCATGGACTGTAAACAAGAAAATTCATAGCGAATTAGAGGCTACAGAAATGTGGTTTCTGAGAAGAATGATGAAAATACCATGGACAACCAAGAAAAGTAATGCAGAGGTTCTCATTGATGCTAACATAAAAAGATCAATCATATCAAACATTAGGGGCAGACAGTCAAGGTTTCTAGGGCATGTGCTAAGAAGAACACAGCTTGAACACTTAATAACCACTGGAAAGATCAAAGGGAGAAGAGATAGGGGACGACAAAGAGAAAAGTTACTAGATCGGCTTGTATCGTGGCACGGTAGAAGCTCACTAACCAAGCTTATTGACAACACAAGAGACAGAGAGTCGTGGAGAAACATGATCACCTACGCCAGTCGGCATTGCACTTGATTGATTGAATAGATAGACTTCTATAAATTAAATACAGAAAGAAAAACCACCTTAACAATGGAAATATGGAGCAATAGTAAAATTACATAAAAAGGTTGATGCATCTGATGATAAAAATTTATGAATAACTGTTGTCAGTGTCTGGAAAAACTTTATGTAATATGAAGCTAAAGAGAGACTAATAAACAGAAAGGTAGATGAGGAAATAAAAGAAGAGTAAGCTGGAATTCAGACCAAAATTTTGGTGTCTGTTGCTGTGATGATAGATTCTTGATTTAATGTGTGATGATAGAGACACAAGACAGCGATAAAATTTTAACCCCCTCAGCTTTGCTGAGTAAAATGTTCAAATTGTAACTGCACTGCTGGGAAATTTCTTTCCTCTAACCAATTTGCCCACTACATTCTCACGCTAAAAAAATTTGAGTTTAGGCCTATTATTACTATATACTCTAATTTATGAATTTACAAGCATAATGCTTCTTTATATTATGAAGGTGACATGAAAACCTTTATATATATTTGTCTCACAAAATAAAACATTATTTCAATCAAATAGACATAGTCATAATAACCCATTTTATTCCAGACACAAAGTTTTTCCTATCAGTAATATACTTGTCAGCATATTTATTTGTCACATCACAAATATGTTGTATAATAGTATTGTTTGATATACATTCAAAGATTCTGAAAACATTTGCATGATCAATGTTTTGGATCATTATACTCTGCCAAAGACGGATGTGTCGGGCGATTGGCGCAAATAAAACGGCGACAACACATTTCCATTCTCTGGACTATATCCTGCTGGAAATCTAATAGGACCATGGTCCTGCTACAAGAGAGATGCAATGGGAGTTTGAGAATGAATGCTGAAGAAGAAGAAGAATCATTATACAATTATTGACAGAAAACGAAAATCTTTACCTTATCGTTTCATGAATTTGAAACATGTGTGCTGTATATAAGGCCTATTATTTGAATTACCAAGTTAGTAATAGTATCACACTGCATCTGTACCTCTGTTTTATAGACTACACCAAAGCATTTGATAAAGTTAAACATAGCGAAATTATACACATGCTAGAGAATTTGAACATTGACAGCAAGGATTTAAGAATAATAAAGAACATGTACTGGCAACAAACAGCAGCAATAAAAGTAGGAAATCAATTTGGCCCTTTTCAACAAATAAAACAAGGAGTCAGACAGGGATGCGTGCTTTAACCAGACCTGTTCTCTTTATACGGTGAAAACTTATTGCGTGCAATAGTGGATATCCCAGGAATATCAGTGGGAGGACATAACATAAATAATTTGAGATATGCGGATGACACTGTTCTGATTGCAAAAAGTAAGGAAGACCTTCAAGATTTAATTAATGCAGTAGTCACAGAAAGTAAAGGGAAATGCCTTTTCCTAAATATCAAGAAAACAGAAGTACTGGTTATTTCAAAGAAACAAAATAACACACCTTGCAAGATCAAAGTGAATGATATTGTATTAAAACAGGCCCACTAATTCAAATATTTAGGTACAATGATTACATCAGATGGACGAAGTTCAACAGAAATAAGATGCAGAGTAGGACAGGCAAAAACAGCATTCTGAAAAATGAAAACTATACTGTGTAATATGACCTTTTCATTAGAGGTGAGAAAGAGAGTTCTGCAGTGCTATATAACCCCTATACTAACATATGGGTGCGAGTCTTGGACAATAAACAGACTGGAAAGTTGGAGATTAGAGACAACAGAGATGTGGTTCTACAGAAGAATGCTGAGAATACCATGGACTGCCAGAAAAACTAATGTAGAGGTGTTGAGGGAGTCAAATGCGAAGCGGACCTTGATCAACAATATAAGAAAATGGCAATCATCTTTTTTTGGCCACTTCTTGAGACAGGCAGGTTTAGAGAACATTGTCACAACAGGCAAATTTGAAGGCAGCAGAGACAGAGAGCGACAACGTGAGAAAATATTAGACATTTTGACAACCTGGCTCGGCAGGGAAACAACAACAACTTTGATACATAATACTGTAGACAGAGAGCTGTGGAGAGCGATGACCACCTACGTCAGTCGTCATGGCACCTGATGATGATGATCACACTGCAAATTAATACTTTCTAAATAACTTCCTGAATCTGATAATGAATGCTAGAATTATCAGAGAAACTTTCTTCCAAATGATTATAATTTTCAAATTCATTGAGTATACTTTGTCACAATAATACTTTAAAGGTAAAAATTGCTACACAAAGAAATGCCACCTGTGTCAACACACAGAAAGTAATAATTATACTTCCAAACATGTGCAAATATGGAATTTCAATTGTTAGTTGACCTTTAGACAGCTTGAACTATCAAATCAGAGTATTTGAACACTTTGAGGTGCTTTCAGGGATAAATTATATGAATACATGACCCATCGCTCCTTAAAAAAATGTCTGCAAAATTTTTCATTGTATCCTTAAGAATGCCTCCACTGGGAAGGAGTTAAGCATCTATGACCAGGGTTAGCTCTGATCTTGGTGACCAGCCAGTAGGTACTGAAACAATTTCTCATGTACTGCTGGCCAACTATACTATCTATATGGTTACAGAAGTCCACCAATCAGTGAAAGTGGTAAAAACATTGAATGTTTTAGTTACCCATGCTGAAGTCAGAGGTGTTGGGCCATTGTCGCAAATAAAATGCAGGCACAGCACATTTCCATTATGTGAACTATATCCTGCTGAAAATCTTTTAGGAACATTGTCCTGCTATAAGAAAGATCTGGCAGGAATTTGAGAACGAACGGCAAAAAAATGTGTTTTTTAAAAATGATTTAGAGCAATCATCAAAGAATTATGCAGATATAGGTACAGTAATAACAAGAAACCAAAAATGATGGAATGAAGACATCAACAACACCATAAAAGAAAAGAAACAAATATTAAAAAATTGGCCAACGGTAAAGAACAAGTAGAGTACTTTGAGTATAAGAGAGCAGAAACATTTGCCAAGAAAATTATTAAAACTACCAAATTCAACTCATGGAAGGAATACAGAGATAAGTTCAATGCATCCTATAAAAATGCATAGAAGAGTTTATACAAGAAAATTAAGAACATGAGAAACAAAGAAGATATATACAAACCAACAGAAATAATAAATGACAAAAATGGTAATGCTCTTAAAGAACAAAAACAAATGTGTGTTTGCTCATCACAAGTGATGATGACCATTTGTTACACCCACTATTGAAAATTCAGTTAGAATTATTCCCATGCCTAACAGTTCATAGATGGATGGCTAATAAGCCCTATTCGAGCTGTAAATGTTCTTTGAAAGTTCAGACATGGAATTCTCACTGTAGATTACAATTAATGGAAAGATGGCAACACTATTTCAAAGAATTACTAAACCTCAAGGAGGAAGAAGAAGACAAAATAGAAAATACTACAACAGAAAACCTTGAACCAAATATACTAATGCAGGAAATAGAAAATGCAGTAAACAAAGCACCAATAAAAAAAATACCAGGCACAGATAACATACAAACAGAACTAATCAAAGCAGTGGCAGAGATTGGGACAAAATGGCTACACAGACTTTTCAATGTAATATGAAAGAAACACGTACCACTAGAAGACTGGAGGAGCATGACTATCATCCCCATCTGGAAGAAAAAAAGGCAGTAAGAAATTGAACAAAATACAGAGGGATGTCCCTACTAAGCCACACAGGGAAAATTTTAATACAATATTAGAAAATAGACTATGATCATACATTGAACCACAACTCAAGAACACCCAAAAAGGCTTCTGTAAGAATAAAAGCTGTACAGATGCTATCTTCACACTTGAACAAATAACAGACAGAGGCACAGAAAACAACAAAGAAGTACACATTTCATTCGTTCACCAAGAAAAGGCCTTCAACATAATAGATAGACAACAACTATGGAAAATATTATCAATATACGGAGTACCAGATAACCTAATTAATAACCTAATATTTACAAGAGCATTTATACTAATAGCCAATGTGAAGTAAGAACAAACACAGGAATATCCAATAAATTTCAAATTCATTTATCAATAAGGTCAAGTACTAATAGTAAAATCAGAACAACTACACGAACATATGAATAGATTACACACAACATATCAAAAATTGAACATGAAGATTAATATTTGAAGGACAGAGAAATAATGGCAATAACAAAGAACGAAATAAATATCACTATCTCCATCAATAATCAACACCTTTAACAGGTAAAGGAGTTCATGTACTTAGGAAGCATTATATCAAGTGAAAGGAAAAACAGTAGAGAGATATAAAACAGATGCAACAAAACATACCAGTTACAGGGAAAGATGCCAAGTATCTTTAAGCACAAAAAGGCAAACATAGACACTAAAGTTGCATTTTACAAGACTATTATTATCTCATCACTGTGCTACCAGTGCCAAACCTGGACAGCAACAGCAAAAGACTAACTAGTAACATCAGAAATGGCATGCCTACAAAGAATATTTGGGATGTATTAAAATATGGAATTAGAAATGATAACATCAGGCAGATAATCAAAACAATACCAATATTAGAATACATCTAGAGACAACAGATTAAGTGGTTTCCACACGTCCAGACTACCAATCGATAGTATGTCACATATAGCGATGACATTTAGACACCATGGCTATAAAGTCAGAGGTAGACCATGTAAAAGATGGACTACAGAAATACAAAGAAGCTATAGGAACAAGCCTACAAACAGCACACATGTAGGCCATCTCCAGAGAACTATTTTACCCCTTACTCCATGAGGTACAGAGGGTCGCAGTGTATAAATAGATAGACCACAGAATCAGTGGAAAAGCCCATCTTAACAACTTTAATAGTTTTAAAAAGGCATTTAATAATCTACAGCATTCAACATTCTGGAAAAATGTTGACGAATATGGCTTCCAGATAAGATATTTACATATAACCCACACTTTAAATGACACATCAAGATGCTGTGTTAGAACAAATGAGGATAAGACTGATTTGTTTACATAGAAACAGTAGTAAAATAACGCTGTATTATGTCACCATTGCTTTTTAGAATAGCTATAGATTGTAATACTTAGAGAAAGTAAAACAATCAATTTCCGTACTATCCAAGAACTGCACAGAATAGCTTCGAACAGACAGTATTGGAGAGATCTGACCTCTGCCCTATGCACTAACTTCAGCGCAAAAGGAAAATGAATGAATAGATTGGGCTATGAACAATTTTGCCCAAAATGAACACTTTGGTATAAAATAGGCAGTTGATAGGAACTTTTAGTTGTCTTGACTTTTACAAACTACTTGGAATTTTTAAGTCTTGCTCCTAATAAGGCATACAAAATTTGAATTAGCTTTGTCATCTTTCATAAAAAATATGCCTTCAAGTTATCACTTTCAAGACAGAGATCATCAATTTACTACCAAAGATTTCCTAATGTAAGCATATCCGATAATAAACCGATGAGGTGATTCTGACATCTGGAAAGTGTCCAAAGTCTAAAATTCGAATTATAGACTGAGGTACAAAAAACATGATAATGCCGGTAATGATACTGTGGAATCTTGTTACAAGAATGCAAGGACAAGTGAAATAATGCTAAATGGAAATTCATACAAACTTAAGCAATTGTAACATGCCAGGTCATTCTTTCATTTTACCCACTCACATTCTTCTCTTTCTTTTCTTTTCGCTTTAATACCCCTTTATGCCTTGCAGAATCAGATGTAGAAGAGTTTCTTGGAGATGACTTTTTTGTGTGTTTCATATGTTTGTTTTCGTTGACTCTTTTATGTCAGTAATCCATCATTTGCAAGGTCTTACCCTGGCTTTGTATCCATCTTGTCTGTATAGTAATGCTTTTTGAGGGGCACTGTCTGATGGTACCTAAGAAACCTCTTGGGAGTACGTTGGCAGAATCGTGTACCAGACACAGAAATCCTTCAAAAGTCCTGTATGAAAAGTCCTGTATGAAAAGCTGATTAGATCCCAACTCTGCTGGACTGGCCACATCATCCGTATGCCAGACAAGTATCTTCCAAAGAGATTTTTCTATGGGGAGCTGTGCGATGGTAAATGTTCAAGAGGCAGGCAGAAAAAGTGCTTCAAGGATCACCTAAAAACATCACCTTCACAAAGCATACTTAAATGATCCAAAACTAGCATCTTAAAAAATATGCACTCAGCGACCAATGGAAAATAATAAAAAATGAACTGTGTCATATGAGGCTCATGGCTGAGTAATAAAGCAAACGAGACATCGATCTGAGAAACTTCTATGATGTCATGTACTTAAAAAATTATATGGCTCAACCTCATCAGAATCTTTTCTCTTTCTGAATGCAAATGAAACACAACTAATCATAGAGAATGATCAAATCCTTCAGCATGGGTAGAACACTTCAAGCACATTTTGAATAACCCATCATCAATAAATGAAGAGCCTATCAACCGACTACCTCTCAATGAAGAGCCAGATGACATCTCTACTTTCAAGGAAACTCATAAAGCATTTCATCATCATGCTAGTGGGAGAGCACCTGGCTCCAATTCAATATCAATCAAAATATACAGGTATGGTGGTAAAAGCCTAATTGAGACCTTTATATCATTTTCCAACAATAATGGAAAAGTGAAACCATTCCACAAAATTTCAGGAATGCAACGATTATGCACCTGTATAAATGTAAAATGAACAACCAATCCTGTAGTAACCATTGAGGTATTTCCCTACTGTCCATCACTGGGAAGATATTTGCCAGAATCCTTTTGAACCATCTTACCTGATATGGTCTTTACTGAAAGACAACTTCAAGAAAAATATCAAGAACAACTCTGTCACCTGTACACAGTATTCATAGACTTAACAGAAGCATTTGACACAGTAAGTAGAGAGGGGATATGGAAGATTAGGGAAAAATATGAATGCCTACTGAAATTTATCCCATTTGTGCAGCAATTGCATGATGGAATGCAAGCTAGAGTTCAGCATAATGGAGAGTTATCAGAAACATTTCCTGTTAAACAGGAATGTGTATTAGCACCTACTATGTTCAGCATCATGCTATGTTGGATAATGCTTTCAGAGATATGGACATGGGAGAAGACATCATATATTGCATCGATGGGAAATTGTTCAACCTCCGGCAGCTCCAAGCAAAAACCAAAATGAAATAACAATTGAGGATCTCCTATTTGCTGACAACTGTGCCCTAAATGCCAACTCTGAGGCTGAACTACAAAGAGGCAGATTCTCTAAAGCTTGTACCAACTTTTGGCTTACTATTAACACGGAGAAAACAGTGTTACAACCAGCATCTGACAAAAGCTATCTCGAGCCCTGCGTGAAGGTAAATGGTGTAGCACTGAATGTTGAAAGATTCACATACCTAGTTAGTACTTTATCAGAAAATGCCAACATTGATGATTAAGTGTATACAAGGATCGCCAAGGCAAGTAGCACTTTTGTCAGATTGTGGTTTTCTCCTATTTTCACTAATAATGTGCCCTTTTTTACTGTAGAGCGTGATGTACATCTATTTTTTTTAAGTTCTTCTCATGTATCTTTGCCTAGTTCAAAGGTTTTCAGTGAGTTGTTTAACAAGTCCTTGTAGTGGCAGCTCAACAGTAAAGAGAAGTTAGAAAGTCACACATACACCAAAAACCGTCTATAGTGGTCATTCTGTGCCCGAACTGTCCAGGAACATATGCAGCTCCAATAGGGCTTATTATCCAACTGCGAACTCATAGGCAAGGATATATCTCTAGCTGAATTTCAATAGTGTATGTAACAAATGGTCATCATCACTTGTGATGAACATACAACATCTTGCTCAGCATGTTCTGAAAGTCAGAAATAATTACTGTGTGTTTGTTGCATTACCAACATTATGAGCTGCTGTCACAATCTATGTCTACTCTCATATTCGATGTGATTGTGTGATAAAGAGTAGATTTCCACCACTTTCCTTACCATTTGTGAAGGTGACACCTTCCCCCATCCATACCTGTTAGTTGGCATAACTACGTTTGTAACAATAAATGTGTTACAATATTTGCAAAATACTGCTTGATTACACATTTTACATCTTCTACCTTATAAACTTGTGTCAATAAATGAAATATATGAAGCTTACAATAACTTTTATAATCATATTTAAGGTACGAAATGAGGATTCAAGTCTTTGTTTAGACACCCTGCAGAAGGATGAGAAAACTGTGTTTGACATGGGCATGTTTTATTGTCAAAATGGTGGCAGTGCCAACCAGGTAGATTTTTTATTTAAAAATATTTATTTGTATTCTGTAATGTTTATTTTAACACTTTTAGCTGCTATGCATGAGTTTCCTTGTTAGCTGCTATTTTTTTTTCTTTTTATTCCTTCATTGCTAATAACGATTTAAGTCAGAAATCTCTAAGTGTCAGTAATAATCAAACATCCCATCCATATGGTAGAATAAAATGCCTGTACCATGGAAACTCTCTTATTTTGTGGGACAAGAAAAGCATTTAGCGGGGTGCAAAGGGAACGCCATGCTCTAGGTGGACTCAGGGTTAGCAGATAACCAAGATCCCAAATGTACTTCCTAGCGGTGCACCCTGGAAACAAAATACAGCGGCTCATGCTGATTCTGGCTAAATCATTTGGGGATCCTGTCCGAGAATGTTGAGGTAGCAGATGGAAAGAGATTTGACTGCATAAGAGACAGACAATATCTCCGACACCAACAGCACTAAAACATACAGTGGCACTGTCGACATACAGTCCGAACCAAACATTGGAGGGGCGGCCAATGAAAAAGGCACAAAAAGGTAGATGCATGGCGAGAGACAAATAGTTTTCATAGTGAGTACAATGAAAGGGCAGAATAGCGCCAGAGGTCAGCGCCAACTGCAAATAGAAAGGGAAAAGTTCAAAGGAATGAGAAACTACAAGCTTTGTTAGATTGAGACAAACTTCTAGTTACCTGTGCTCCTTATAGGCAGAGACCCAGACCCAATCATGGGCTTCCGGCAAAGCAAGAAGACCTACCTAACTCTAATGTCGAGCCTTCCTATACCGGAAACATGCTCGCGAAGAGAAAGGGTTCCGTACCAGATGGGCTCAGGCAAAAAAGGAACAACAATGGCAGTCCTGGCCCAACTCTACTGTCAAGATTTCCTATACCGGAAGTACACTTTCAGAGAGAAAGGGTTCAGTACCCAATGGGCTCAGGCACAAAAGGGAGAGTGATTTTAGCCCTGGCTCAACTCTACTGTCAAGCTTTCCTATACCAGAAATAAACTTACAGAGAGAAAGGGTTCAGTACCTGATGTGCTCAGGTGCTATTGGGACAAGGTCGCTCAGCTCTAGATCGCCTTGCTCTCAAACGCGTGGTATGAGACTTGAACTTGGGCGAGGGGTTCATAATGTTTGTGAACGACACCTTGGGTAAGAAGTTGAAAGAGTCAGGGTCCAACTCTTCTGGCGAGTTCTTCCTCACATGGAACCAGGCTCGTGGATGAGAAAAGGTTCAATACCTAATTGACACAGGCACAGTACGTCCAATTATACGAGGTAAGTTCATAGACGGTTGAACACCTCGTGCGAGATAGACATGCTCGACAAGCGTCTTGGTGAAGAGGCACTACACACCAGCGTTCCCGGCAACATTTAGATAGGCTGTCACAGACTAGGGAAGCCTACCTGAATCAAAGGCATGATGTAAATGGATGTGCTGGACCTCAGACGTCCAGACCAAAAGTGGCCAACTGAGGTGCAAATAACACAGTTCTACTGTGGAACTTGCATCACAACGTACTTCACGCTCCCCGGCGGAAATCACATGATATATTTGTTGTGGATATATGAGAACGAACGCAGAAGAAAAAGAAAAGCATTTAGCACAACTGTGATTGGTTACTAAGAACACTGTAGCAGCTAAAGAGTTAATAACTTATTATTTAAACATAGTCCTATTGAGGCCAGCTCTTTAAAGAGGAGATGGGACATAGTCCCGCCAACAGAGGTCAGGCCGACCCTTATATCGAACAGGACCACAGTACTACCCAAGCAAGCACAGGTTCTGAAGTAGGGAATACCAAGCCGAAAGGCGCACAAGCAACACTGGTATCATGCAACCAGCTTAGTTCGCATATCTACATGAAAAAATGTGTATACAGTCATCCCTTGCTACTTCGCTGATCATTTATTGTGGCCACAGTACATCGCGGATTGTTCAAAAATATTCATCAAAATTGAGGAATTATAGCACAAAAGTTGCCCGCACGCCAGCAGAAGGCAGGGTATGCCCACACAATTCAAAATCCATGTCTCTGATTGGCTGGCTAGCATCCCGCCATTTGATATCCCTCCCGACTCGGGAATCTCGCAAGCTGATTGGCCTAGACTTTTCCTCCATCTTCGCTCTCATACCCAGCAAAGTCGACCTCGCTCATTCAAATCAATGTTTGAGTGATGCTTAGTCTCGATGTGTGCTAATTTTTGCTGTTCTCTTGTATCTTTTTGTGCAAAATAGTGCTTGTGATGCCCTTGAAAATGGCTCCTAAATTACCTCCACCCTCTAAATTCTCTAGTTAACCCAAGAAGAAGAGAAAAATAATGACATTGAACAAGAAAGTTAATTTATTGGACTTACTTAAGGCAGGCCATAGCTATGCATCTGTTGCATGCCATTATGGATTAAACGAATCAACGGTTCGCTACATAAAAAAAAGATTAAGTGAATATCCGTAAAACTGCCTCAATATCGTACTTCAGGTCACTAAACGAGTTGTGACTTCTCCTAATAAGCGAATTGTGAAAATGGAGAATGCCTTATCAGTGTTGATATCAGACTGTCGGGAAAAGAAGGTTAGTCTCGATACCAATATGATTTGGACTAACGCCAAAGCCATGCATGATAGCCTCGTTCCTGAAGGAGAGTTGAACAAAGACAACGATAGGGATGACTACTCTGCCGTAGATAAGGCTGTGAGGTTGGCTCAGTTGGTAGCCACTGAAGGATTCTCCGAGATGACGACGGAAGAAGTGAACACACTGATTGAGTGCCATTCGAACCCCTTAACCGACGAGGAACTCGTCAAAATGACAAGATCGGCAAGTGATGAAGAAGAGGAGGTAGCTGACGATGGTAATGACAACGAAGGCCCATGGCCTTACCTTGGAAAACCTGCAAGAGCTCTGCAACATAGCACAGACTCAGCAACAAAGGGCACAAGAAATCAACGACAACATGGTCAAAGCCGTAGAATTCAGTAACCATATTGACGGTGTAATGGTGTTATACAGGGGCATCTTTACTCAGAAGAAAACACAGCGGTCACAACTCCCCATCATGATGTTCCTAGTGCGCCGAAAATGTTCTGCAGAAGCTCCTCCTGTTGCCTCTACGTCGCCTCCTGTAGCTACCCCAGCTCTATCCGAAGCTGCCCGCAACCCTACACCTGACGATGAGGCATCATCTGAGGAGGAGTGAAGCTCTCATTAACCTGTGCAGTAAATCATTTTCATCTTCTTCACCTCCATCAGCATGCCAAAATCGGATGTGCTAGGCATACAAGGCGCATAACGGTGGCACAACGTAATCACGCTCCCGGCGGAAATCGCACGGGTATCCGTGCTGGTTACAATGGAGCGAACGCAAAACAAACAAACAAACAAACCTCCATCATACTGCACAGGTGTTTCATCGCCATTTATAAAGATCAAGCGAAGGGAAGCTATTGTCAGAGATGAGTTACGTACCTTTTTATAAAAGAAAAGTTGTTATAAGAATAAAAGAGTTCTAAAAACATATTTACAGTATGTACACTTTAGTTACATCTACATATGTTACACACACACGTATCATAGTTATATTATTTATACATTATTTTATGTATGTTATTTATACTATTATTATTTTATTTACATGTTTGAAACAATTCTTTAATGTTCTAATGATAACATATGCACTTATATGGTTTCATATACACTTATTGATATTATACATACACAAAAAATGTATGTGTGTTAATAATGAGAGGATGACACTACTTCACGGTTTTTTTACTTATCGCCGCCAATTCTGGTCCCTATTAATCGCAATAACTGAGGGATGACTGTAATCACCATGTTGTGCATCCTGTGAAATTCTCCCAGGCACAATCAATGCTGGATTCTTACCCTCTACAGAATTCACCCCCAGCTACTGGAGGTACCTCTAGCCTACCTTGTGGACCCAGGAAGCAGAAGAGAAAGGCAACTAGCCAACCAGACCAGACAACAACGCCTCTAAACATCATGCACTGGAATGTAGAGGGAGTTAACACAACTAAAAAAAAAAAGAAAACTTACACTAGAAAGATATTAGTATTTGCTGCATACAAGAAACCAACCTCAATTAAACACTGATACAAATGCAGTAATACAAATTTTCAATGCTCATTAGATCTAGCCTTTATCGGGAAATCTTTACATGTATTTGAACTTTGTGCTTCGGTCAGAGTTAAAAGGTTAACCTTCACCGCGCCTATATTAACACCGGTTACCGAAAAACAAAATGGCGACTAGCGCCGTTGGCGACATACTCCATCCAATGAGATATTGTTATAATAGACGCCCAACAGCCTGATTGATTACTCAGGAACATGCGCTATTGAAGCCGGTGCATTCCTACGTCTGACATGATCGTTGTAACAATGGCTAGCCAGAAGATAAAAATTTTATAGCAATTAATCTGACCACATCTGCAGACCGGTACGATGCCATGATGGTGGACCGGTTTTATAGACCTTTCTTTCATCGTATTTTGAATAAAATAACATTGAATCATGAATTATTGAGTTATTTAGTTTCACAGCAGTGAATATACAGAATGCCTCGTTGGTTTGGAGACTTGTAGACGTTTGATATCGAATATTTTGAAGTGGCACCAAAAATGACTATAGACCTAATCTAAAAGAACGATTTTACTGCAAATCTACATGTTTTATACAGTTCCCCCGGCTATATTTTGATAATTTTGCAGTGAAAGAACATAAATACAACAGATTTGCATGATTTAGTTTACAGTGTTGCCAAGGAATTTGATAAGTAAGGTAAGTTATTTTTTTATTAATTTTTTTCCTCTTTATTTGTTATAAAATATGTTTTTTTGTGAAAAACGTCTTTACCACTTTCTCATAAGTCTGGTATCACACACACACACACACACATGTACATAAATTACACCAATATATGCATAATTCAATTCTTTATTTATATGTGCAAATATTATTTAAATATCTCTAACAACCAAAAAATTATCACATTTTCAAAACAGTCACCATCAATAACGCAAATTTTCAAAAAAGAATCCGGTGGCAGGGAGATGTTTCATATTTATTAATCTGGCTTGCTAAAGGTTCCAAACATATCAATGGTCAGTTTTGCCAGAGCACAGGAGAATTTGTTTAATTTTTGACGATTGCCACCTGTGTCCATTTTAGCCAAACTATAATGAAGCCAAAATTCTTGATTTTACGTGATGTACTCTAGGAACCTATAGCAAACACGAAAGAGATGGAGTTATGGAATCATCCATTGATATGATATGGAATTCCATATGTGATATGAAATTTTAAAATACATAATAATAACAATATAAAAACATATAAATAAATACTGGTGGGAGTGTGTGGTGTTAACACAACCAAAAAAAAAAAGAAAACTTACACTAGAAAGATATTAGTATTTGCTGCATACAAGAAACCAACCTCAATTAAACACTGATACAAATGCAGTAATACAAATTTTCAATGCTCATTAGATCTAGCCTTTATCGGGAAATCTTTACATGTATTTGAACTTTGTGCTTCGGTCAGAGTTAAAAGGTTAACCTTCACCGCGCCTATATTAACACCGGTTTTTCACAAAAAAACATATATATATCACACCTGAAACTGGACGAACTTTTAGTTTTTAGGAGATATCAATAAACCAGAGGTGGGTGTGTTCACTGTTCACGCCCACTAATTCAATTGCAATTAGAAAATTCAAGGGAAATAAGAGAAACCCTTCAATTGTCCCTTGGTGAAATCAAGGGAGGCAAGCCAGAAACTTGGCAGGTAGACATCTACGATTATCTGTGTACAGCATAGTAAGTGTTCATTCATGAATAACTGTTTGAGGTTTCTGTATGTCTGGTTTTTCTTGCAAGCACCACAGACAAGGAAATGTGCCTTGAGCTCCAGACAATCCATATACTTTACATAAGAAGTCATAATCCCCAAACAGAAATGTCACTATCTTTTTCCCTTTCCACTCTATTCCCTCTACTTGTTTAATGTTTTCCCTAAGATCCGCTATCATAACTGTTAAGTTGTCATAAGTGTCTTTAATTTTTGCCATTCCTATCATAGTGGTATTGAATTTTAAATTAGGTCTGTCTATATTCCCTATTTGTAAAAATGTTTTTAAACTGCTCTTACCGTGATCTCCTCCAAATTTCACCCAAATTTCATTGTCTGGTATGTGTCTATCGTGCCATGTCAACTGTTCTAAATTGTCGTGCTTGTCTAATATACTAACTACATACTTCTGAATATCTACAATTGATACATAAGGAAATACAACTTGCATGTTATCTACTCTAAATTCTTTTGTTTCTACTTTAACATGTTCAGACACGAGACTCTTTGCCAGACTTCGTTTACATCTTTCAAGGGGTAGATGCAAACCAGCCTCCTTCAAGAACTTCTTCTGGATTCTCAGTTGGCTCCATGTTAGCCCCGTGGCTTCCTTCATGATCTCGTCCATGTCTATTTTTGTCCTCCTGTTTTGCACCGTAAAAGTTTATTAGGGTTGTTGTATAGCTTCCTTCTAATTAGATGTGTGAGTAATAATTCCTCCTTATTTGTCAATGGTTCTGATATAGGTTTGTTGATAGATTTTTTTTATCTAAAGTCATGTTTCATCATGGGAGAAGTGGCGCTGTCTGATGTTAACTTTCTGAATTCAGAAACTGTACATGTTGTAACTGCAGGATATATGCTAGATATAGCAGAATCGTGTATGTTATTGAGCATTGAAGGTCTAAAAAATGTGGAGGGTGTGCTGGTATAACTACATTGTGGATATGCAGGTGTTGTAAATGTGGAAGGTGTGCTGTTATAGTGAAGATGTGCAAATGCAGGTGTAAATATGGAAGGTGTGCTGGTATAGCTACATTGTGGATATGTAGTTGTTGCAAATGTGGAAAATATTCCATTATTATATTGAAGACAACAGCGAGCTGTGGGTACTGTTAAATTTGTTGGATTGTTATTACTATTGGTGAGTTGTGGAGACAATCTTGCCATCACTGGCATTAGAATATCTTCCTCTGTTTCTGTAGCAGGAAATAACACAGGCACAGATTCATCATGATCATGAACATTATCAGAATTATCAAAAACTCTCTTTTTATGCTGCCACAGTTCATACTTTGATGATGACTACACACGGAACATTCTAAAACAGTTAGGTTAGGATTAAACTCCATCCAGATGTGGGCACTGTTAGTAGCTATCAATTTGGCTCAAGCTAGAGATTTACTATCCTTGTTGATTTTGAGTTTACGATTTCGCATTACACACTTGACACACAATGTGGTTGAATGTTTTGTTTCACTATCGTCCATGATATGTATCCCATAAATACTAGCCAGGTCACTTTGATATAAGCTACAGGACCGTGATTTCTTCTGCATCCTTTTATCTTTCTTAGATAATGTTCTTCCTATACAAATTCTGCACAAATCATTCAAAAATCGCATGTGTAGATCCATATTGTAGATTCAATGTGGTGGAAACTTATATTTCTCCAGGACCTTTTGCAAATTGTTAAAATAATGAGCAAATTCTTCTCTGTCGAATCCCATCGTTCTAGCTACACTTTCTCAGAATCTTTAGAGATAAATTATTCTCTTCAGAAAATCTCTAGCCCAATCATGTCCTAATTATTGAAAAAAAAAACTGAGCATTAATACAAAGCTTCGGCTGTTCGACGCATGTGTTATTTCAATTTCAACATACGGGTGTGAGAGCTGGAAATCAACTACATCTCTAGAAAACAAACTAAATGCCTTCAAAAACAAATGTCTCAGAAAAATCACAAACACAAACTGGAAAGATTTTAAGTCAAACGAGTCACTAAGAGAAGAAATAAAACAAGAATACATCACAGACATTAATTGAAAAGGGCGATGGACATACATCGGTCGTGCACTCAGAATGAATGAAGACAGAATATACCAGTCAAGTCTTTTCATGGTCACCATGTGGCAAGAGAAAAATGGGAAGACCAAAAACAACACTGAAAATAACTATTGAGAAAGAAATCACAACAGCTATCACAATCACAATACAATTATTGGTACGAAAGTGAACGATCTTGAACAACTGGCTGTTGACCGACAAGCATGGAGAGCTATGACATCTATCTGCCTATGTGCTAAGCTTGGCACAAGAGGAAAAGGATGATGATGCTGAATCATGTCCAGCTAATTTTGATGCCATGAAAAAGTATGTGATATTATATTCTTTTCTGCAAATTCAAATGCCAGGAAGCACAGAGTTGTTTGTTTGGTATTTTGATCAAATAAATGTTAATGCTATGGCCATTTAAACTATTTCACAGCATTAGAATTTTTGCTTTGGTCATGCTTGAAAGTTTCTTTAGGTTGAACCAAATGAGAACCAGAGTAAGGAACAAATAATAAAAGGTTGGTATAAGCCATAAACCATATACCCAGAAAAAAACCACTACTAGTAATCCCATTAAAAATGCATCAGTGAGCCACTGCTTGTACTGAATTTAAATTAACTAAAACTATTTTTTTCTTACACTTTTGAACCATTAGCTGAATCTTCTTCTCGTTCGCAGTTTAACATGTATGCACAGCAAGTCCGGTTTTCTTGATAAATGCTGCTGTATTTGAAAGCTCTTTAATGCAGCTATCCCATACAGCTATCTGAGAATATCTATCTCTATTTGCTCCTCTCTGGTTTAGTATAATGCAGTCTTGCAGAATATGTTCCCATGTCTGTGCTGTCTGCCCATGTGGATACAGGTGATGGAACCAGTCAGTCTATTTAAGCGGCTGTTTAGTCTTTTGTGTCCTATCCTCATGTGGAAAATGATAACTTGCACAGCTTTGTCAAGATAGTGGTAGTTAACCTTTTTATGTGGTCAACTCCTATTGGAGTTGACATATATAGTATCCTTAGGACAATAACCATGCTCTATCAATCTTTTCCTCTATTGCTCTCGATCCTCTACACACCTATCACATATTCCTTCTAGATGTTGTTTCCCTCTATACATGTATTCCTCATAATGATGGGCTTCTGGCGTTACAGTTCTTTCTTAACTCTTTCCGGACCAATCGCCAGTATACTGGCTTTATACTATGGGTCTACAGGACCAATCACCAGTATACTGGCTTTGATTTGATATTTTATCATTCACAAGGCTAAATGTAACCTTGTGAAGCAATCAAATATCATCAATGTACTTATATATTCATATTCTGTATCCATTCCCCTTTCCAATGATGTATTACACATACACTATTTATCAATATTAGTATGTCAAGTAATACAATAAAAAACACATATATAAAATTAATTTGGTCCAAACCTAAAAATAATCAAGTCCTGAAAGAGTTAACATCAATCCGCATAAGTCTATTGCTACTGCCGCTATTCTTCGACTGGCAGAATTACCCAGGTAGTTCTCACCTTGAATTCTTTTGAATTCAATGGACACTTTTTTGATCAAATTAGCGGTGTAGCGATGGGTACTAAAATGGGACCTAGTTATGCCTGCCTATTTATGGGTCACCTTGAACATCTTATCTTTACCACTTTTCAGGGCCCTGTCCCTTCCATATTCCACCGCTACATAGATGATGGGTTTGGGGTTACTGATATTTCTCTTGATAACCTCAACCTTTTCATTGACTTTGTGAGTGGTTTCCATCCAGCTATTAAATTTACTTCTCTTATTTCCTCCACCTCTGTAAACTTCCTTGACATTTGTGTTTCCATAGGATCCACATCCCTTACCACTTCTATACATTATAAGCCTACGGCCTCTCATAGTTTTCTTCTTTATACATCATCTCACCCAAGGTCTTGTCGTCATGCCCTCCCTTTCTCTCAGCTGCTTCGTCTTCGTCGTCTCTGCCAAGATGATGTAGATTTTCAGGTTCAATCTCTTAAGATGCTGGATTTTTTTCGCCGTCGCTTATACCCTGATGATATCCTGTCATCAGCTTTACAACGTGTTCGTACTATTTCCCGCTCAGTGGCCCTCGTACCATCTATTAAACATACCTCTGTCTGATCGCCCAATACTGGCTATCACTTTTCATCCTCATAATATGCCGGCACTACGTATCCTATTACGACATTTCTCTATCCTCCAGTTAGATCCCATCTCCAGTCCTGCATTTCCCTCTCTTCCACTAGTCGCTTTTCGGAGGGACAGAAACCTTCGGGATCTCTTAGTTCATTCTCGTCTGCGCACTTCTGCAGGTCAACTAGGAACTGTCCCTTGTCATCGAAATTGTTTGACTTGCCCTTTTGTTATTCTCACTCCTATTTTACAGTTTCCTAAATCATACTTTGATATTCATGATTCTTTTTCATGTGTGTCCCGTAACTTAATATACTCTATCATATGCATGCGTTGTGATAGGAAGTATATTGGTGAGACTGGTAGACGTTTAGCTGATAGATTCGCCGAACATTTGAGAGATATCACGAATCATCGTGACTCCCCAGTGGCTAATCATTTTAACAGCCCGTCACATCATGGTAGCTCTGATGTCTCTGTAACCGGTTTGTTACGTTGTTATACCGGTGACCGGCAACGTCAGTCCTTGGAATATCGTCTCATTTGTCATATGGGAGTCTTGCAACCACACGGAATGAACATTAATCACCGTTTTGTTTGAGTTACCCACCTCTTCTTTATACCCTCTACTCCCTTATTGCACTGATTCTTGTAATTATTTGTCTTTGTACACTTTCGTGAATAATTATTATTTTTGTGTTTGGCGTTCTTCTATATAATTCCTTTATGTCTTCTTTCGTTTGTGTATGTCAATATGTGATTATTTTGTACTCTGCCATCTTGTTATTGTTTAATCATTTACATATTTATATTTTGATTTCCTCGTTTTTATTGCAGTTGTCTCTTCGATGGGTGCCCACACATATATAGTTATTTGTATATGCATTTCGTTTTACATGGTTCTATGTATCCACACAATTAGTTTGGGCCACACATTTGTATGTATACATATGCAGTTGTTATAGCATTATCTTTATGTGAACGAACGTTTATATTTACATTAATATATGTATATGTTTCTATGTGTATGAATGTTCATGTTATTATTTATGCGAGAAAGTGTTTATGTGCATGAATGTTCATATTTATGTATACATATATATATGTATATTTATGTGAGCGCTTTTTTATGTTAATGCACGTATCTCCATTCTGTGTCAATGTGTATACCTATTCTGGTGTGAGCCCTTTCCTGTGTGTGGATACATTTACATGCCTGTGCATTTTGTGTGGGTATCCTTCACACATCTGTGTCCATCTTGTTATGTGTTTATTTTTTTACTCTTGGTGTGTGTTTACATTTCTATGTATGTTTAGGTTTGGTTTTATATATATGTTTATGTCTATATTTGGTTTCACATTCATTCCATGCGTTTTCAAATGTTGATTCTTCTTCTATCCTTCCTTCCCCAAACCCACTTACCCCACCACCACACAACCTCATCATTACTCATCCATCATTGTCATATGCCATTCTTGTTGGCGTAGGTGACCATGGTTCTCTGTTCACAGTATTGTTATCAGGATCGCTGTTTCCAAGCCTTGCTAGGTTGTCACATTAATATTTTCTCACGTCCCCATCTGTCTCTGTTCCCTTCAGTCATGCCTGTTGTGACTATGTTCTTAAAACCTGCCTGTCTGATAGAGTGACAAAAGGGGTATTTTTCTTATCTTTTTCTTTTATTATTCTTGCACTCATCTATAGTGTCTCTAATTTCCCACTTTCGGTTTGTTTATAATGAATGCACGCATTTTCACTTTTACTAGATGCGTTGCCATCCCTGCGATATTATGGAGACGGGGGCTTGATGAAATATAGACATCTATTTTGTTTTTTATTTTGTCGTTTTCTGTTGTTTGTCTCTTGAAAAAGGTTCAATTTGAGCCGATACGTTGAGAATTGTCCTGTTTAGTTTTATTGTATGTTTTTTTTTAAATATATTTTTATTAATAGGCTAGGTAAGTGTTTTAGTAACCTGTTTACCTCATTTTGCGTTACCAACTCCTATTGGCTTTGATGAGGTTCAATTTTTCCGGTAGGTGATTTCTTGGTCTTTTTGTTCCTGTGCTGCTTCATCTTTTACTAGAATATCTGCCTTCTCATTTCCTGGTATGCCACAGTGGGATTGTATCCACTGTAGGACTACCCTTCTTTGGATGCTCACTTCTCATATGACTTCTTCAGGTCTGGAAGTTTATCACTGTCAAGGGCTTGTAGGACAGACATTGCATCAGTAAGAAACACCACCTGTTGACATTGGCTGCTTCTATTTTTAATTATTTCTGCAGTACTGTTTACGGCTTGTACTTCCACAGAGTAGTTGGAGCAAAAGATGCCAGTTGGTAAACATGTTGATTCATTTTCTTTATATAGATATTTTATGTATACTCCAGCACCTCCATCCTTCACAGCTCTAGTTGCTGAACCATAAGTATACATCTATTCTCATCCATCATGCTGAGGTTGTGCTCACTCATAACTCCTTTGAGTTTTATGGGCTCTTCTTCAGCCAAATCAGTGGGGTCGCCATAGGCACCAAGATGGACCAGCTATGCCTTCTTATTAATGGGCCACCATGTTTGGGAGTCCTATGGTGGGCCCTTCCAATTGTTGTTTCACAGGTAAATAGATGATGGGATCAGTATCATTGACATGACTGAGGCTGATCTGTCATGCTTCATTCACTTCATCAATATTTTCCACCCGGACTTCAAGTTCACATCCAAGATCTCCAATATGAACTTCCTGGACATATTCATCACTATCCAACCTTTCTGTCTCACCACATTGGTACACTACAAACCAATTGATGCCCACAGCTTTCTCCTATATACCTCCTCTCATCCCCCTGCCTGTCATAATTCCCTTCCTTTCTTGCAGTTTCTTAATCTCTGGTGTCAGTGTAGTGGTGAGGAGGACTTTCTCGAGAAAGCCCACAAGATGATGGACTTCTTCCGCTGTCATCTATACCCCGACAAGGTCCTTCGGTCTGCCCTGTCTTGTGTGTGCAGCCTCTCATGCCAGGATGCCCTCTCAAACACTCCAAGGTCTTCCTCCTCAGACAGGGTCAAACTTGTTCTTACTTTCCACCCACAGCGCTGCTGTTCATCATGTCCTCCGCCGCCTTCCGCTTCTCAAGTTGGATCCTAAGACGCATGAATTGTTCTGTGATCCCCTCTGGTTACGTACAGACGTGACAAGATTCTCAGAGATTTACTGGTCCGGAGTCATCTTATGCCTGATGTCCCAAATCATTCTGGCACCATCAGCTGCAAACGCTGTAGAAGCTACACCTGACCGCATGTCACCATGACCTGGTCCATCACTTTCCCAAGACCACCTACAGTGTCCTACAGCATTGAGAAAAGTTTCTTGTGTGTGTCCCATACTGTCATTATCTGCAAGTGCTGCACTATGACGTACATAGGTGAGACTGGTAGGAGGGTTGCTGACCGATTCTGCGAACACCTGCATAGCATAAAACATCATTCTGATTATCCTGTCGATGTCCAGTTCAATGGCACAGGCCATCAGGGTGCCTAGGATATTCAGGCGGCAGCCATCAAGGCGTGCTTCTCTGACAGCCGGACCCATCTCACGTTTTAGAACCGCTATATATATGAATTTGGCACTCGTAAACCTTCAGGTATCTTCTTCTTCTTCTTCGGCGATCATTACTCAGTCAGGTTGGGACTTCGGATTCTATGATATAGGCTGCTGTCTGTTTTAAAGTGTCCACTGTGCCATACAGTTTCTCTTCAACACTGATTGGGGTGGGCCATGTCTTGTTTCTCAGGTCTGCATACTGGGGACATTCTTGTAGGATATGTTCTGCTGTCATATTTGCAAGGCTGCAATGGCAGAGCCCAGTTGTCCCTATTTTGAATTTGGTGTACAAATGATGTCTCATTTTGTTGTGACCAGTTCTGAGGCGCAGCAGGATAACCTGGTCTCTTCTGGACAGTTGGTAATACCCGTCATCTGCATTATATTTGGGGTGGTCTTCTTTCCACTTTTTGTTATAGTTGCCTTTAATGATGGTCTTCACTTCTTCATAACTGACCAGATAGTCTTCTTGAGGTAACTTCCCTCCTTCATTGGCCAGTCTATCTGCAACTTCATTCCCTTCAATGTTACAGTGTGCCGGTATCCACTGGATCACTACTCTTTGGAAATTATTGTACAACTGAACTAGCACTGCCCTCAATTCATTCAGTTCGGTGTTCTTGTGTAGCTTCAGTGCTGTTATGACAGAGAGTGCATCTGTTAGTAGTACAATATTCCTGTGCACTTGTTCTTTGTGTTGTAAGATAGTTTCTGCTGCTTTCTTGAGAGCTTCCATTTCTGCTTTAAAATTGGTTGAGAGCTTGCCTGTAGCTATGGCTAGAGTAACATCTTTCCCGCATTTTAGTCTGAGGATCACTCCTCCACCTCCATTCTCAATTGCGTTTGTGGCCGAGCCATCTGTATAGGCATGAGTCCATGCATCTTGTGAGTAATTAACTGTGATGTGTTGTTCTGTGATACGCTTTCTCTCCAATTCTGTCTGAGTTCCTTTCTTTTCTATACCTTCTATTTGTTCTTTTAGTTGTGGGAGTCTGTATGCCCAAGGGGGGATGATACTGACTAGTTGTATGGGCCTTGGTTTCGCTTGTCCTATAGTTGGTGCCTTTTGTATCAGTTTCTTTGCATTTGCTGAGAAGTTGCTCCTCTCCAGCCTGCTTTTGCCATAGCCATTAATTCTTTGGTGCATAGGATGATTCAGGAGTCTCTTGTATTTTTCTGCTTGTTGAACTACTTTCATGTCTCTTCTATCTTCCATTGACTGAAGGCCAGTTATTGTTTCTAATGTATTTATGGGTGTAGATTTCATAGATGCAGTGATAATACGTGTAGCTTGATTCTGGGTTTTGTTTATTTTGTTGAATTGCGTTTTAGATGCTGTGGCCCAGGCTGCGATGCCATACTCTAGTACTGGCCTAACTCTACCTGTGTATAGCCTTTTCAAGATTTTGCTGTCCGCTCCCCAGTTTGTGCCTGCTAACTTTTTCATTATTGGCATTCTATTTCTGGCTCGTTTCTCTGCTTTTTCTGTCTGTTTTGCCCATGTCATTCTAGAGTCAAGGGTAATTCCGAGGTATGTTGGGTTCTGCTCTAGTGGGAGAACGTGATTGTTTATTTTTAGTGTTGTTTTCTGTACCTTGTTGGATAGTGTGAATATTGTGTGTGTGGTTTTCTTTTCATTAATGGTAAGCAACCATTTCTTGGTCCAGCTTTCTAGTTTGTGCAGTGCCCCTTGCATTCTATTTTTTGCAACTGCTATTGTCACCCCTCCTGTCCACAAGGCCAGGTCATCTGCATACATTGCAGAGTGTACCCCAGTTGGTATGCCCTCCATAATATCATTTATGTAAATTAAGAAGAGTGTAGGGGATAGTACACCTCCTTGCGGGACACCTTGTTCTAGTATTCTCTTCCTGCTACGTTTTCCCTGTACTTGCACTCTAGCTGTTCTTTTTTCCATATAGTTGTATATCCAGTTATATAAGTGTCCTCTGATTCCTAGTCTAAGGAGCTTGTTCTTGAGTCCATCTTTCCAAACTTTGTCAAATGCCTTCTCCATGTCAACCCACACTGCAAGCGTGTGTGTTTCTTTTCTTGGTATGCGTCTTCAATCTCTTGGGCTATGTAGGCGACCTGGTCCTCTGTTGATCTGTGTTGTCGGAAGCCGCTCTGTTGTGCTGCTATGAGTTGTTTTCCTTCCAAGTGCCACGAGTCTTCTGTTGACCATTTTCTCCATTAATTTGCCCATACAGCTGAGGAGACTGACAGGTCTATAACTACTTGGGTCGAGTTTGTCTTTGCCTTGCTTTAAAATGGGTACCATGATAGCTTCTTTCCATGCGGTGGGCACCTGTCCTGTTCTCCAGCTAGTATTTACTATGTTTAGAAGTTTTCTCTTTGCTCTAGGCCCCAGTTTCATAAGCATCTCATTGGTAACCCCTTCTTTACCTGGTGACTTCTTGAGTTTAAGGTTCTGTAGTGCTTCTTCTAGCTCAGTTTCCGTAAATTTTGCCAACATTTGCTCTTCTATAACCATAGGCATATCCTTTAGTCCATGGATTTCATTCTTGACTTCTATTTTTTCTTTCTTTTGGTATGTTTATCTGGCTCACAGTTGCATAATTTTTAATGAAAATGTTTGCTGCTGCTTTTCCCGTGTGCATTTTGTTATTATATTCAAGTGTTATTGGAGGTCGGCTACTGTTTTCATCACTCAATGCCTTGGCAAGTTTCCAGAGTTTGTTTCCATCTTTGTCCATGTTAAGGCTCTCGGTTTTTTCGATCCATCTCCTCCTTGCTGATGTTTTTACCTCTCTCTTGTATTTAGCTGAGGCTGCCTTGAGAGCAATATTGCTTTCTGTACTCTGCTCTGTTTCTGCTAATTCTCTGGCCATATTCAGGTCTTCTTCAAGCTTTTGTATTTCTTTGGACCAGTACGGTTTGTAGTTTTTTCTTGCCCCTCTTGGTATTGCGTCTTCTTCTTCTTCTTCTGCGATCAGTTTCCTATGCTCATAAGTCTATACAGGAAGGTGGGCCGCCTCCATGAATTCAGTCGTCAGCAGGAGGTCCTCACGGTTGCCCCACAGCTTCACCTTCAGATCTGTCTCTTGATGCCATATTTTGGTTCTCACGTCATCAAAGAGTGGGCATGTCTGCAGAATATGTTCTGGAGTCTGGGGACCCTTTTGACATGGGGTATTGCGTCTTTTGCTGCCCTAAGTATTGCCTCAGTTAGCTTTTCCGTCATGTTCTTAATTTATTTTTTTTTTGATGGGTGTTGATAGGCTCACTATATGCGTCTGAGAGTTTTGCAAATTTGTCCCAGTCTGCTCTCTTATAGTTCCAGCGGGGAAGAGGTTTCTGCTCTTCCTGTGTGTAGTTAAGGTTGATAGTGAGTTTTATTGGTTTGTGGTCACTGTCCCCTAGCTGGTTCATAACTATTCTACATATTTTATGGGATAAATCGCCAGTGGCAAACGCTAAATCTGGGGTTGATGTTGATTTCCATCTCCTTGAGTAGAAAGTTGGGGGATCATCCTGTGCATTCAACAGAAATAGATTGTTATCGATTTCCCATTCTTCCACTTCTTCTCCTCTTGAGTCAGTTTGCTGGTAACCCCACCTTGCAGAGTGGCTGTTAAAGTCACCCACTACAATACAGTGTGTGTCTGTAATATCCATTGTTTCTAATTTAAGGGCTCTTCCTACTGGGCTGTATATGTTATAAATTCTGATGGGCTGGTTTTCTATGTACACATCTGTTCTTATAATCTCGGATTCTCCTATTGTATTTATTTCTATCTGCTTTGTTGGAATGGTGTTGCGTATCAGTGTAAGCACCCCTCCCTTATGCCCTTCTCTGTCCTGTCTGAATGTTTGGTAGCCCCGATAGAGAATCTATGGTTTAGGTTAAGATGGGTTTCTTGTATGCAAGCCACATCAATCTTGTCGTTATCCAGTCTAGCTGTTAGTGCCTGCTTTTTGTGGTAAATGCCTTCCGCATTCCAATGCAGTATGTTTAGTCCTTTTGTCTGTCGTGTGGTTTGACCAGTCATAATTTCCCGCTGTTCCCATTTCCTGGTCTTCCAAAATGGGCCAGGGTGACCACCAGTAGCTTGGGGTGGGCCCCTTCGAGGCATGGGGCCCGGCACTCTACCCGCCTGGTGGGACTCCTCAGGCAGAGCACCATACCTAGAATCCATTGTCTCAATCTGCATGAGTGTATATGAGGTACGTTGCACTTTGTTATGCGCCATATGGCCAAGTGCATCCAATTTCCGCCAGCTATTTTTTTTAGGTTTGCTTTCCTTAGATGGTCTACCCTCCCGGGATCATGAGCACCATCTGTCCAGGCTTTGTGTAGAGTTTTCCATCTCCTTGGTGGCCTGTCTTTCTGGACTCTTGAGCGCCACCTGCCCAGCAGTTAGGGGAATTTTTTAAGTTTTCCTGCCTTTTTCCTTTATGGGATGGAGCTGATTGGGGCCTAAGTAGGGTTTTACTGACTTCTCCCTTTGTATGTTTTAGAAAATAGTTTCCCATATTCCCCTATTTTAAAGGTCCCCCCAACCCTGGGGGACGCGCATGCTGGGGTCAATGACCCCAGCTGTTGGCTTGAGCTTATAGCGGCTCATACTCGCTTGATGCTGCCCGTCACGAGACACATGGGGTATTTCAGTGGAGATATCAGTGCCACCTGATATCCCACCCCGTCCTGTTGGGCAACATCGCCAGTTTGTCCGCGACTGCTTATTCGTCTAGAAATCTGGATTATTCGTCCAGAGATCTGTCTTATATTGCAGCCAACCACCAGATATGGAGACTCCATATCTGGAAGTTGTTCCACGATCCGCAACCTGTGGACGCGCCTGGTAGGGGATGGTCGCCCCCCCCCAGGAACCTTCAGGTATGAAAATGAACGATCTGGAACAACTGACTGTTGATTGACAAGCTTGAAGAGCTATGACATCTGCCCTATGTGCCGAGCTTGGAACATGAGAAAAATGATAATGATGAGTGCCAGTCATATGAACGATATAAGATTGTTCCATCATTTCTCTGTTTGTCTCATTTTCACGTTAATTTGGGTGTGTTTTTGTATATTTCCTATTTTTGTATATTTCCTGTTTGTATCACCTCTGACCAAATTTCTATCTATCTGGCCACCGCCAAATCTCGCTAGACATGTTAATGCCAGTTGTATCATTACTGCTCATCATTTTTTTATGTATATGTGTATGTAGCCTTGATAACGCCTTTTGGCCAAAATGTCAATTTGTGTGTGCGTGCGTGTATATGTGGGTTGTTTTTTGTTTTTTTCAAGTTATTAGCAAAACTTCATTACCATGTTTCAAGCTTTACCTGTTGAACCATAAGCATACATTTGCATTCATGCTTCTCTGGGTACATATCTTCAATAATATTGCATACTATTGTTTTATTTCGACATAACTAGTAGTCAATTGGTAGCGGAGAATAAGCACAGTGAACCCTATCTTGGCTGCAGTGGCTCAGAGCAGTGCATAGGTTGAAATCTACCTTCCTGATGGTGTGATAGTTATTCTCTGGCACTGGCCCAGGGTGGGATGAAAATCCACAGACTTCCCAGCAATAGAATGCCATTTTAGTGACATTGGGTCAAAGGAATAAGCCCATGGATCGCTGGATCAGCAACCAACCAGTAACAATTGAAACTTTTCTCAGACACTTCATTTCACATGTAATGATGTTCCTCAGCTGTGAGGCTGTTAAAGACCATGTTAGACATTGTAACAGAGTAGTGTTGGTATAAAATTTGTAGATAGTAACTGCCTTTTGATTTTCATCTTGATCTTTGGGTGAAGAAGCAATGGGGAAAGTTGGTAGGTCACTGTGTTTGCATTCTGACACCTTGTTTCTATTTCTCTGTCTAGTTTTCCATTTTCAAAATAAATGCTACCTAAATATTTAAAGTCTGTGGCTTGTTTCACTTTGATGTTATCAATTGTAATATCCATTGGGGTCAACATTTATACAGTATAAAATACCAGTTTGATGCTCCTGTTGCTAATTACTTCAACTGCGCAGATCATTGGGGTGCTTGGTATTCAGGTTACTACCATTAAGTTGTGCTCTTCTGATGAACAAACTCAATATGCACTTGAGAACCAATATATCCTCTAATTTGGCACTGTGCAGCCTGCTGGGGTTAACATCCATTAACATTGTATGTGTAGATGTACTGTTATGTTTGGTCACTTTTCTGGTTGTTTTGTTATTCCTATGATATTCTGCAAAATTTCTGTTTTTGTTTTGTTTTATCTCTATCCTAGGTTTTTTGTTATTTATACACTTACAGATTTATCCTGTGTAGTCATTATTATGTGTACATGGACAGTGTCATTTCTTACTTGTTGTGTATTATGTTGTGTTCTTGATAGTGCCATTATGAATGAAATGTCAATTTGTGTGTGTCATGTGAGTTACCAGTGATTACCAAAACTGTCTTATGCTGTTCCAAGCTTATGGCCTTTTAGTTTACAGTTTTGCTGCAGTTATTATCACTATCAATATTTCTCATAGGCTTTTTTTTTAAATTTAAATTATTTTATTACTATATTTATTTGAATGTACTGCCAGAGAGGTTCTATTTGGTCAAATATTATTTTTGGTTTAGTCATATTGTCAAGTTCTTGAGTTTATTGTTTATTCTTCAGGTCCTGTCTTTGACATATAACAACCACCTTCGAAGGGAAGAAGCCTGCTTGTATTCTTCTGGAAAAGATGGAAGCAAAGTTTCCTTGCAACCATGCACTGACAGTCCAAATATGAAGTGGGTTCATAATAAGGTAAATTAAACATTTTTATAAACATTGTCAGAATGAATACAATATTTCATAGCAGACAGACAACTTTAGACAAGTTTCTAAAAATTATAAAGATCAACTCAGATCCTTAATAGTTGATCACATACTAGTAAAATATGGGTACTGCTAGTAAAATTTGGTGTTGCTAGAACGGACCTGGTTCAATTCCCGTCAGCTATAAGAATTATTTTCATTTATCCTCATGCTTCCTACTTGAATTTACTTGTATAAAATATAGGTAGGAAATTGTTTTCAGTAAGGCACTACTAAGCACAGACAAAAGTATCTTTAATAGTTAGAAATGTGCAGTCACGTCTTGAGATCATCATCAGGTGACATATTCTTTCCAGAACATAGTCTAACCTATGGATCTCTTGAATTTTCCGCGGTCTTGAGCAAGTTGTCCTGCCTCTTTTAGCGCAGTAATTCTTCAATGTCTTTTGTCCAATGGCATCTTGGGTGACCTTTGCCCCTGTTGCATTCTATCATCCCCTCCAGTAACACTTCATGCCATCATGTTTCTTAATGTGACAGAAAAAAAACTAGCTTTTTCTTTAACATGGTGTTCAGAAGTCAGCCTTCCTGGACATTAATTGTTCTTAACACCTCCTGGTTTGTTTTCTTTGCTGTCCATGGTTTTCTCAGAAATCTTCTATAGCACTTTAATTCAAATGATGTTTGAATTATTGGCCATGATGTTTTATTTAGTCTCCATGCTTCACATCCATGTGTCACCATAGGAAACGCACACGTTCTTAGTAAACACAACTTGGTTCTCATGTTAGTACCCTGCCATAGTTTCTTTAGCTGTTTTAATTTTGACAGCACCATTGCTGTTCTTCTCTTAATTTTGAGATACAACTGCAATATATATGGCACTTAATTCTCCTGTTGCAGCACATTTGGGAAATGAGATTGTTCTGAGGGAACAAGAGAGTGGATATTTATATCCACTGCATATTTATGCTTGCAAAGAGGCAGATCGATTAGTTGCTTTGATATACATCTGGATGTGTATCATTCTTGAGTGCACAAGGAACAAATCTGTATGTGCAATGTGAATCTTACTTGACATGAAACATAGATTACAGTTGTGCCGAGCAAGAGAATACCTCCAAATCAGTGCTTATAAATTGCATCCACTCCATACTGAAATAAATAGTGTGAAAGGTAGTAGACTAAAGGGAAAAAAATTGTGGATGGAGGCATGCTTAGGGTGTTTTATACAAAGTGTGTGCTCCTTGGAGGATGTAGTATATGATTCGGAATGGATAAGTGTTTCCGTAGATTGCCATACTTCCTTTCTAGTAGTGATAACTCTTGATAGAGAATGTAGGAACAGATGTGCCCTATTATTGTTGAATCTGAGGTGCAGATGATCAATTAGAATTCCACGAATGGTGATATGGTTATAGAGACCTATGCACTGATGGTTTGGTTGTTAGAGGCCCTTTGTTCATGGGCCTTCATAGAGAAATGTGTAGGGAAGACTATTAGAGAGTAGAGTGGACCTTTCACTGTAGTTACAAGTCAGTGATATTGTAAGATTTTTGGTCGATGTGAGAATAATAGAGAATGGTACATCAACTATTTTATGATAAGGTGGTAGCTTAAGAGAAGTATAACAATGCTCAGTGATAATTTTTTCAATTACAAAAGTATTTGTCCATCTCACAAGTTCTAACAACTCTGGTTTGAATTTACTGCTGCAAAATGATACTTTTTTATAATACAAGATACATTAAACAAAAAATACAAAAAGAGCATCCTGTGTTCTTAGGATTTTGAATGTGGTAATACAAATGGTCCATTCTAGCTTGTCTGCTAAAGTAACTGTACAATTGTGTAGTCACATTTAACATAGTAGTGAATTAATACTTCAAACTCATATTGTAATAAAACTGTTAACTACACATATATATACATACATACATACATACGTGCGTGCGTACGTCCATACATACATACATACATACATACATACATACATACATACATACATACATACATAAATACAATTATATATATATATATATATATATATATATATATATATATATATATATATATATATATATATATATATATATATATATATATATATATATATATATATATATATATATATATACAAATTATCTAAACTGAACACGATACAACAATGAAATAACGTCGAATATGGGATAGGCCTTTGAATAAACTGGAGTTTAGCTATTATTTTAAGATTGAAGAATTGGATCATCTAACCAAAAATACAGCAAAACTGACACTAAATATCCTGACAATGTCTTTTCTAAAGCATACCCCAGCATTTCGGTCCTTTAATAAGTGAAAATGTTGGCATCACAATAGCCAATGAAAAGCACAAAGATATTCATACCAAATAAATTTGCGCAGTCTGACAATAATGATGAAATCTCTAAATAAACAACAAATGGATAACACATTTTGCACTACTGGAAAACGTGATTTCGATTCAATTTGGAAAATTGTCAAGTTGAATTGATGATGGTCAAATTGAAGCGTATGTAAAAACCAAAATATATTTGTATTTCACGGCAGTATAATTAAATCAAGACACAACATTACTACATGAGTAAATTAATGTGGTAACCTGGAAAAGTTTGCAAACAATTACAGGGTATCTAAAATCTAAGACAGGGCAGGTATTAATGAGGAAAGATCATATAGTACAGAGATGATCACAATATATAAAAAACTTTAGGATGACAATAGACCCGAGATAAACATACAAGATAACGCTGAGGGTCCATCAATAATCTGGAGGCCCTAAAACACATGAAATGTGGCAATGCCCCAGAACCCGACAATATCACTTTAGAGGAATTAGTAGCTTTAGGTGACAGGAGTTAAAATAATCACAAAATTGCTGAATGACGTATATAATAGCGGACACATACCTGGTGACTTAATGAGATCCATATTTATACCCTTACCTAAGTATCTAGGGGCCACCGAATGTGAAAAATACTGTACATCAGCCTCATGAGCCAAGCAACAATTGCAATAATAAATGTATACTTTATAGAGAAAAAGTTGTAATCTAGTCACACTTTTAAAGGATAAAAATAGTTTTTTAGGGTCATGGGGATATTCAATTTGGATCCAAAAGATATTTTCGATCTAGCAAGTAATTTTGGAGAAAAATAATTCCAACTGCGTAAGATGAATTATGGAATGCATTCAGCATTCTAAAAGTGTATAAGCTCAGTGTCCCAGTCAGTTGCTGATTGCACGTTCTTCTGATCTTCCCGGAGAGGTAGCACTTTTTCTCATCACCTCTAGTCACTCTCATTTCTACCATTCTGGAATATGTACATTGTCTCGTTCAACTTCCTCCTCGTCTTCTCGTAGTATCCATGACTGCTCTAATCAATTCAATCCTGTCTCTTCTTATCTCGGTGCCATTCACCACGGCTTTACCAGCCAACACATTGGCTCTTTTGTTTCCCCTGACCCAGCATGACCTGGATAATTAGACTTAATAGATAGAAAAGTGTATGCTCAGAACTGAATGGGTCAGTCACTCGTCTCAACAACGCGTACAGCATTACATGGATCTACTATCCAGGTCATGATGACAATCAATACAAGGTAACTGCGTGAAATGTAACAACAATTAGACTTACGTAAAACACAGGTTTATATATCGTCTCAATGGGACACCATAGACTATATCTAACACTAGTGGGTAATGATGGGCAATGATGAGCACACAAGAAATCATAAAAATTACAATACACAAATCATATTCAACGTTTCAACCAAAAGGTCTTTATCAAGACACAAACAAAACATTAAAAGACGACGAATAGAAAAATTATCACAACGTCCAACGGAAATATGGAAATGATATGCCGGAAGGTCAGAAAGTACATAAAAATGTAAATATATGTGGAAACGAAACGAACAAAAAGATGAGTAAATGACGGAACAAAAAGAATAAAGACAAAGACCACACCAAACCAGTACTAGACATAAGAGTGGTCGGAATTGAGTCCAAAAGGCTTGAGTGTACCCATTTCGAAAATGAGACGATTTTCTATAGCATACCTAGATCTATCATCGGTGGTGCAAGATCTGATGGCGGTGACCTGAATATCCAAAGCACCATGATGACCATCGCCGTTGAAGTGTGTGGCCACAGGAGTGGGTGTTCTGTGCTTGATGGCATGAAGATGGTTACAAAAGCGATCGCTCAATCGTAGGCCGGTTTCCCCGATGCACTGTTTGCCACAGCGTTTACATATGATCACGTAAATGACATTACGGGATTCACATGTAAAGGCCTCATCGATGGAGAAAGTAGCCTTGGGAAATGAAATGGAGCGCATCTGAACCACATAAGGACATGTAAAGCAACGGACACGTGAGCAACGAACAGTGCCAAAATGGTCAGGAACAGAAGACTTAAGGTGGCTATGAACCAAGATGTCCCTCAGATTTCTATCACGCCTATAAGCCACCAGAGGTAAGTCATGGAAAGCGTCACGGGTGTCAGGATCAGACTGGAGAAGAGAATAATGTTTGAGCATGATGCGTCGAACAGAAGAGTTATGGGGATGAAAGGTAAGAACAAGTTTAACCCTATCAGAGGAGGAGGAAGAACCCTGAGAGTTAGTCAAGGTATCGAGGCGAGACAAATGGTGCACACGGAGCCAAGCGGAAGAAAGAATGCTGTCAGGGAACGATCGTCTACGGAAAAACTCAATCATCTCAGAGGACTTGTCGAGAAAATCGTCGTAATCGCTACATAAGCGACACAGGCGAAGAAGCTGGGAGTACGGTAGAGAGTTGCGACAAGCAGGAGGATGAGAAGAAGTGTAGAGAAGAAAGCCATGTGCATCAGTAGGTTTATAGTAAACGGATGTGCTACGGTAAGGGGGATGAATGGTGACAATGATGTCAAGGAAGTTGACAGAAGTAGTGGAGATATTAGATGTAAATTGAATAGCAGGGTTAAAACTGCCCATGAAGTTGATGAAACGAGACAATTCAACTTCGGACATGTCGGTGATACCTATCCCATCGTCAATGTATCTATGGAAAAGAGATGGGAACGGGCCATCATAGGTAGACCAAACTAAATGTTCCAAATGTCCCATGAAGAGACAAGCATAGCTAGGTCCCATTTTGGTTCCCATGGCAACGCCACTGATCTGATCAAATTCAAAAGAGTTGAGCGTAAGCACCAGTTCAGCAAGACGGATAAGAGTAGAAGTGGATACAGAGAGGTGGGGACTCTTGTCAAGAAAGAACTGTAGAGCCCTGAGACCATCTGCATGGGGTATAGAAGTGTACAAAGAACAGACATCTTTGTACACTTCTATACCCCATGCAGATGGTCTCAGGGCTCTACAGTTCTTTCTTGACAAGAGTCCCCACCCCTCTGTATCCACTTCTACTCTTATCCGTCTTGCTGAACTGGTGCTTACGCTCAAGTCTTTTGAATTTGATGGACACTTTTTCGATCAGATCAGTGGCGTTGCCATGGGAACCAAAATGGGACCTAGCTATGCGTGTCTCTTCATGGGACATTTGGAACATTTAGTTTGGTCTACCTATGATGGCCCGTTCCCATCTCTTTTCCATAGATACATTGACGATGGGATAGGTATCACCGACATGTCCGAAGTTGAATTGTCTCGTTTCATCAACTTCATGGGCAGTTTTAACCCTGCTATTCAATTTACATCTAATATCTCCACTACTTCTGTCAACTTCCTTGACATCATTGTCACCATTCATCCCCCTTACCTTAGCACATCCATTTACTATAAACCTACTGATGCACATGGCTTTCTTCTCTACACTTCTTCTCATCCTCCTGCTTGTCACAACTCTCTACCGTACTCCCAGCTTCTTCGCCTGCGTCGCTTATGTAGCGATTACGACGATTTTCTCGACAAGTCCTCTGAGATGATTGAGTTTTTCCGTAGACGATCGTTCCCTGACAGCATTCTTTCTTCCGCTTGGCTCCGTGTGCGCCATTTGTCTCGCCTCGATACCTTGACTAACTCTCAGGGTTCTTCTTCCTCCTCTGATAGGGTTAAACTTGTTCTTACCTTTCATCCCCATAACTCTTCTGTTCGACGCATCATGCTCAAACATTATTCTCTTCTCCAGTCTGATCCTGACACCCGTGACGCTTTCCATGACTTACCTCTGGTGGCTTATAGGCGTGATAGAAATCTGAGGGACATCTTGGTTCATAGCCACCTTAAGTCTTCTGTTCCTGACCATTTTGGCACTGTTCGTTGCTCACGTGTCCGTTGCTTTACATGTCCTTATGTGGTTCAGATGCGCTCCATTTCATTTCCCAAGGCTACTTTCTCCATCGATGAGGCCTTTACATGTGAATCCCGTAATGTCATTTACGTGATCATATGTAAACGCTGTGGCAAACAGTGCATCGGGGAAACCGGCCTACGATTGAGCGATCGCTTTTGTAACCATCTTCATGCCATCAAGCACAGAACACCCACTCCTGTGGCCACACACTTCAACGGCGATGGTCATCATGGTGCTTTGGATATTCAGGTCACCGCCATCAGATCTTGCACCACCGATGATAGATCTAGGTATGCTATAGAAAATCGTCTCATTTTCGAAATGGGTACACTCAAGCCTTTTGGACTCAATTCCGACCACTCTTATGTCTAGTACTGGTTTGGTGTGGTCTTTGTCTTTATTCTTTTTGTTCCGTCATTTACTCATCTTTTTGTTCGTTTCGTTTCCACATATATTTACATTTTTATGTACTTTCTGACCTTCCGGCATATCATTTCCATATTTCCGTTGGACGTTGTGATAATTTTTCTATTCGTCGTCTTTTAATGTTTTGTTTGTGTCTTGATAAAGACCTTTTGGTTGAAACGTTGAATATGATTTGTGTATTGTAATTTTTATGATTTCTTGTGTGCTCATCATTGCCCATCATTACCCACTAGTGTTAGATATAGTCTATGGTGTCCCATTGAGACGATATATAAACCTGTGTTTTACGTAAGTCTAATTGTTGTTACATTTCACGCAGTTACCTTGTATTGATTGTCATCATGACCTGGATAGTAGATCCATGTAATGCTGTACGCGTTGTTGAGACGAGTGACTGACCCATTCAGTTCTGAGCATACACTTTTCTATCTTGCGCAGCATATTCTGAGAGTTCAATAGGATCACTGAGTCTGTTGGTGGTTGCGTCGCCAGCCAGTTGAGAGATGCTGTCACCGCTTCGATTTCCATTCACATACTCGATGTTGTAGTGGCGTACGCAGCTGTCTTCTCAGCTAATTTCTTGCCATTTTTGTAGGCCACAAAACCTCAACCACATCTGTTTGTTTCTTGTGTTACTATATATGTAAATTATTGTATCGTGTGGCTTCGAGTGCTGCAGTATGAATTCTTGGATCCTTCCGCCTTCTGTTGGCAACCCAGTCACAGCACTCTCTTCCCATCTATATCACAACTGTTGTCAAGAACTTTCTCTCTTTGCCAAATGTCACCCATTCACAGCCTCTTCCCACATCCTCCAGCTCACAAATGAATTAGATTGCATCACATTCTGGTGTGATTCTTCTTCTTTCGTTCACTTGAAACATGTCTATATCTGTAATTCTGTCTCCTTAATAAAACTCACTGTCTTTTGTAGTTCATACAGTGTCCAATAGAGTTTTGATTCCAGTGTTGTTTCCTCTGGCCAATATGTCTGCCTCATCGTTTCATGCTCAGAACACTCTTGAAGTATATGTTTGGCACTCTGTGCTGCCTGTCCATATGTACACATGGCCATGTTGCCAATCTTGAACTTTGTATACATGTGACTGCGGAGTTGGTTTTGTCCTGTTCTGAGACGTAGAATTATAACTTGTTCTGGTCTGTTCATAATATGATAGTCATCTTGTGTTGGTGTTTGTGGCTTTCTTATTGACTTGATCATCTGTTTTTTCTGATGGTAGGTGATTGGTATATCTGGTTGGTCTTCGGCAGCACCTTCCTTAGCCAGTTGGTCTGCTTTTTCATTTCCTGGTATTCCACAGTGAAAGGGTATCCACTGCATGGTTACCCTATACTAGTAAGTCAATTCGCTAAGTAGTTTTTTCAAGTCTGTTAGTTTTCCAGACTGGAGAGCTTGAAGCACTGACCTTGCATCTGTCAGGAATACCACAGGCTGTAGGCCAGAGTTGGAGTTCAGCAGTTTTTTAGCTGCCACACTAATTGCCTGGATTTCAGCATCATAATTATTGCAGAATTTTCCTGTTGGTGTTCTGATGGTATCTCTAGGCTTGTGTGGATATTCTATATATACACCTGCACCTCCATTCCTCACGGCATTCTGTGCTGACCCATCTGTGTATACTCTGACCCATATATCTTGTGGATATTCCTCATCCAGGTAACTGAGGGTTACTGTCCTTCGCTGTACACTATTCTGTTCGTCCTCGCTTAGTATTCCTTTCACATGGGTCTGAATGTATATTGGCATTCCATGCCTTTCACTCCACTGGGTTTGTTCTGGTACAGGCTTTAAGGGGCTGTCAATTTCAGGTAGGTCTGTAAGTTGTCTGCAGAGTCGTTTAGCTTGATGGATAAAGCTGCTCCTTTTCAGTCGCCCCATTGCTAGATTTTGGAATCTTTCCTTCATTGGATGACTTGGCATACACTGAAACTTTCCTGCCTGAATTAGTACTTTTGTGTCTCTGCGTTCGCCAAGTGTTTGCATTCTTCCCATTTTCTGCATCTCTGCTATGGGTGTTGATTTCATTGCTCCCAACATTATTCTAAGTGCCTGGTTTTGCACTTTATCTAGATCTTGTAATGTGGTGTTTGATGCAGAACACCATGCAGCTGAACCATATTCCAGGTGTGGTCTTATGCCTTGCTGGTAAACTTTACTGAGTATATTCCCACTGACTCCCCATGTGGTTCCACTTAGTTTTCTCAGGATAGCTAACTTCCTCCTGGCTTTTGTTGTTGCTTTGTTTATGTGCTGCTTCCATATCAGTTTATCATCAAAAGTAACTCCGAGGTATGTGGGTTGTTTGTCTTCTTTCAAGAGTTCTCCATCTATTTTGATATGTTCAGCGTTTTGTTTTGGTGAGAGGGTAAAGAGTGTAGTGCTGCACTTATCTGTGTTAATGCTGACGCACCATCTATTAGCCCATAAGGTTAGAGCATCGATTGCTCTTTGTATTTGTTTAGTGGCCACTGTCGCATGTTCTTCCGTGCACCATATCAGCAGGTCGTCAGCATACATTGCCACTTTGATCCCATGTGGTAGTTCAGCAACTAGGTCATTGATGTAAACCAAGAAAAGTGTGGGTGACAGGACTCCTCCCTGGGGGACTCCATGACACAGTAGAACTTTCTTGCTCTTGCGACCATCTAATTATACCCTGGCTCTTCTATTATGCAGGTATGTTTTTACCCATTTGTACATTCTTGAGCTAACCCTGCAATTTCACAATTTCTTTAGGAGCCCTTCTTTCCAGACCTTATCAAATGCTTTTCTGAGGTCTATCCATGCTGCTAGTACCAGTTTCTTATCTTGGAAGGCATCCTCAATCTCTTGGGAGAGGTAAGTTGCCTGAGTAGCACTGGTGTGATGAATCTGGGACACTGATAAACCAAACAAAGGCAGTGGTGATATGGTTCTCTCTACACAATCACTTCAAAAAAGTGTGCATCAAGATTGCACCAAGTATACACCCTGTGTGGCAATGAGGTTCTCTTTGACCTTCAGAGTATATCACATAATTGACATGTGGTATATGTGTGTATATCTCAGTGTGAGTTTTGACACAGAGCATACACTACACATTGAGCTCCATCAAGTGAAGTGAAGGGGAACAGACTTAAGAGAGACAAATTATGGACAGATCATGCTGAGGATACTGTTAAACATATTTGTGCAACAGAAGGCACCAATCCTAATGAGAAATGGACACCTGCTTCATTGTCTTTCAGAGGCTCTCATAACTATCATTACACTCATTAGATAGTGCAGGGAATGTAGCCCTGTGAATGCAAATGCTGTGGTCAAGGCTGCAAACATGCTGATGATATAAAGGTGATTTATGAGTGGAGGGGAGGTCGATCGTCTGCCACCAGTGGTGAACATGGGCCTTTCCTGTCAAATCATGCAGAAGAATTGTTCACAAAGTCAGTGGGGTTTTCACTTCAGCAACAAGCAGTCTAATGAAGAAGGTTTTTGCCATAGCTCTGGCACTAAACTGGTTGGAATCACAAGCTTATTCCTGTGCATGCATACTGAGGGAATGAATATTATTCAGAACGTCGTAAGAGGAGATATGTGTAGGCGATGGGCAGAGTTAAAGGGTACGGCTAAAAAGTACAGAAAATTACTTTCATCTTTGTCCCCAGACATGCAGGTGTGGATGAAAATGAACAAGTCAGTCTCACCACCATAACAGATCATCATCTATGGACCGAGCAGACACACACAATGCCCTTTTGGAGCTTGAATGATCAGAGGATTTTAAGATACATGAACATGAATCAATATCAAGAATGTACAAATTGAGAGTGAGGATAGGTGTGACCTGTAGAGAAGGACTCATCAAAATTTCTAAAAGAACACTGAGCCTACAAAGAACTGGAACCATCAGCCGCTATCCGAGAGATTTTTCTGAAGCTGAGATCTGAGCACATATGGACATGTCTGGTGTGTGAAAATTATAATCAACATACCTAAGACCTAATGAGTGGTCTGTATCATAGTAGTCACTTTTGTAGCTGTGTGTAAAGTATGGTGGTACTGAGGGAAACCTATGACACTCCTGGATATATGTTTATGTTATCTGAATCATGTCTTTAAGCATATTGCAAGTCCTTTTTATCAGTTTTAGTTAGTTAGATAAATGGTTGTGAAGCATGGACATTAAATAAAATGGTACAATACAAGAATCAGTGGACAAATAACATGACAACATACTAACTTTTTAATTTCATATGCCATTGCACTATCTCGAAAACTTAAAAAGTCACAACTTAAAATACCGATCTAGTGATTTGCACGCAATGAACCTCCCACTCAGTGTGCAACATGCATGTCGAGTGATCAGGGGCTCTCATCGTGCAATGTGTAGAATATTGGATACGTCGGTATATGCATCTTTATCGGAATTTCATTCCATTTAATTATGTTAGCTATTTGTTCCGTAGAAACCTGTCCACTGATTCTTTTATTGTACCAATAAAACAATAACAAAAAGAATCGCTGCTTTCAAAATGAGATTCTACAGAATAATTTTACATATACGATGGACAATCGTATATTTCGTATATATCAAAAAGACAAATCAAGAAGTCTTAAGATCAATAAATGTCGAAGAAGGCTGGCATCATAACAAGAAAGCTGTGTTTTTTTAAAATATAAATAGACATAATAGCATGGAAAGATTAATAGCAGAAGACAGAGTAATCAGCAATAGTGGAAGGCGGCACCCGAGATGACGATGATGCAGTGATATATCAGATTGCTTAAACATAAGCTGCGGCAGGTCAATTCTCCCAGAATTGCTGAGTGTTCAGAGAATCCATAAGGAAGACCACATTCTGGAAAAAATATGTCCCATGATGAGTTAGTTAGCTAGTTAATTAGTCGAGAGATCATCATCCCTGCATACAGGACATATCCATAGGTGCTCTAATCTCCCCCTGAGTATATATACAATTACATGATGACTGACAGTTCCAGTTCTCTATTGGTTAACAAAATTTCTTTGCAGACTATAATGATGTTTATTTCTTGCCAAATCAAATTTAAATTTAGCTCCTTTATTCTGGACATGGAAAATAAATCATTTTCCTTCATTTTGTTTGATCATGCAGCTTCTCAGTTCAGGATCAATTATAGTGACTTAGCCCATCATACAAGAAATGAGTCCACAGTTTATGAAAGAGTGCACCATGGCAGAGAAGTCCACTGTTAATGCATGCTTCTGATAAATCAGCTCTACAATATTCTTTTGCCTTGATGGGAAGTTTCAGTACATATACCAGCATTATTGAGGTATTTTTTTTTACCAGTGACCTATAATATGGAGATGAAACAACAGAGTGCAACATTGAAGTACTTACTGAAATGCATACTGTAAGCTAAGACACTAGCATGTTTCTTTACATGGGTTTCATTCAGTTATCAGTTTGTGAACATATCAGCTTTATTGTGGTCCTTTTAGTAAAGATAATTATAATTTTTTTATTTTTTGACACAATTTTTGCACTCTTTTTATTTCAGGAAACAAATACCATAATAAATCAAGGAACAGACAAATGTCTGGATACCGGTGGAGGCAAGAGTGGAGAATTTGTTGTGGTGAATACATGTACTGGTAAAGAAACTCAGAAATGGACGATGCAACATTACCTGGACATGCAAAACTGATATAATAAACCCAAAACCTTTATTCTGTATGATTTCTTCACTGCATTCCTCTTCAAAAAGAACTTTTTTCCAAATATGTTTGAATATATTACTATCTGAAAATCATTAAGCAATAGCCGTCCATCACAGGCAATAATAACAACAGTTTCTGACTTACTAATACTGGCACAGAATCCTCTGCCACATTTGGGATACATATGATCAGTGTGTTTTGGTGTCTTTTCAGGCAGCACATTTTCTCTTTTCCTCCTAGATTTTATGCTTCTTGGCGATGCAACCACCTTACTGGTAATGCTGCATCACACTGGGTGATTCTGAGCGATGACTGTGTGATTCTGATCTTTGACTGACATAATAATGTGTTCTAGATCTGTGAGGTTTCTTGATATTAGGACAGTGTCATATGTTTACCCAATTTCTGGAGTTTCATGTCCTCTAATATTAAGGGGCAGGAACATATTTTATAGATGGTGTAAAGAAGGAAATTGCAGGAGACAGAGGTGTATTATAAAATGTGATAGAAAGTTGTGCAGACATTGTGATGTTTTGCTAATGGAAATAACATTACAATGAATACAATTACACTTTGCAGACAACCAAGTACTAATAGCGACACCAGAAGAACAATTTCAAGAACATATGAACAAACTCTACATAACATGTCAAAAAATTCAGTATGAAGATTAATATTGAAAAAACCAGAATTTATGCCAATAGCAAAGAAAGAAAGAAATATCACTATCTCCATCGATAATAAACACAAACAGGTAAAGGCGTTCACTTACTTAGGAAGCATTATATCAAGTGAAGGGAAAAACAGTAAAGAGATACAAAATAACTGCAACAAAACATACCAGATCCTATGACAGATGACAAGCTTACATACACCACACAGGAAGGCCATCTCCGGAGAACTCTTCTACTTCTGATGCCACAAGGCAAACAAGGGCTATAGCATATACATATGGACAGACAGACTGGACAGGACAGGCCATATCAGATCAGATTAAATAGAATGAATGAATGACAAACACACACAATTCATACATCAGAAAATATACCCAAAAAATTGATAAAACATACACAAGGTATATCATTTACATTTGTACACGAATAACATGATCAGTACAGCCCATATTTCTAATCTGCAATTTCTGAATTTTAATCTTTCTTTTTTTTCAATAATGGAGTCTTTGCATTAGTAGTTGGATAACTTGTAGTAACTGTGTGTTTATTATACATACCGGTACATATTAAAAATACTGGACCAGATCTTGTACAGAGTTCTACAAACCCAAGTTGTAACAATCTTCTCCTTTTCTAACTTTACTGTCCAAATGAATTGTCTCCTCCTCATTGTCACAATTTAAAGTGCTTTGATTTTTAAATTTAACATGTCTGTCTGTTGCCAATTTGTATCAAATTATATATGATACATTCTTGTTCTGTTTGTATGCTTTTCATTATCTTTTGTGTCTATTCTGTCAGCTGCTGCTTCTAGTAGTATATGGTGTTTCTGGACAATGCCTAATAAAATGTGAAGTTAAGTAGGTGCATCTTTATCAATTTCAAAAGGGAAAACAAATCAAGTGTGGAAGATCATAGATGACAGACGCTGAAGACACACTGCAAAGTGTGAATTTGAAGAAAGAGGAAAGGGCAGTGAATAGGTGGAGGTGGTCTCTGAGAAGAAATCACTTACTAAAGTAATAATACAACTAGATAAATGTCAAAAATGGACTGATGTCCAGGCCCAGGTTACACTGCATGAACTCACCCAGCTACACTCGAAACCACAAGACATAATTATATACACAGATGGCTCCTTTAATAGTAACACTAATAAAAGTGGTTAGGCTTTTATTGCCTACAGAAACTGCATGAAATTGATTGAGAAATCTTCAGCATATTTCACTGTCATATCGAATATGAGGATGGAGATAGAGGAAGTTACAGCAGCACTTAATTGGTTGATAACTGATACATTAACACACTCTACAATACAGACTCTCAAAGCATGCTGCGCAAGATAGAAAAGAACATGCTGATAAAAGAATGGTGAGACTTATTGAACAACTCAATTGTCCAGAGCATTACATGGATATACTGCCCTGGTCATGCTGGGGTCCGAGGAAATGAGAGAGCCGACTTATTAGCAGGCAATGCGACGATAGACAGCACAATGCTTAGAAGAGATAAAGCTGACTTGATCAAGGCAGTAATACATTCATTTCAAGATGAAGATGACTTCAATGAGGTTAAAAATGTACACATACAGAGAATGTCAGAAATTGGAGTATCTAGAGGGGAGGAAAGGAAAGGTAATTTTTTTGGAAGGCCCCCAAAGATCACACAATCAACACCTGACCGGAACTCTCTGAGTCTACATACACTAGGATGGCTGCTGGAACGGAGAGCGAAGCACTTATGGGAATGCCCCATGTGCTGTGAAGCTAGTTTCTAATCGAGAATTATCAATTTCAATATTCAAATTTGGAATATGCAAGCAATTATATTATAGATGCATATTTTATATCTCCATTACAATATCTAATGAAACTATTATGACAGTCTTTCATAGACATCTGGCTTGTACAGAACTACTTTCACATGGTAGATGAATGAATATCATTGAAGGCACCATAAGCATGGGTGTGTTCCCCGCGCACCTGACAAATGGGTGTGTTCCCCGCGCACCTGATTTTAAAAAAATCAAATCACCAAAAAAAGAAAACCACCAGTTCTTACCCTGCCATTCTAATTGTGTCAGTGCTTCTATCCTAGCTTTCATGTGATTCACTATTGTATGTGCATTGTTGTAAGTACCTTTGATTCTTGCTATTGCTATTAGAATTGTGTTGTTTTGAATTAGGTTTGCAATCTGCATTGTCATTTTAAAGCTTCCCTTACCATGATCACCCCCCCCCCCCCCACTTTAACCCAATTTAATGTTCTGGAATATATCCATTCATCATCAGGTGCCATGCCAGCCAGTCTAAGCGATCATGGCTCTCCACAGCTCTCTATCTCCAACTATTATGTATCAAGATTATTGTTGTTTCCCTGCCATGCCAGGTTGTCAAATTATAATATTTTCTCACATTGTCGTCTTCTTTCTCTTTTGACTTCAGTCTTGCCTGTTGTGACTATGTTCTCTATTATGTCAAGTTAAAAACCTCCCTACTATAATCACTAAGAAAAGTTCAAACAAATAAATCTAACTCATTAATGTAAGAAAATGGTGCCAATTGCCAATATTGTTAGACCATTATCTCAAATTCTTTCATTTCAACATTCACCCATTCTCTTGTAATATCTTTTGCACATTGTCTTTGTGATCTTTCATGTGGCATCTCAACACCATAATGTTTTAGAAAAAGTTTATGTTCTCTTTCCTGTCCCCCATGAAAGTTTTAGTGATTCCTTAAATGAGAAAGCTTATTCTGTGGGTATACTTTTAAATCAACAGTTTTATTAATGTTAGTATGTGATTTCTTCATTATCCATTTAAGTTCATGTACCTGTTGAACTTCTAATGAATCAGTGGATGTGCCTAATATGCGTTCTCTAACTACTTGAATAAATTTTGATCGTATTCGTCTTATGGGAGATTTTATTCGTTATTTTTTTCCTGTGATTTATAATTTTGTGTAATACAATAGGTTGTCCAGCTGTTTGGTAAGTAATTGTGTTTCTAGTGTTCAGTTTTCTATTTTTAAATTTGTAAGCAGATTTTCTTCAACTATAGAAAGAGGCAGTGTAAGTGATTTACAATAGAAAATATGAGATTTGTTGATATTTTGCAATGAAGATGTTTTCATTGTTGATGTACAAGTCATATTTGCACTTAAACTTGCTATGTTTAAATGTTCTTTATCATACACATCAACCTTATCTTGTAAAGAAATACTACCGGTATATTGATTAGGATACATTGAAAGATCAGAAATACCAGTATTCAATTCCTTTTTGGGCCTAGGACTCAATTTTTTTTATTCTACCATGACATTTCAGTGAGTAAAGCAATTACACACTACAATCATTCATTCAATCATCAGGGTTAAAATCAAACCACACATTTCTAGGCCTATCTGCAATTTGTTGTGTTATCTTTAGGGGCTGTTCTAAGTATGTGAGTGATGTGTTGAATTTTATAGAAATATTTAATGCACATACTTGCTGGATATTTATTTGGTATATCATTAGCATTTATACCAAATATAAAGAAAAATATACAGTTCAAATTACAGTCAGATTGCAGGACCAGGGAGAACTATGTCCTATGCTGATGACATCTTGGTATATAGGCAGGGCAGAGATAGAAAAGCGATCACCAGGAATTTGCAGAGTGAGCTTGATCGTATAGGGGATTGGTGCAGTAACTTTGGAGCTTTTGTTAATCCATCAAAGGCATCGATAACATGGTTTTCTCTAAATAATATAGTAAACACGCCCACACAATCGGTTACTTTGAGAGGCGATGTCCTCGAGAGAACCAGCACAATGAAATACTTAGGGGTTATGTTGGACCGCAGTCTGAGTTTCAATCATCATGTTGACCATATCATTGTAAAGGCTTATAAAGGTCTTGCCGCGATAAAGATTATGGCTGCTGCTCAATGTGAACAGAGGCTGCTATTTTTGCTGTATCGGATTGGTGATGGCGGTGGTAGAGTACGCAATGGCGATTCTAACACTGAGTCAGACTCAAACAGAAAGAGTGGATAGAATCCAGAATGAGGCAATGCGAATCATTTTGAGGCGTACGAGAGATACGTCAGCACGAGCTATGCGATACCTACTGGATTGTCCAACTGCAGAGCAAAGAATACAAACCTGCAAGGCATGGGACTACCTACAAATCACCGCTGATAAAGAACATCCTCTACACCCTGAAATTATCAAAGTGAAAGGCAGTCGACTTAAGAGAGGAAAGTCGTGGATGGGGCGCGCAGAGTATATTATACAGAGTGTGTGCAGATTGGAGGATGTGCTACCTGGTGCGGAATGGAATGGAGTCGTATTTAGAAACATATTTGGAGTCAGACAGTAAAGAATGCAGGGAATGGTGTCCGACAGTGGTGGAGTCGGAGGTACTCACTCTAATCGGTGAACATTCCAGGGAAAGTGATATGATTGTATATACAGATGGGTCGGTTGAGAGACACATCAGAAGTGCATGGGCCTTCACGGCTTAAAGGTGGGGGGAAACCATCAGAGAGGAAAGTGGTGTTTTCGCTCAGACGACAAGCAGCATGACAATGGAGGTTTTGGCAGTAACTAAAGCTTTGCAATGGGTCTGCTCGTAGGCTATCTGCGAGCATGCCTGCATACTCAGTGACTCGATGAACATGATTGTGAAAGTTCAGGCGGGATACATTCGGGAACAGTAGCTGGATGCAGTGAAGAATTCCTGTTTGCGTAAAGTGACTTTTATTTTTGTGTTGGGACATGCGGGAGTCCATAAGGTAAATTAATTTTTAAACGTTTTCTATATAACTTTTTTCCCACTTCTCGCTCTATGTCCGCTGTTATCATTACTGTCATGTTATTTTACATATTTAAACGGAAACATATATTGTAATTGTTAAATTATTAAGCACGTTACCTTTTCAAGATACATTTTATTTTTCCATGATATTATATACAAATTGTAATTTGTAATATACAGTGTAATTTGGGGTAAAGCCATGCACATGAATGGGGCAAATGTGCGCTGCGGACTCACTGCACATGTTTGCCCCCTTATGTTGCCAAATATTTAAACCAATATCTTATTATCACGTTATGTTTCTTTTTAGCAATTACAAACGGAAAAATGAGAGATGATGCTGCTGACTGAAAATGAAGCTGTCGCTGCTATAGATGCATCGCTGTCGGTCATAGATGCACGATATCCGCTATACATAGATGCATGATCTCCACCAGTCATTTTTGCACAATCCCCGATATTCATAGATGCACTATATCCGTCGGTCAAAGATGCACGTTCTCCGCTATTCATAGATGAACGATGCCCGCCGGTCATAGAAGCACGATCTCTGCCATTCATCAATGCACGAAAGTCGAAATTATAGCTGAACACTTTATAAAGCATAACAATACGTTGTTATAGTTTAACAACGGATCTAAGCATCCATTCATATTAGTTACATATGGCCTTGTACACACTACTGCATTCAAATGAACAGCAGAAAATTAAATTATATATTATAAATGAACCTGCAATAGAAAAAAGAATCATTTGTTAGTACTAGACTACACTTCTTTAACCTCATAAGCAACCATATTAATGATTATTTTTCATATTTGCTGCCTCTTGTCCATCCCCATGGCAGCATCCCGTCCATTATTGTTTTCTCTAGGCTGCCATGGCGTTTGATAGTCCAAAATATTGTAGTTTTCTGGAAAGAACCATGCATGGTTATCATGACATGCAGCAATGTGTACTGTTTCTGCTTCTACAAGTGATGGTGCTACCTGTCATAAGTTTTGGCCTCGGCCTACTAACACTGTCATATACACAAGTCGATACATTGGAAAAATGAGGCTATGAGAGCGCTACTGTGGTGTACTAGATATACACCCATCTCTGCTATGAGATTTCTGCTTGATCTCTCCAGCATTAGAGTGCGACATCAGGTAGAACAAGTTAGGTCGTACCTAATACAAGAAACCATCCAATACACGCAACAACTTTAGATGAGTCAAAGGAAAAACGAATCAAACGTGGCAGATCATGTATGGCAGAGGCTGAAGATACACTGCGAAGAGTATGTGAATTTGACGAAATAGGAAAGGGCAGTGAATGAGTGGAGGTAGACACTAAGAAATCACTGACTAAAGTAATAATACAACTAGATCAATAAACCCGTAACCCTTCTGGGTCGTAGGGGTACCACATTGAATGCTTCAGCACCAGTGGCGTAGCGTGGGTCAATGGCGCCCGGGGCGGAATCATAATTTTCCGCCCTTGTGACATTAAAAAAATATGTCAGTGATTGTGAAAGACTAGACGAAAATAAATTTGCCGCCCTACCGATGATGCCGCCCGGGGCAGTCCGCACTTCTGCCCCCCCCCCCTCGCTACGCCACTTTTCAGCACACAGAGCAATTCCTATCCTGAGCAATGCGGATGAGTGAGGAAAAATCTTGTCTTGTCCATTACAACTAGATAAAGCGCGTCGAAAATGGACGGGTGTCAGGGCCCATGTTACAGTGCATGAACTCGCCTAGCTACACTCGAAACTACAAGACATAATTATATACACAGATGGATACGTTAAAAGAAACACAAATATAAGCGGTTGTAGTTTTGTTGCATATAAGCGGTGTGAAGTTGGTTGAGAAATCTTCAGCATATTCCACTGTCACATCGAGCATGAGGATGGAGATAGAGGGAGTTACAGTTAAATCTTTTGATAATTGATACATCAAGATACTCGGTAATACTCACAGACTCTCACAGCATGCTGCGCAAGATAGACAAATACATGCTGAGACAAGAATGGTGTGACTTATTGAACAACTTAACTGTTCAGAGCATTATATGGATATACAGCCCTGGTCATGTTGGGGTCAGAGGAAACGAGAGAGCCGACTTATTGGCAGCAATGCGGCGATAGGCGGCACAATGTTGAGAAGAGATAAAGCAGACTTGATCAAGGCAGTAATAAATTCATTTCAAGATGAAGATGATGTCAATGAGGATGAGTATGTACACATACATATAATGTCAGAAATATGAGTATCTAGAGGGGAGGGTAGGAAACGCCAATTTTTTGGGAAAGTCCAGAAGATCACGCAATCAATACCTGACCGGGACTCTTGAGTCTACATACACTGGAATGGCTATTTCAACAGAGGGCGGAACTTGGGAACATTGAAACTTGAGTGAATGAAATATCTTTAGCAAGGAACCAGCAGCATAACCAAACTAAATATGATCAGAACATGCGTATTTCCAGTTGCAATATTCGGCTGTGAGGCATGGACATTAAATAATAAAATAGAAATGAGAATCGTTGCTTTCAAAATGAGATGCTACAGAAGAATTTTACGTATACCATGGACAGCTAAATAGACAAATCAAGAAGTGTTAAGATCAATAAATGTCTAAGAGTGCTGGCTTCGTAACAACATCCTAACAAGAAAGCTGTGGTTTGTTTGTTTTGTGTGTGTGTTTTTTTTTGTCATAAAAAGAGTCATAACAGCATGGAAAGATTAATAGCTGAACGCAGAATTAACGGCAACACGGGAAGAGGGCGCCCAAGACGATGGTGGTGCAATAATATATCATATTGCTTAAACATGTCTCTAGCTGCGGTAGGTCAACTCGCCTAGAATCGCTGAATATTCAGAGAATCCATAAGGAAGACCACGTTCTGGAAAGATATGTCACATGATGATAAGTATGATATATAGGTGTGTTTGGCTTTTTGTCTGCCTCCAGACATCCCGAGTTTCGTCCGTGTTTCCCAGATTATGGAATCTATGTGGACACCTTTCATTGGGGATTTATAGATGTCTTTATACCTCATCATTGGTCTACCGCGGGATCGATGGCCCTCAGCCAGTCTTTCGAATAGTACTTGTTTTGTGATGCGGCAGTTTGTCATTCTGCGGACGTGACCCAGCCAACGCAATCTATTCATATTGAATGTTTTCATGCTGAGTGCCGGGCAACAATTTCATGTTAGTGATATTGTCGTGCAATTTAAGATCTTGCGGAGACATTAGAAGACAGATTTTAATTATCCTCTCATGTTTGGTGTAGGTAGCCATATATATATATAAAACATACATCACTGAGTGAAGGTATGGGAATAAGAACATATTAATAAACTTCTATATCTAGGATTTCCAACGTTTCTAAAATTATAACTACATACTTGTGTGATATACCTAACTATATGAAAACTATATGATGTGATAACAGAAATGTACATTATATCATAGACCTGAGTGGACGTAGATGAATGTAGGTGAACTCAAAGGAAGAAACATATATCTCGGGTGGGGAGGGGGGAGACGGGAGTGCCTACGTATGCGTATATGTGGGTAGACATACACAGGCCGCTATGTGTATATGTGTGCACATATAAACAAGTATAAGAAAAGTAGAATTATAATATCTAGTTAAGTACACAAAAGGTAAGATCGGGGTGCGGGTGGAGAGAAAGGCAATGAATGTAAGTGACGAAAGACACATATTTATATGGACAGGCCTTAAAAGACCATTATGCTAAAAATGTAAGTATAAATATTTTCATATATGTGAGCATTTATACCAGCATACTGGGGGTGGGCGGAACATTAGGGTATGGGGTGAACATCTCGCTTACAGTCAAGGACTTTGTGAAGCGCTCCAGAACAGCCTCTCACAGTCCAGGTGCAGAATATTGCTGCGGAAGCTAATGAACGGCGGATACTAAGGTTCTTGCATCAACATGCACAAACGCGTCCATATCAACACCTTCTCGAGGTATCCCTGTTTCAAACAAAGATTGTTATGGGAGCGACCGAGTGCTTGACGGTATACCCATGTCACTGTTACTTTCTCTTTTCTTGTCTATCACACTTTCTAATCTTGACTCCCTCACCAAAGATCCTGCATGGCGAGGAGGGACATCTCTACTTTGAGTGTTTCCGGGCCATGACTAATGTTCCAGCTGCAGTGAGAGTGTCTCATTTCACCAACAATCAGAACATGTTCTAATCTTGAGATACTGGAAGCAAGGTCAAGAAAACTCATGGAGAATAAAAAATAATACGATGGCCGTAACCTGAATGCCCTGGGAACCTCGATGGCCCGTGCCACTGAAGTGGACATCTTCAGTCACACCCGAATGGTTATTTATGCTATACAGATGTTCGCAGAATCGGTCTGCGAGCCTCCTTCCAGTTTCACCTATATTTGCCATGGCGTAACCCTTGCATATGATGACATAGATGACGTTGCGGGACACACACGTGAAGCACTTCTCAATGGTGAAGGTGACTTTAGGTAATGTGACAGACCGGGTCTGGGAGGCGTAGGCACAAGTGTAGCATTTGCTGCGTTTGGATCTGATGGTGCAAAATTGATTAGGAACTTCAGGCTCGAGGTGACTCCGGACCAGTAGATCAGTGATGTTCTTGTCACGCCTGCAAGCAACAAGAGGGGAGTCGCAGAGAACTTCCCGCGTCTCGGGGTCAGATTGGAGAAGTGAAAGGTGACGAAGCAGGACATGGCAAATTGCAGCGCTATGGGGAGGGGGGTGGACAGTGAGAATAAGCTTGACCATGTCAGAAGAGTATGACTTCCGAGTAGTCGAGAGGGTGTCCTACGGATGAGACTGTGCACTCGAAGAAGGACAGACCTGAGGACACTATCAGGTTACAGGAGACAGCAGAATAAAACTATCATCTAGTAGTGTTTCTCGAGGAAGTCGTCCTCGCAACTGCACAAGCACCGAAGACGAAGAAGTTTGGAGAATGGAAGGGAATCACGACAGGTAGAGGGATGAGAAGAGGTATATGGGCTATGGGCATCAGTCGGTTTGTAGTGTATCGATGTGCTAAGACAGAAGGGTTGGATAGTGATGGATATGCCAAGAAAGTTCACATTGGAGGTAGAGATTTACGATGTGAATTTGATGACCGGGTGAACATTGTCAATGAATTGTATGAAGCGTGCCAGGTCAGCCTCAGTCATGTCATTGATGACAATCCCATCATCGGTGTACATATGGAACACCGATGGAAATACCCCCCCCCCCCCACATGATTCCTATTCCTGGTGCTCAAAGTGGCCCATGAACAAACAGGCATAGCTAGGTCCCATCTTGGTGCCCAAGGCAACCACACTGATTTTGTCAAAGAAGTGCCCATCGAATTCGAAGGAAATTAGAGTAAGCACGACTTTTGCAAGACGGATAAGGGTAGAAGTAAACACAGAGGGTTGAGGATGCTGGTCGAGGAAGAACTTCACAGTCTTGAGACCCTCTGAGAGCGGTATGGAGGTGTAAAAGGAGCAGACGTCAAGCAGAAAAAGAAGATAAGTGTGAGCCGGGGATAGTGAAATAGAGACAAAGATGGATAGGACATGGTTAGTATCTTTCAGGAATGTAGGGAGTTGCTCCACTAATGGTTGGATGACACTATCCAGGAAGTCATAGATGTGTTCTGTGGGGCAGAGACTATGGGTCTGCCGGGGTTGAAAGGTTTATGAATTTTTGGCTACATATAGAATGCCGGCCTGCCCACACCGCTGTCATTGAGGCATAGAGCGGCGGCCGAAGTGGGTAGAAGGTTGTCAGCTATTAAACTCTTGATGATGATATAGACTGTGCTGTTGTGGGCAACAATTGTGTCTTTCTTGCTCGTGTTGGCCCTGCAGAACAAGGAATTAGATAGCTGAGCCTGATCCTCTGCTAGATAGACGTCCTTTGCGCCAGACAACAACAGCGTCCACCTTGTCAGCCGGCATGATGACAAGGTCGTCACGGCTGCGAAATTGCTTAAGAGCACGGGACTCAGCCAGAGAGATGTCGCAAGCATGATTGGACTCCTAAGTCCGACGCATTCCGGATCGTTTTTGCTTGTGAAATATGAGAAAAACATAGTTTTTTTCATGTCACAAAACATAGACGTTCTGTTGCAAACAGCGATGCGTATTCTTACTATATCAAAATGAGATCTAAGATCAACACACTGATGCAATATTCTGACAATGGCAGATTCAATAGACATTCATCGTGTTTGACTTGGTTGAATAAGCTCACTGTACTTTGCTTGGCGAAATGATGAGTAAGAAAACCAGTGGTATGTTTCTCTATTCATGAACTCATGAGAAGCGCTCGGTTGTAGCATGTGTACGGCTAGTTGAAGAGAATGGCACACACATCTAACTAGGATCAGATGAGGAATATTATACTTTAATTTTGTGTACACTTCATTGTTTACACCTGTCATGACAGATGCATTATCAGTGCCAAGTGATACTAGTCTTTGCAATTCAAGTCCATTATTCTTTAAACATTCTTACACAGTATAGCATATTGCTTTAGCACTACAGTCACACAGTTCTACTAAGTCCAAGAAAGTGACACTAAACCGTTTACTTTTCACGGAAAAATATCTTATTGATATACCAAGTAGCTTAGTTGCAGTAATATCATTGCATTCATCAATTAATAAGCTGCATTTGCTGTTTTCAATATTAGATATAAAGTATTTTTGGAAATATGGTGTGAGCACATTTGAAATAACTAAATTACACTTTGATCTTCTAAGCTTTAGATTCTTGCATCCTTTACTGTCACCAAAGTGTAACATACAGAGTTCACTTAAATGATCGACTACTCTTAGGGAACAATGTCCAGCTACGAACAAAGATATGCCTGCTTCTGTTGTTATCACGTCATTGCTGAGAGTGTTAAATGAAAGTTGTGTTTATTCTTAGCTTTCTTGTGTTTTGCTGTTTCAGAGTGTCTCTCAATATCTTATACCCTCGCGGCTATAGTACACAAAATAGTGCTGTCTTGTCACACACTACAATTGGAGAGTTCTTCAAAACAACTGTGGGAGTTCGACAGGGATGCATAATGTCCCCAGTACTTTTTAACATATACTTAGAGCACATCATACAAGAGACATTACATGACTATAACACGTCTATATCGATCGGAGGTCGCCCTATTTGCAACTTGCGTTTCGCTGATGATATTGATCTTATAGCTGGGTCAGAACAATCATTGCAAGAATTAACATCAAAGTTAGAAAAAGTGACCAGCAAGTACGGAATGGAAATCAATTCAGATAAGAGCAAAATCTTGGTAAACAGCAGAGACACTGAAAACCAGACTAATATCATGATGAATGGACACAAGCTTGAAGAGGTGAATACCTTCAAATACCTCGGATCCAGTATATGCAGCGATGGTAAATGCAAAGCAGAACTAAAAATAAGGCTGGAGATGGCTTTAGCGTCCTTGTCAAGGCTAACTGTGATTTGGAAAAGCAACATCAGTATTGGAGTGAAAATCAAACTGTATAGGTCGCTGGTGCTTTCTGTTGTGTTGTATGGTTGTGAGAGTTGGACACTCACTGCGGACATGGAGAGAAGATTACAGGCTTTCGAGTATAAATGTTACAGAAGAATTCTACGAATTTCCTATAGGGAACATAAGACCAATGTGTACGGAAGAAATAAATTAGAGATGTGTGCAGGTGTCCAGGAGCCATTGCTTTCAATAGTGAAACGACGAAAACTAGCATGGTTCGGACATGTATGCAGGCACGATTCCTTGTCAAAAACAATACTGCAGGGAACTGTCGAGGGTGGAAGAAGCAGAGGAGGACAAATAAAGACATGGACAGACAACATCAAGGAATGGACAGGGCTAGATATTTCCACACTCATCCGCATCGCTGAGAATAGAATTCGCTGGAGGACTCTGTGTGCTGAAGCATCCAATGTGGTACCCCTACGACCCTGAAGGGTTATGGGTTTATTGATATTGATTGATAGTACATTTACAATATGGATATGTACAATAACACTTCGTGTCATCTCTTCCAACTCTAATAAACCATTTTTTAAATCTCGAATCATTTAATCAATGTGCCCTAAATGATGTGGATAATTCTTGCTCATTATGATAAATAAATGTAAATTAAACAATAGCTCAAGTCACAGCAAAGATCCTGGAATGAATCCTAGTTTGATTCTCTACTGTGACCTTTGTTCTACTTTCGATGTATTACCTGACCTTTGATTAGTAGAATTTGTATTTAAAATTAAGGTATATTCATTGAAAATGCAAATTTATTTCGTAGTAGTATTTACATTAGGGTAAGGGTTAGGATCAGTTATAAATGAAATAATAAAGTAGTTATGAAAATTGTAATTATAAGTGTGCTTGATGTCGTTAGATGTGATGTCACGGCATCCATTACTTTCGCTAATTTCATTGGTGTTAACACGGAAATCCGTGACAACAGTGTGCTATTTCTAGCATAAAGTTGACTTGAACTAGGATTCAACCAGATCCTTGAATGATTGTGAATATGCAAATGAACAACGGCAATTTTAAATTTGTTTGTTTGTTAAATGGGGGATTTAAGCCTCTTAGCCTGAGGCACGATCTTTTCAATCTCGCAATTTTAAATCGGTAGTTGGTAGTTAATGAGTTTGCCTCTCTTTTGGAGAGGCGTGCCTCTTTCAACCAGCGGACAAAGTCCAATTAGGTTATATCAGGACACACTACCATAAAATATTAGAGGTAACAAAGACCCCATCAATAATAAGATATAATTTTAACCTTTAGCAAGCTAAAGGTGGTACGGATCCCCTAAAGTACTAGCTCCTTCTAAGCTAAAGGTGTCCTGACCCACCTATAAACATTACGTGTTTTTTCCCCGTAGTACAGCCTCGTTTGGAAATGCACATAAACTGGGACATGTTTCTGGCACATAAACTGGGACATAAATCTTGGCTCTATGTACTATTTATTAGAGTTCGACTTTTAAGTGTTCACAAAAATGTTTAAAAATAAACCAAAGTTTTTCAATAAAACTAAACAAATTATTTGACGAGTGAAAAGCACCAAAGAGCACTAAATAATGACAAAATGCACTAAAATGCACGAGCAAATTTTTGAAAAGCCTAAACTATTGCGGACACCAATTTAAAAAAAATTAACACTAGATGTTTTGAAAAAGAACCAGATATGGTGCGAAAAAGGAGAAAATTGCAACCGTTCATAAACCAACCAATTGTCATGCGCAGTGACTGTCTAAAAAGTGGGATTAAAACCTAAACAGTGTATTGGGTCGGGGAATATTTTATGGTAGTGCGTCCTGATATAACCTAATTGGACTTTGTTATCTGCTGGTTGAGAGTGTTGTTTATGGTGATTCTGATAGTTAGATTTTTTAAATATTGAATATTGCTCCCACGGAATTGTCAGTGAACACGAACAGTGGAACTAACAACATAGTTTTGGCGCATCTTAAGTATCGACAGTATCGTCAACTGTTGACGTTGTGAATGATTACCTAATATTGGCAGTGTTAGTTCTGTTAGATAAGTCATAAGTTGTGTAAAATTAGAGATTTTGGCAAAGGGGGAGTGGGGGGGGGGGGGGGTAAAAGGATTATAATTAGTTTAGGCTCTATATTTTTTTGGGTGGGGGAGAAGGGTTAGAATCAGTGTTTATAATTAATTAATTAATTCTCGTCTAAGGCGTTATTTATAGCGAAATTACAGCACAACAGTGGACGATACTTAATTTTTACCACAACGGTTACTTAAAGGAAAAATTTACCTAAAACTGATTCTCTTCCGCAGCTGAATCCTAGTTTAATTTTCCACTGTGACCTTTGTTCTACTTTCGAGGTATTACCTGACCTTGGCAGCGTGATTAGTAGAATTTGTATTTAAAATTAAGGTATATTAATTGAAAAGGCATATTGATTTCATATTAGTATTTACATTAGGGATGGGGGTTAGGATCAGTTATAAATGAAATAATAAAGTAGTTATCAAAATTATAATTATAGGCCTAAGTGTGCTTTATGTTGTTTATGGAGATGTGACATCACTGCATCCATTACTTTTGATAATTTCATTAGTGTTACACACGGAAATCTGTAACAGCAGTGTGCTATTTATAGCACAACGGTGACTTAAACTAGGATTCAACCTCTTCGGCTTTTCACTGACATGTTGTCATCTTGTATGATGTGATCCTCACCCGGTGTTCTTGCATCTATCCAACATCATGGATTTCTGTGTAACACCAATGAAAAAAATGGCTGCCATGACCTCACATCCAGACAATCACTGAGTTCAACTCTAGACACAGATTCTTCTTCTTTCGTTCACTTGAAACATGTCTATATCTGTAATTCTGTCTCCTTAATAAAACTCACTGTCTTTTGTAGTTCATACAGTGTCCAATAGAGTTTTGATTCCAGTGTTGTTTCCTCTGGCCAATATGTCTGCCTCAGCGTTTCATGCTCAGAACACTCTTGAAGTATATGTTTGGCACTCTGTACTGCAAGTCCATATGTACACATGGCCATGTTGCCAATCTTGAACTTTGTATACATGTGACTGCGGAGTTGGTTGTGTCCTGTTCTGAGACGTAGAATTATAACTTGTTCTGGTCTGTTCATAATATGATAGTCATCTTGTGTTGGTGTTTGTGGCTTTCTTATTGACTTGATCATCTTTTTTTTCTAATGGTAGGTGATTGGTATATCTGGTTGGTCTTCGGCAGCACCTTCCTTAGCCAGTTGGTCTGCTTTTTCATTTCCTGGTATTCCACAGTGAGAGGGTATCCACTGCATGGTTACCCTATACTGGTAAGACAATTCGCTAAGTAGTTTTTTCAAGTCTGTTAGTTTTCCAGACTGGAGAGCTTGAAGCACTGACCTTGCATCTGTCAGGAATACCACAGGCTGTAGGTCAGAGTTGGAGTTCAGCAGTTTTTTAGCTGCCACACTAATTGCCTGGATTTCTGCATCATAATTATTGCCGAATTTTCCTGTCGGTGTTCTGATTGTATCTCTAGGCTTGTGTGGATATTCTATATATACACCTGCACCTCCATTCCTCACGGCATTCTGTGCTGACCCATCTGTGTATACTCTGACCCATATATCTTTTGGATATTCCTCATCCAGGAAACTATGGGTGACTGTCCTTCGCTGCACACTGTTCTGTTCGTCCTCGCTTAGTATTCCTTTCACATGGGTCTGAATGTATATTGGCATTCCATGGCTTTCACCCCACTGGGTTTGTTCTGGTACAGACCGTAAGGGGCTGTCAACTTCAGGTAGGTCTGTAAGTTGTCTATGGAGTCGTTTAGCTTGATGGATAAATCTTCTCATTTTCAGTCGCCCCAAGGCTAGATTTTGAAATCTTTCCTTCATTGGATGACTTGGCATACACTGAAACTTTTCTGCTTGAATTAGTACTTTTGTGTCTCTGCGTTCGCCAAGTGTTTGCATTCTTCCCATTTTCTGCATCTCTGCTATGGGTGTTGATTTCATTGCTCCCAACATTATTCTAAGTGCCTGGTTTTGCACTTTATATAGATCTTGTAATGTTGTGTTTGATGCAGGACACCACGCAGCTGAACCATATTGCAGGTGTGGTCTTATGCATTGCTGATAAACTTTACTGAGTATATTTCCACTGGCTCCCCATGTGGTTCCACTTAGTTTTCTCAGGATAGCTAACTTCCTCCTGGCTTTTGTTGTTGCTTTTTTTATGTGCTGATTCCATGTCAGCTTATCATCAAAAGTAACTCCGAGGTATGTGGGTTGTTTGTCTTCTTTCAAGAGCTCTCCATCTATCTTGATATGACCAGCTTTTTGTTTTGGTGAGAGGGTAAAGAGTGTAGTGCTGCACTTATCTGTGTTAATGCTGACGCACCATCTATTTGCCCATAAGGTTAGGGCATCGATAGCTCTTTGTATTTGTTTAGTGGCCACTGTTGCATGTTCTTCCGTGCACCAGGTCATCAGCATACATTGCCACTTTGATCCTGTGTGGTAGTTCAGCATCTAGGTCATTGATGTTAACCAAGAAAAGTTTGGGTGACAGGATTCCTCCTTGGGGGACTCCATGACACAGTAGAACTTTTTTGCTCTTGCGACCATCTAATTGTACCCTGGCTCTTCTATTATGCAGGTATGCTTTTACCCATTTGTACATTCTTGAGCTAACCCTGCAATTTCGCAATTTCTTTAGGAGCCCTTCTTTCCAGACCTTATCAAATGCTTTCCTGAGGTCTATCCATGCTGCTAGTACCAGTTTCTTGGAAGGCATCTTCAATCTCTTGGGAGAGGTAGGTTGCCTGATCTTCAGTAGAGTAGCACTGTCTGAAACCTGCTTGCTGTGATACCAGAAGGTTTTCACTTTCGAGGTACCACTGCATCCTAAGATTGATAATGCGCTCCATTGTTTTACATAGACAGCTGATGGGCCTGTAGTTGGAGACTGTGTTGCCATCTTTTCCTGATGTGAGAAGTGGTATCATTATTGCTTCTCTCCATGCCTGTGGTACATTACCTGTGGACCAGCTTGTGTTAATGACTGCAGTAGCTTTGCTCTTACTGCAATTCCCAGGTTTCTAATCATTTCATTGGACACTCCATCAGCTCCAGGGGACTTTTTCATTTTTAATTTGGATATTGCATGGTCCAGTTCTCTCATTGTGATTGGTGCCTCCATGACTTCAGGTATAGGTTCGCCTTGTCCAATGTTTTGCTGGTTCTCTCGAACCTCCTGTTGTTGTTTGGATAACCCTTAAAAATTGCAATTCAATGATATCTCAATCAAATCTGTACGTCAACCCTGAAAAAAGTTATGAATTTTTTTCTAATTAATTTGACATCAAAATAATTTACATAAAACATATCATCATCAAGTGCCGTCTCCGCAACGAAGGTTGGCTGCAACGTATCTCCAACATGTCCTGTCTCTTGTCTTGGTGGTACACTCTGCTATACTGTAACCTGTCCATCGTTGTGATGTTACTCTCCCACTTGTATCTCTGCCTACCTCTTGCTCGCTTCCCTTTGACTTTACCCTCAAGTAAGGTCTTCAATAAGGTGTCATGTCTTTTAACTCTTTCAGCACGTAATTATACCCGGGGTTTTTACGTAATTAATTTTAGGCTAACTTTCTGGACCGCAACATGAGTTAGGCGCAAGCTTCCTGAAGACAAAGTATTAGCTATAGAAGGTCATATAAGGTATCAAAAGAAAGATAATTGAATGTGGAATCCATATACAATATAAAAATATAATAATTGTAAGAACAACATACAAAAACTGCACCAGAAACAGGAATGTTAGCTGGATAGACATTTTTTTAACATATATTTTCTTCTACTCACCCTCAATTTTACTTGTCTTGAAATGTTGATATCCATTCTTACTAAAGTACATGCATTGATAGCCAATTTACTAATCATAATTAGTTTATTTGAAGTAAATCTATCAACTGGCTAGTGTGTTATTCTAATTTTAGTGCACAATGTCCAATTTCAGAACCGAACAAAAATATTGTGAAAATTCAGGAAATATTTCCAAGTATTTAATTTTCAAAGATGAAATTTTTATTCCACTAAATATTATCATTAGGTCTAGCTATATTTTCTGTATAACATAATACAAAATTATCATTGATGTCACTAGGCCTATCTGATTCTTCAGAAACAATATCAGTGGGAACAGTTTTATAATTTTTGAGCTCTTACCTCTAATCTATTAGGGGTAGGTCTATTTCTTTTCCGATTTTCAACAAGTCGGCAACCTCCACTGTCAAAATCGAAAGCACTGTTGTTTACCTTGAAATCACTTGAAATAATATCTCCAATTATAATACTCAGGAATAATAAAGCCCAATGTTTGCTGAAGGATTCAGCTCTCTTGCTAGTGCAACATGAAGTCATTTTGCTAATTTTGAAATCCAGAACCTAACTTGTTTGAATTATAATTTGAAATAATTTTACCATGCTTGGGATTGCTGATCAAGCTGATGGTATCCGTTTGTTAGCCAGATTTCTAAATGTTAAATGGCTAAATAAGTTAATAGTTGTCATTTACGAACCAAACAAGGCCAAAACGGAGGGTATATATAGAGTTACGTTATACCGTGCATACGTAGTCAAAGGGGAGAGACTATGCTACGTTAAAACGGACATACGTAGGAATTGAGTTAATGTGCCCAAATTATTTCATTTGCCTGATTTTTATTTCTCTTAGTTCCTTCTTCATATTAAGTGTTTTTAGTATCTCTTTATTTGTTTTCTTCTCTTTCCATGATGTTCTCCCTATTCTTCTATATACCCACATCTCAAAGGCATCAATTTTGTCTTCTAATTGTTTATTTAGTGTCCATGTTTCTGAGCCATACATTAACCTTTAGCAAGCCAGATTAAAAAATACGAAACGTCTCCCTGCCACCGGATTCTTTTTTGAAAATTTGCGTTATTGATGGTGACTGTTTTGAAAATGTGATAATCTTTTGGTTGTTAGAGATATTTAAATAATATTTGCACATATAAATAAAGAATTAAATTAAGCATAGTTTGGTGTAATTTATGTACGTGTTTTGTGATACCAGACGTATGAGAAAGTGGTAAAGACGTTTTTCACAAAAAACATATTTTATAACAAATAAAGAGAAAAAAATAAATAAAAAAATAACTTACCGGTACCTTACTTATCGAATTCCTTGGCAACACTGTAAACTAAATCACGCAAATCTGTTGTATTTATGTTCTTTCACTGCGAAATTATCAAAATATAGCCGGGGGAACTGTATAAAACATGTAGATTTGCAGTAAAATCGTTCTTTGAGCTTAGGTCTAGAGCCATTTTTGGTGCCACTTCAACATAATCGAAATCAAACGTCTACAAGTCTCCAAACCAATGGGGCATTCTGTATATTCACTGCTGTGAAACTAAATAACTCAATAATTCATGATTCAAGCCACAATTCAATGTTATTTTATTCAAAATACGATGAAAGAAAGGTCTATAAAACTGGTCCACCATCATGGTATTTTACCAGTGTGCAGATGTGGTCAGATTAATTGCTATAAAATTTTTATCTTCTGGCTAGCCATTGTTACAATGATCATGTCGGACATAGGAATGAACCAGCTTCAATAGTGCATGTTCCCGAGTAACTAATCAGGCTGTGGGGCGTCTATTTATAACGATATCTCATTGGATGGAGTATGTCACCAACGGCACTAGTTGCCATTTTTTTTTTCGCCGACCGGTGTTAATATAAGCGTGGTGAAGGTTAATATGGAATAGATGTAGAATTTTATAATTCTCATTTTTAATTTTTTTGTAATTTGTTTAGATATTAATAATTTCCTCATGTCATTGAAGGTACTTTTAACCATTCCTATTCTCCTTTTAACTTCTGTTTCACATCTGCCATCATTTGTGACTAAGTGTCCAAGATATTGATACTGTTTTACTTGTTGTAGTTTCTCTCCATGTATGTTTGTGTTTAGCTCCTGTTCTTCTGTGTCTTTGCTGATTATCATGGTTTTTGTTTTTTGGATATTTATATCTAGTCCATATTCATTACTTGATTTATTGACTTGATCTATTAGTCTTTGTAGTTCATGCTCACTTTCTGCCAAAAGAACAGTGTCATCTGCATATCTAAGGTTATTTATTATTTTCCCATTGATCGTGAGTCCTGGTATTTCTTCTAATTTTTAAAGATATTCTCTGTGTAGATATTAAATAAGCTTGGTGATAAAATGCATCCTTGTCTTACTCCTCTTCTTATTTCTATGTATGGTGAGTAGCTGTTTTCACACCTTATTGATGCAGTTTGTTCCCAATATATATTTCTAATCAGTCTGTTGTCTTTCTCATCTATGCGTATTTCTTGTAAACATTTGATTAATTTTTCATGTTGGACTCTGTCAAAGGCCTTGCTGTAGTCTATGATGCAAATATAGATACATATAGATACACATTAAACATATAGGAAAATATAAATAAAACTGGTTAGTTAGTTAGTTAGTCGTCGGATCATCATCACTGCAAACTGGACATGCCCATAGTAGCTCCGATCTCTCCTTGAGTATATCCGCCATTACACTTCTGCTGACAGTACCGGTCCTATGCTGGTTGACCATCATTCTTCTGCGCCCTCCAAAATGTTCACCTCTAGCAACACCGCATTTCAATCCCTGATCTTTATTCCTAGCCATTGAAAAGGAATCATCATCCACATTAGTCTCACTCTCACGTGTTATATCTCTTAAGGAATTCAAAACGTCAGCACGATCCACTGCCCCAGCGCCCTGTGCCACAATCGCGCATGCTGCCAGTTGATCCGCTCTTTCATTGCCTCGAAAGACCACGTCCCGGCACGAAAATAAATATAACCACTTTCAGCCTCGCCTTTCTCAATGCCTCAATCCACTGTTCGCGAATGAGACCCACGTGTACCTTCTTAATCATACTCATAGAGTCACTCAAGATGCAGACCTGCTTTACCTTCTGTGTGTATAACCACTCAAATGCCCTGGTCACCGCTATAGTCTCCATGGTCATAATACATGTAGTGACCGCAAAGGAACCACTCTTCTCCCTGATCGTTTTACCTGCGCACTGAGATGTGAAGGCCCAAGCACTTCGAACATGTCTAATCACAGATCCATCAGTGTATATAATCACATCCCCCTCTTTGGTATTCTCACTGACCAAAGCCTGCACTTCTTTCTCCATAGCAGGTGCGGAATGGATAAGTCTACCCACAGATTTTGAAAGTAGTAATATCACTTAGCAGGGAATGCAGAGAAATAAAACTTGTGACCACAAAGTGTAGCAGAGCTGATAATTTCTGAATTATCTTTTTTATTTTCAATAATACAATACACAAACTATACATTTTTGTGTTCGTGAAAACAAGACGTATATGTTGATCACAATTCTGGAATGTTCAGATGGACACAGAATTAATTGATATTCAAAATGGCTGCAAATTTGCATAATTATAATGAAAATAAATTAAATATCTTTTAAACATAATAAAATACCACAGAAATTATATATTTTTGTATTTGTAAAGACAAGACGCATCTGTTGATCACATTGCTGTGATTATCAGAAGCATGTACAACTAATTAATATTAAAAATGGTGGTAAACTTGCATAATGAAAACAAATGTTTATGTTTTAAAAAAATTAACTGCTGTTTTCTTCATCTTCTTGTATCCTTAAAAGTTAAATATATAAAAAGAAAAATGGTTAAAGAACTTAATAAATCTAGTTTCAAACATGAAATGTGATGACATCACTAAAAGTCACAAGAAATGTATTTAATTTTATAGCTTAACTCTTTCCGGACCAATCGCCAGTATACTGGCTTTATACTGTGGGTCTACAGGACCAATCGCCAGTATACTGGCTTTGATTTGATCAACGTCTTAGATCGATCATATATTGATCAGTTATATTTCGTTTTGCCCAGTTCAAGTTTTTATGTTAACCTCTGAACATCCGGGAAAGATCCTCTTCCGTTTTACAACCGGTACCGAAACACATGTGGTGTGTACAAGAAGATTTGTGATCGACATATTCTGTAACTTTTATTTCTGAAAAAAATGGCAACGCCCACTTCTTCTAGATACAGTGCAGAACAAGCTATGGTTATGTTTCAGAGCTTGCTAGTTAGTGAATCTGATAATGATGATTCCGATAGTGATTATAGGCCTAGTGACTTGTCGAAAGGTAAGAAACCAAAGCAAACTGGTGTAGGTTTTATAAAAAATTTAACAGCTTGCATCAGATCAAGTAATGTTAGTTCCTCTGAAGAAGCATCTAATAGTAGTGATGAATCTACTGATTCAGAGGATTTAGCTGGTACTTCTAGGCCTACTAATGCTACAAGTAGGCCTTTGAATCATACTTCCACAGATCGACAAGGTAGGCCTAGGACTGATGCTGTGTGGCGTGAAGCCCTAGAAGGAGAGAGTATAGGAGTGTCTCACTTCAGACAGATACAGTCTGGCTGCAAACTTGGCCTTCCTGAAAATGCCTCACCTCTCCAGTGTTTACTATCCTTGATGACAGAACCAATAATTGACAATCTAATAGCCAATGTAAACTCTTATGCCCAGCAGAAATTGGAAATGAATACACCTCGAAGGAAATATTCTACTTATTCAAAATGGACTGCGCTCGACCGAAATATTTTTATGAAGTTTCTCGCCACCCTGATAAACATGGGTTTGGACCCCAAACATTCCATAAAAGATTTTTGGTCCACAAAAACACACAGAAGTAGCCCCTGGTTTGGATCAATTTTCAGCAGGACCAAATTTTTATTGATTTACCAATCAATGCTTCATGCGGCTGGAGCTGATGCACAGGGTAAAATTAAAATAGAGCCGTTCATAAATGAATTAGTTGCAAGCTTTCAGAATGCATTCTATCCTTCTGAAAACATATGTATAGATGAGATGGTTATAGGCCACAAGGGAAGGTTTAGGCACAAGCAATATAATGCAAGCAAGCCAAAAAAATATCATATAAAATCATACGGACTCTGCGACTCCATCACCGGATATGTTTTCAACCTGCTGGTATATTTTGGTGCGGACACGACATACAGGCTGGAAACTGATACAAAGTCTACCCATGCTGTCAAAATTTTTGACAAACTACTAGAAGGCATCACAGGACATCACCATTTGTTTGCTGACAGGTATTATTCGTCCTTACCTCTTGTCCAGTTTCTGCGGCAGAGAAATCACCATTATACTGGAACTCTCAATGCGAACAGACGAGGGTTTCCACAAGAAATGAAGAATAAGAAAATAGCTGTCAATCAACCAAAATGGTTCATAAATGATGAAGATAAAGTTATGTGTGTCAGCTGGAGAGATAAAAAATCGAAGAAACCTTGCCAACTGGTAACAACATGTGGAAGCGCAACATGTGAAATTAGAATTGAGGGTAGGAGCGAAGTCTGGAAACCATCACCCATTCATAATTACAATATGTCAATGAATGGATGTGATAGAGTAGATCAGATGATTTCATATTATGGAAACCACACAAGAAAAACAGTAAAGTGGTGGAAAAAAGTATTTATGTGGGTGTTGGAAATAACACAACTCAACGCCCACATTTTATACACACTTAGCCGCCCTTGCGCAGAGAAGCCTATGCCCCTTTCAAACTTCAAGGACATATTGATAGAGGAGCTATGTAGTTTATTTGAATTAGAGGCACCTAATAACATTGATGCTGCTTTATTGTCCAAGCCAGGAAGAAAAACAGTAAATACAGAGCTTGAAAGGTATCAGGGAACCACCCATCTCATTGACTCCGGTGGAAAAGACAGGCAATGTGCTCATTGTGCTACTAAGCAAATACGAAAGCGCAGTAGCTACTACTGCATAGGATGTTCACATAAGCCACATCTGTGTGCTAAATCATGCTTTAGGGAATATCACACAAGATGATCTCATTTGTAACAAATAAAAACTTGTAAATAATAAAGCCGTGACTGGATGTAAATATTTTCATATTTTTATTGCTTCTGATGTCATTCAGAAAAATGTACATAACTTTAACATTTATTGATATTTATTCATCAACTAAACTGCATAATGAAGAAAAATGGATATATTTGTGTAAATATTCTTGAAAAATGGATATCAACAATGATAATCAAGGACAAGTATGGATACATTTGGGTAAGTCACAATATTTATACTAATAAATTAACATTTTCATTTTATTTTTGTGTGTTTTACTAACTCTAACCTTGTGAAGTAATCAAATATCATCAATGTACTTATATATTCATATTCTGTATCCATTCCCCTTTCCAATGATATATTACACATACACTATTTATCAATATTAGTATGTCAAGTGATACAATGAAGAACACATGTAAGGAAATTTTTCTACCCCTAAATATTTTCATATTTTTATTGCTTCTGGTGTCATTCAGAAAAATTAACATAAATTTAACATTTATTGATAGAAATTCATCAAATAAAATGCATAATTAAGAGAATTGAATATACTTGTGTAAACATTCTTGACAAATGGATATAATCAATGATAAGTATGGATACATTTGGGTAAGTCACAATATTTATACTAATAAATTAATATTTTCATTTTATTTTTGTGTGTTTTACTAACTCTAACCTTGTGAAGTAATCAAATATCATCAATGTACTTATATATTCATATTCTGTATCCATTCCCCTTTCCAATGATATATTACACATACACTATTTATCAATATTAGTATGTCAAGGGATACAATGAAGAACACATGTAAGGAAATTTTTCTACACTTAAAATTTACTCTGGTCCAAACCTAAAAATACTCAGGTCCTGAAAGAGCTAGGCAAATTTTTCCAAGCACACTAATCCCAGATGTCCTAGTACCTAAAATATTATTTCTAATCCTAACCATACTCTAAGTACTTGGCTTACGCTTGTCAAATCACACAACAAAAGTTAAGTAATAACTTGAAACTAGAACAAAGGTCACAGTGAAGAACTATACTTTACTTGAGCCACATGCTCTTGTAATTTTCTGCATGGATCATGGCCGTAGGTAGTGTCCCGTATGGTAAGGGGGTGATTCCTTTTATTTTTTCCATTTCATTTATGGGAGAGGCATTTGTGATAAGCCGATGTGTTTGATTTTGTACTTTGTCCAGAACTTATATATAGGAATTGGCTGCTGAAGTTCGTGCTGTTGATCTGAGTCTGTAGTCTAGTGCTGGTGTAATTGCACCGGCAACGTTGCTTAATTGTCCCAAAGCTTGTTCCTTCCAATTTTCTCAGGATGGCAAGTTTCTTTCTTGCTTTTGCCTTTATTATCTCAGTGCGAGGCCTCCATGTTAATCTCTTATCTTGTGGTGTACCCATGTACACTGGCTCCTCTTCTGTTTGGATACATGTATTTCCAAGCCTTATCTCTCCAGCTTTGTCCCTATTTGAGATCATGAAGAATTATTGTATTTGATTTTTCAGCATTGATCTTTACAGTTTATTTCTCTTCCTGCCCATGCTGCTATGTTGTCTGCCACTGTGTGTAACAGTGTGTAGTTTCTTGTTGGTGATCTTTAGATGTTCTTCTGCACACCACACCAACAAGTCATCAGCATACATGGCTGCTCCTAAACCTTGTGACATTTTGCATATTAGATCATTTACTATGGCCTACTGAGACGGCACTGCTTCCAGACTTGAGGGGTTCCATGGATGACCTGAAGCGAATCACACAATTCATTGAAGCTATATATTGGTGCTGTATCTTGATATCTGACTGAAGAACGATGAAGAAGAATATCATTTATCACAAGAAACAGAGTTGGAGACCATACTGAGCCTTGAGGAACTCCATGATTTAGGAGAACCATTTTGCTGTTGCGACCTTCCATAGTGACTTCAAAATATTTAAGGTCCTGTTCTTTTTCAATGAATGAGCCCATGAAACTGACAGCTGGCAGTGTTTTGTCACTAATCAGATTATTATTTAAGGAATAACAAACAACTTTTGCTTTCAAGTGATTTATCACAGTGTTTATGTTCTGCACCATATTGACAATTGATCTAGTCCACACTGTATACTGTCAGCGATATATGTTCTGTACCTGCCCATGTTGTATAGTAGGATATCATCAACATATATTAGAACTCTACAATTGCTTTAGGTTTGCAATTCAGCAATTCTTAACTCATACACATTAAACAGCACTGGGGACAGAGGAGATCCTTGTGACAGACCAGGTGCTATTGTTTTGATCTCAGACATCCAAGGATCCGCACCTCAGAGCTTTTCTACAAATTAGCACATTTGCTATCCAGCATATAATCCAGGGATGGATATCATGTTCCTTTAGCATGTCGACAAGATGGGTGTAACTAATTCTATTGTACGCATCTTCTAGGTCTATCGATGAAGCTACATATTCTTCTTTATTCTGAAAACCTTCATAAACTTCATATGCAAGAACTGCTGTATTTGTGACTGTCTCTTCTAGGTCTGTATGCACCTAGGTTATTTGGGAGAACGCCTTTTATCTCAAGTTCCCTGGTTATACATCTAGCGACAATTCTTTCAAGAATCTTACCATACATATTCTGCAGTGTGATATGCGATAACCTTTTATGTCTATAGAATCTTTGTCTGGTCTTGGCACTGGTATAAGATAGCTATGTAGCCACTCCGCTGGTACTACTCCTGTTTTCAGACTCCCATTATAATTGACCGTCATATTAGCTAGCATATTCTCCCCAATGTTCTTGAGTAAGCTGTACCTAATTCCATCCTGGCCTGGAGCGCCATCGGATGCATTCTTAATAGCTAGTTGCACTCTTAAACATCTGTAAACTGGTCTTCTTTGGCCCTGATATCCATGACGGATGTCATGGTGTGCAGCATTTCTTTGGATGAGTGTTTGACTTGCAGGAAGGAAACAATTTCTTATATGACTTAGCTCATAAGAAAAATCTTGTGGTTGCTCACTCTAAAGCCTATCCCAAGGACTGTCAGTGTTTTGATAATGTTCATTAAGACATACAGTAGTGCTGTGGTGACAGGTGATCCTTTGTCAATGGCCCACGAGCTTATTCCAGCCGCCACCATGCTGATGGCTTGTTCATGGTCTGATTCAGATAGATTGAACATGTCAAGCTCATGTACTAGGTATTTTGCCTCATTTGTCTTTTTATAGGAATATACTGTCACAATGCCTACATATTTTCAGGGTCATAACTGTTGTGAATGGTGATATATGTGAAACTTTCATTGTTTTCATGTAGTTAGCATAAAAAGCAGTGTGTTTATGTATCATACCTTCATTCTAGATGATAAGGTTTCTAATATCACACACAACATTTCCATATTTGCCTTTTATTACATTTTGGAAGGCACAGTTTATATTTTATATTATTTCCTCTCAAATAAGTACTCCGTCATTAAATTGGATTTATTTACTATCAATATGCTTTATCGTCTAACTTACATTTGTTCCAAGCTGTGATAGTTGTTTCTAAATCTGTCCCCACTTTGTCTCAAAGATACTAATAGTGCTTCAGCAGTATTTTGTTTATTTTCTAGAATTGATGAAGTATATAAAACATGCTACCATGCAGGCTGGCTCATGTGATAAGCCACAGACAATAATTTCAAAATTTTTTACTTCTGCTGTGAAAGTGAAACCCTCTAGTGGAAGCATAAATTGTATAGGCCTACGGGTTGTTACAGACAAGCAAGATACATTTGAGGTAAATCTGAGAATACTGTTGTCTTACAATACTTTTCATTATAGATTTTGATTGATTTTTAAATTATTTTCTGCTTTATTGATTTTTATTAATTGCTCAGATGTACAAGAGCCATTGCTTTCAATAGTAAAATGTCAAAAACTAACATGGTTTGGACATGTATGCAGACATGAGATTCTTTGTCAAAAACAGTACTACAGGGAACCGTCGAAGGGAACCAGATTGAGGGCAAATAAAGACATGGACAGATAACATCAAGGAATGGACAGGACAAGATTTTTCCTCAACTCCTCTGCATTGTTGAAGATAGAAATTGCTAGAGGACTGTGTGCTGAAGCATCCAATGTGGTACCCCTACAACTCTAATAGTTACGGTTATTAATTAAAATTAATTATTGATTTTGAAGATGAAAATCTTGAGGTAGTTACTCAGTTTTACACTGGCTATTTGGGACGCAGAAAAATATGATTTCTTTTGTATTTGACTCTCAATCCCACACATTAGTGAATTTCATATAAATGCAACTCAGCCTCTAGTCCTCATATACTGTTCTCAGTACGCAAGAGATCGTGGTAGTGAGTAAGATGATATGTTGGTTTCAGAAGCTCACTTAACCCTAATCTACAGCAAGCCACTAAAAAGGTAAAGGTCAGTTAGGAAGACTCTTTCTGCTGGTTTTCTTATTCTTTTTGCTTTATACCCCTTTATGCCTTGCAGTGTCAGGGGTAAAAGAGTTTTCTGGAGATGGCTTTTTTTGTGTGCTATATTTGTTTTCGTTGACTCTTTTATTTTTGTAATCCATCTTTTGCATGGTCTGTCCCTGACTTTGTATCCATCGTGTCTGATGTCAGTCCAGAAGATTGTGAAAACCACTTTATCTGTTGTCTGCTGATGTAATCCAGGATTGGCATTGTGTTTGTTAGTCTTTTGATTTTTTCATTTTTGACTTTGTCTCTTATTGTTACTCCGAGAATGCAACTTAGATAAGTCATATCTGTTGTAACAAGTTTTCTTTTGGCTTTTTTAGTCTTTGGGTCATGATATCTATAGTTAGTTAGTCATCAGATCATCATCATGGCACTCTGGAAACAAGTCTATAGGTGCTCTGATCTCGTATTTAGTATATCCTCAGCATGTGGTAACTGACTGCTCTGGTTCTGTGTTGGTTGATAACTCTTCTTGTGAGTCCTATATGCCACTCATTTTTTACAACATCAAGCTGCACTGTAGCCATAGATACGAGGGAAGAAATATGCTCCATATCTTCCAACTTGTCAAATTAATTTTTTTTTCTCAAGTTCACATCTATATCTGTAATTCTGTCTCCTGAATAAAACTCACTGTCTTTTGTAGTTCACACAGTGGCCCATAGAGCTTTGATTCCAATGTTGATTCCTATGGCCAATATGTCAGTCTCAGCATTTCATACTCAGAACACTCTTGAAGTATAGGCCTGTCCACATGTACACATAGCAGTGTTGCCGATCTTAAACTTTGTATACATGTGACTGCGGAGTCAGTTGTGTCCTGTTCCGAGGCGTAGAATTTACAACTTGTTCTGATCTGTTCATAATGTGGTAGTCATCGTGCATTGGTGTTTGTGGCTTTCTCATTGACTTGATCATCTGTTTGTTCTGATGGTATGTGATTGGTACATCTGGTTGGTCTTCGGAAGCACTTTCCTTAGCCAGATGGTCTGCCTTTTCATTTCCTGGTATTCCACAGTAAAAGGTTATCCACAGTAAAAAAGTATGTTTTGTAAGTCTGTTAGTTTTCCATACTGGAGAGCTTGAAGCACTGACCTTGCATCTGTCAGGAATACAGTGGGCCAGGGTTGGAGTTCAGCAGCTTATTTAGTTGCCAACCTAATTGCTTTATTTCTTCATCATTATTATTGCAGAGTTTCCCTGTTGGTGTTCTGATGATATCTCTAGACTTGTGTGGATATTATATATATACACCTTCACCCACATTCCTCACTGCATTCTGTGTTGACCCATCTGTGTATACTCTGACCCATATGTCTTGTGGATATTCCTCGTCCAGGAAACTGAAGGTGACTGTTCTTTGTTGCACACTGTTCTGTTCATCCTCGCTTAGTATTCCTTTCACGTGGGTCTGAATGTATATTGGTATTCCACACCTTTCACTAAGGGGTTTGTTCTGGTACGGACCTTAAGGGGCTGTTTTCTTCAGGTAGGTCTGTAAGTTGTCTACAGAGTTGTTTGGATTGGTGGATACAGCTGCTTCTTTTCAGTCGTCCCAGTGCTAGATTTTGGAATCTTTCCTTCATACTTAGGAGACTTAGCATACACTGAAACTTTTCTGCTTGTATTAGTACCTTTGTGTCTCTGCATTCACCAAGTGACATTATCCTTAGCGCCTGGTTTTGCACTTTATCTAGATCTTGTGTGGTGTTTGATACAGGACACCACACATCTGAACCATATTCCAGGTGTGGTCTTAAGCCTTGCTGGTAAACTTTACGGAGTATATTCCCATGTGCTCCCCATATGGTTCCATTTAGTTTTCTCAGTATAGCTAACATCTTCTTGGCTTTTGTTGTTGCTTTGTTTATGTGTTGCTTCCATGTCAGCTTATCATCAAAAGTAACTCCGAGGTGTGTGGGTTGTTTATCTTCTTTCAAAAGCTCTCCATCTATCTTGATACTGGCTTTCTGTTTTGGTGAGAGGGTAAAGAGTGTGGTGCTGCACTTATCAGTGTTAACACTGACGCACCATCTATTTCCCCATAGGGTTAATGCATCAATATCTTGTTGTATTTGTTTAGTGGCCACTGTCGCATGTTCTTCCATGTACCAGGTCATCATCATACATTGCCAATTTGATCCTTTGTGGTAGTTAGGCAACTAGGTCATTGATGTAAACCAAGAAAAGTGTGGGTGACACTCCCTGGGAGACTCCATGACCCAGTAGGACTTTCTTGCTCTTGCGACCATCCAAATTTACCCTGGCTCTTCTATTATGCAGGTATGCTTTTACCCATTTTACATTCTTGAGCTAACCATGCAATTTTGCAATTTCTTTAAGAGTCCTTCTTTCTAAACCTTGTCAAATTCTTTCCTGAGGTCTATCCATGCTGCTAGTACCAGTTTCTTATCTTGGAAGGCATCCTCAATCTCTTGGGAGAGGTAGGTTGCCTGATCTTCAGTAGAGTAGCACTGTCTGAAACCTGCTTGCTGTGATTCCAGAAGGTTTTCACTTTCAAGGTGCCACTGCACCCTAAGATTGATAACACATTCCATTGTTTTGCATAGACAACTTGTGAGGCTTGTAATTGGACACTGTGTTGCCATCTTTTCCTGATTTGAGGAGTGGTATCATTATTGCTTCATGCCTGCAGAACATTACCTGTGGTCCAGCTTGTGTTGAAGTTCTGCAGTAGTTTTGATCTAGCTGCAGTTCCCAGATTTTTAATCATTTCATTGGACACTCCCTCCGCTTCTGGGGACTTTTTCATTTTCAATTTGGATATTGCATGCTCCAGTTCTTTCATTATTATTGGTGCCTCCATGACTTCAGGTATAAGTTCGCCTTGTCCAAGGTTTTGCTGGTTCTCTTGAACCTCCTGTTGTTTGTCTGGGCTAACTTTGGCGTTATTGTCTTCTGTAAACAGCTGCATTCTTACCTGTTAAAATGTTTCTATCTTTATACAGTGTGATCCTTGTATTTCTCTCTGTACCTTCATCATTTAGTTGTTTTACAAGTTTCCATAATTTCCTAGTGTCTCTTTCAAGGTATATATATTAAAGAGCACAGGAGACAATATGAACTCTGTCTGGATATATTGTTGTTGAATCAGACATCCAATTGCCAGGCCTCAGTACCACCCTCCTTTGAAACAAGGTTGAGGAAATCCATTTCACAAGAAAAGGATTTATGTTAATTTCTAATAACTGATCCAGCAGGACTAAATACAAATAAAAACTGATACAATGGGACCCTGTTGTAATCATCCTCCAAAAATTGCTGCCACGCACTCTCCATAAGTTTATGGAAACTTCAATAAACATCCTGTGCAAAGACAGCAGCAATAAACTATGTCTTTCCTAAGCAAAGACAGCAGCAATAAATTATGTCTTTCTGTTTGGCTATTATCCTCCAGTGTAGACAAAGAAGATGAAAATGTTAAAGCAAGCATGTCATTTTTCTTTTGCAAGGATTTTTTAAATAGAAATTTACAATAGTATTCTGCATATTGTTTATTATTATATATCCCTGCAATTTTGTTAGACCCATAACAGTTTTAGGTATTGGTATCAGATAGCAAGTGCAGGCAGTCCTAACAACGATACCTTTTATTAACTCTTACAGGATGAAGCGACAATCTATTTGTCGTTTACCTTTTTCCTCTCCGGACTAATCAACAACCTACCGGTATTTGTCATTTTGGAATAGTAGAGTTAATACTCTGTAGTATGTTTATATTTGATCCCAGCGTTTACAAATTAGTGTCAGCCATACTCGACACCACTTCCATCTGTTTTAATTCAATCATCGCTTGTGGAACACTTTTGTGATTCTAAAACTTCTTTCATAACAACGGAATTTCAACTGTTGATTTGTGTTTCCTCATTTTTTTGTGGATAGTTTCCTCATCTATTCTTCAAATAGTATGTAAACACTATAAATTAAAATGTTTTTGTGTTTTAAATGTGATTAAATTACATTGGATTATATGCATAATGATGTTTTTAATTTTGTCGAGCTGGTTGTGTAAGGGAATATTATTCATTTGCATCAAGTGTAAGCAGACCTATAAATTTTATAATTTTTTTCCATACCTCCCACCTATATCTCATTTTATATATAATTATTGGCAGTAATATTAGGTTTAATTAATGTAATTAGTGTAACATTGAGTTACTGATGGCTTTCATCTATGGGTAGTGTTCTAGGATTATATTTTAGAGCAATTATTGAAACATTTAGTCACAATAGTACATACAATTTTATATATCATGTGACATATTCTTTCCAGAACGTTGTCTTTGTCGTGGATGCTCTGAATGTCTCTCTGTTCCAGGCAAGCAGGCCTACATTAGTCAAAGACATGTGCATACATTCTTTAATGTCGCTGGTCCATCGTCTTCCTCTTCTTCTCTTGCCTGACACTCTGCCCTCTAGAATCAGCCTTTCGATACCATCATGTCGCTTTAAGTGTCCAAAATACTGTAGCTTCCTTCTTATGATGGTTTTTAGAAGCCACCCTTCGTTTAGTTTCATTTATTTCAAAACTTCAATGTTCTTCTTTTTCTCTGTCTATGATATTCATAGGATATTTTTGTAGCACTTCATTTAAAATGAATTTATTATTTTGGATATTGTCTTGTTTAAAGTCTAAGTCTCGCATCCATATGTTGCCACTGGGATCTTAAAAGGGTTCATTTAGTGTCATGATTACTACTTTGCCATAGCTTTCTCATTTGTGTTAATTTGAGTGTTGCAATTGTGAGTCTTCAAATCTCGACTAAACAATCTCCAGAACTGTTTATATTTGTTTCCAGATATACAAATTTGTTTACATATTCTAGTTCTATATTGTATATTTTAATTATTGGTTTGATCTTTGTTTTATCTGTTGTCATAATTTTATGATTATAAAAAAGCCCAAAAAAATTATGGCATGACCATTGTAAATTATTTAAAAAAATTTGTAATTGAAAATTAATGAAACTTTCCTGAAGTAAGTATATTTTGATATAGTAATAAATATAGTATTTTGGCAACCTATAAGTGCATAGAATAAGTTTAAATAAAATTTTAGGTGAAATTTTTTGTCATAATTTTATGACAATTTAAAAAAATGTCTACTTCATCTTAATTTAAAAATAAAAAATGTCAGATACATGTTTAACTATTGTAAACATATAGGGAATTCATTGTCGAACATTTGCGTATATAATACATATTATAGGAAGTATAATTAAATGATTCATAATAAAATTAATTATATCAGTCATAGATAAAATTCATGCTGAAAAACAGGCTGATATGACTGTGGTTTTGCCCTTGACCCACTACGAGTTAAGCTGCTGTTAAATAAAAATGCTTATTCTTTGACCTGGTCATCCTGTAGCTTATCAATGTCATCATATCTTATGCCATCAGGCCCAGGCACAGCATTTTTGTATGTGTCTGATGTATATTTCTGTGGTCTCAGTGAATAAGCAATTAAGTCCAAAAACAGAAATTTGCAGGAGATGAAAAATAAACTTCACACTCTCGTATAAATATGCATTATATTTGAATATACACATATACTTAAATAATTATTGCACACTCCAAAATAACAATGAAGATATCAGCCTGTTACCTAATAGTAAATAATAAATACGTTATTGTTACTAGTCACATAAATAGACTAAGTCTGGCTCCATCACCTCTGTGACTGTGTGGGCAGGCTGCGGAACATATCATGTAAGACTGTATTACAGTCCACTAAACCAGCTAAGGGAGGAACACTGACCCACAGACGAATATCCACAGAAAGCTGTATGGGAGCACCAAGGAGCTTTCAAATACAGCAGGATTCATTAAGAAAACCGGACTTGCTGTGTAGACATGTCAAACTTCGAACGAGAAGAAGTAATTTTTGTGATTTATTCATTTAAAAAGCATACTAATAATTAATTTTGATATATTAACATTAAATTAAATTAACATTAATACATAGTTTATTTTTAGTTTATCTTATATTTATTACTGTCCGTCGCACAGTAAAATGAGTAGTGCCGGCAAAAAAAGTTTGTCAGTGTGCAGCGGAATACTTAACATTTGGGTTCATACCCGCTGTCCACGATCAAAGGTCACTTTTTTGTCTGTTATGCCAACAATGCTTGATCAATGAAGTGATGTAGTCTTGAGGTGCATTTGAAGGCAAAACATAATGCAGATAATGTCAATTCAGATTTAAATTACTTTCAAACTTTGAAGAAGAATTTTGAAAAAAAGAGCAACATTAAAGTCTTTGTATCTTGATCATACTACAACTCTCAGTCGTACTCTTGAGAAGAGTTATGTGATTTATTTACTCATTGCTAAATCTGGGAAAAATCATACTGTAAGAGAGAATTTAATGAAACCATCAATATCAGCATTTCTTAAAACAGTTCTTAAAAAAAATATGACACGGATGTGAAAAATATGCCACTCAGTAACTGTTAGCTGAGGAATAGATGAATTGAGTGAAGATATTGAAATACATCTTGTTGGAAAGCTTAAAACAAAAAAATTCCCATTGCAAATGGATGAATCCACTTTGAAAGACAGTGAATCCAACTGATAACTTACATAAGATATATTGATAAAGGTGATTTTGCTGAAGAAATGTATTCTGTAAATCATTAGAAAGCAATACTACCTCTAGATATATAATATAATGAGCTAAAAAAAAATACTTAGATGTCAATAATATACTAATGAAAAATATGACATTTATAAAAATATGGCAAGAAAAATGGCTGCTTAAAATTGATGAAAGATGAGAATCCAGAAATGCTTCTTGTACATTGTGTTATTCATAGGGATACATTGGTTGCTAAAAATATTTTACCTGTTCTTCATGAAGTACTAAATTGGAGCCCAATGTGAAAGCTTTCTGCAACAAGCATTAAGTGTCTCACTAAATTTAGTACATTCATCTAGATGTGACCTCACATTGAATATTTTAGTTGTCTATGATATGTTTAAAAAAAATGTATTTAGGGCATACTGTTTTTTTCTTGATGATTTCTTCCTAAAACCCAAGTCTTGTGCCCTGAAAATTTTGTAATTAGGCTTCATTTAGGTCATAAAAATTCATTTTTTTAATCTAAAAAATATGTATATGTCACTTAGGGTGGCATCAGACTCTTAGGAACGCTTTGGTGGGACATTGTAAAAAAATGGTTGGGAAACACTGTGAGAATTCCTCAGATGGGGATATTATTGTATGCACTGATGGGTCTGTGGTTCGACACATGCACAGTGCTTGGGCATTCATGGCTAAAAGATGATGATGATGTTCCTCCTTCGCAAGCGAAGATGAGAATGGCATGAAAAACAATAAATATGATGAACAAGTTAAAAAAACAAAACATTTGTGATTGTCTAATTTGGTTTGTAAGTTCGTAGATGCCTGATGAGTCCAATTCGTACCAGGAAAGTTCTGTTGCAGTGCATGCAGGAATGTAGAGGGTTTGGAGGAGAGTTTTCAGATTTGTCCTTCCGCTTTCGTCGCTTGTAAATTGCCCGCAGTGTTCTTTCTTTTTCAAATTTAGTGATGCCATCAGTGATCTGGGTGTGCCAATCTGATGGATCAAGTGCTGTTGTCTTCCAGAAGCCAGGATCGATGCAATCTATAACTTTATACAATACCATGTATAACTTTATACAATCTATACAATGATATCTATAACTTTAATTAATTGTGTGATTTGCTTCAGATGATAATATGACCTTAGGTTTGGAATTCCTGCAGTCTCAGTTGGCCATATTTTCTCCCTGCATGAGATTGAGAACAAGCATAGATACAAATCATTTATATTTTGTGCTATCGTTGGGATTTTATAATATGGCTCAGTTTCCAGAGGGTTTGCTATTTTCGTGACACAAAGCATTCCTTTTTCTAGACTTCATCCTGCTAACTAGCAGGAATTAAAGAACAAATTAAGCAGAAGAAGAAGAAGCTAGTTTTTATTTGACTTTCCAGTCAAGCAATGATGTGCATAAATTATTTTCTGAATGTAGCAGTTATCTTTTTATTTTTTATAACTGCATTTTATTTTCTTCTTCCTGCATTGGTTGTTGTGCCATTATCTGTTTTTATTATTTATTCTGATTTTCTGATTAAAAAATACACACAGCAGACACATTTTAATGCAGGCGTACTTTTTGGATGCCGCAATTTTAATTGAATGTTTCAGTAATTCTCACAAAAGGAAAGCCCCCACTATATACATATGTCATGTATTATAAATTTACTGTTACCGGTACATTGTAGTTGGTCTCACCAGTAATGCGGTACAAGGGAGTTAGTTGGTATTACATAGCAGCAACCCCAAAAGATGGTGAACCTTACCTTTCCCACAATCTTTGCTTTCTTTAGTGTGGAAGAGAAATGTTTTGGGGCATAGAAATGCATTTAATCATTCATTCATTCATAGTCAGCAGTCTACAAAAAAATTGCTCATCATCACCATTGCAAATGGTTAACATCAGTGTTGATGCTTTTGCTCAAGATTCATGCTGGAATGGTGTAAGAATACTGTAAATTAATCTGATGAACATCTTCAACATGTGAAGCTGCTCATGCGAAATCTCTAATGTGGTCTCATGATTTAATATAAACTCTGCCATGATTTACTAGACATTTATATTGCCTATTAGACAAATCAAAATTTTCTATTTGTATTGGAAGACCTCAACGGTCATGTAGGGTAGAGACGAACACTGTGGGAAAACCAGCTAGGCCATTTACAGATAACAACAGAGATTGCAACTACACTGGGTAACACATATTAGAGATAAATCCAGAACACAAGCTTAACATAAGAATTTCTATTAGCATAAAAAGAGTACAGTAAACTACACACATAGTGTAAATGGGACAATCCTGATCAATTTGCTCAGATAGATTTCATACTCACATGACAGGCAGGAAGACATAGGTACTGTTAGAAATGCCAAGGTCATTCCCAACACCACAGTAACTACAGACCACCGCCTATGAATTGCATACTGTAAGAAAACAATGCATAACAAGAAACAATGAAAAGCAATTAAAACAAAAATCATTGACACAAAAAAAAGTTGAACAATTCAGAAACACAAAATAAAATAAATACAGATGCAACTACAGCTATACATACCAGAAAATAACATAGAAGTAAAGGTATAGGTATGTCCCATGGCAACAACCTGCCGTTGGGGATGAAGATAACTTTTCATGTATTAAGTGGGGTGGCCAGTTCCTTTCCTTGCTATCTTTACCTCCCCTAACTCAAGCGTCAGGTACTCATTTACAGCTTAGCCAACAGGAAAAGTGGTCGTGTCAAGCAAGAAATCACAACCAAGATTTTTTGTCAGGTTGGGGTTTCGAACCTGGAACGCTGTAACCCGTGATACAAATTCTTGAGACTAACAGGAATTGAACCAGTCCGTTCAACGGCACCAAATCGCCTAGCAACTATTGCACACGCATTCTTCCATACTTGACTAACCGCATCTCCAAAAAAAGATGCAATTTTGTCAAGCCATTCAAACCGTGCACTCAAGATCACCAGAACGGACCAATCGAGACAAGGACCATTACAACAACAACAAACATCCTGTACAGGTATTGAAATATCCTCAGTAACAACAAACATATAACATATAATATCCATATTAGTTATACAAGGGCTGATTGTCTTCTTGTAAACATGGATAACATATATAGAAAATACAATTTTGCTTCAAATAATTGTTTATACAAGTAACTTTAAGTAAGAAGCCAGAGGACAATTAAAAAAATTCTTGAGACTAACAGGAATTGAACCAGTCCGTTTAACGGCACCAAATCGCCTAGCAACTATTGCACACGTGTTCTTCCATACTTGACTAACCGCATCTCCAAAAAAAGATGCAATTTTGTCAAGCCATTCAAACCGTGCACTCAAGATCACCAGAACGGACCAACCGAGACAAGGACCATTACAACAACAACAAGCATCCCGTACAGGTAGTGAAATATCCTCAGTAACAACAAACATATAACATACAATATCTGGTTAGTCAAGTACGGAAGAACGCTTGTGCAATAGTTGCTAGGCGATTTGGTGCCGTTGAACGGACTGCTTCAATTTCTGTTAGTCTCAAGAAATTTTTAAACTGTCCTATGGCTTCCTACTTAAATTTACTTGTATAACATGTGACAGCAAGAAAACTCACTATCAACTAGGCTACAGTGTTCCTCTAGAAACAGCACGGCAAAAATTAAAAAAAACCACCATTTTAGAATGCTTAGAAAAACATATTAATCGATACCGGGCAATGATTTTTGTTGAGGAAACCATTGTCCCAGTCATCTTGGTTATAAATTTAACTATATCTTTTATGGTTGTGTTTTCTTAACTGCTTTCTTAACTGTTATTTGCTTTTTGATAAAATTCCCAATAGGACTGATACATTGATAATTGTCTTTGTTCTATGTTTTATTGTTATTTATTATTATTTTATATTGATAGTTAGGTATTCATAGTAACCCCGTTTACTTTATTTAGTATTTACCTCTTATTTGTCTAGTTACTGGGGCACCTTCTATTTTGTTGGACCAAAAAAAAAACTAGATCACAACCAATCAACAGTAGAAGAACTGCTCTCTGAATTAATTAATTCTTTTCTTGATTATTCCTATGCTTTCTATTGGTTAGTATTTATATTCTTAGAATTGCATGCCAAAAATAGCCAAGGATACTCCAAGTATATCAATAGCAACCAATGGAAACCATGACAATAATAAAAAATGTAGTGAATGAAGGCCTGTTTACTTTTTTGCAGTTAGGTTTATAGTACTGTTGATGGTCATGACTAGATATAAAGGAGTACCGAAGAAAATAACAGACTGGTGGAATAATGAAGTTAAAGATGCCATAAAAACTAAAAGGAAACAGTACATGTCCTGGCTGAGAACACACGCAGAAGACGTCTATAAAAAGTACAGATTAGCAATTCGACAAGTAGAGTCCAGTAGACATTTCTATAAAGCCATAGAAATGAGAACATGAGATGATCCTTTTGAACTAACAATATATAAATGACAGGCAGGCATACCCATACAACATATTTAAACAGCAAACATCTCATCATAAATTTGCTTCATCATGTAGATGTAAGGAAATTGTTTATGGAGCAAATCTACATAAAACTAATAAAAGGAAATTTCTTAGTTTTTGTGGTTTTGTCCTTCATTTTCATGAGATTTTTGGGGATGTTATTTTGGAAATACCTTTAGAGAGCTGGGTGTGGTATTTGTCTGCTTCTTAGCTTGCTTGCTAGTACCAAATGTTATGTTCTGATTTCCTAAAGGGTAGTATTTAACCCCAAAACATTGTTTTACCTGGCATTCTACAACTCGACCTGTGTTAATTATTTCAAATTACAGGTAAAGTGAAATCCTTTTTGACTTGATTCTTGATTAGGAACAGGCATCACAGCACTGGGGGCATTCCCATATATGCTCTGCTTGCTGTTCCATCAGTCATCTAAAAGTGTATAAGCTCAGTGTCCCAGTCAATTGTTCATTACTCGTTCTTCTGATCTTTCCGGAGAGGGAACACTTTTCTCCCATTGCCTCTAGTCACTCCCATTTCTACCATTCTCTGAATATGTACATTGTCTTGTTCAACATTCTCCTCATCTTCTCGTAGGGTATCCATGACTGCTCTAATCAATTAAATCCTGTCTCTTCTTATCTCGGTGCAGTTCACCAAGGCTTTACCAGCCAACACATCGGCTCCTTCATTTCCCCTGACCTGGACAGTAGATCCATGTAATGCTCTGCGCGTTTTTGAGCAGAGTGACCCATTCAGTTCTCATCATACACTTTTATATCGTGCACAGCATACTTTGAGAGTCCAATAGAATCACTGAGTCTGTGGTTGTATCGCCAGCCAAGTGAGAACTGCTGTCACCGCTTCTATTTTCATACTCGATGTTGTAGTGTGGTACGCAGCTGACTTCTCAGCTAATTTTATGCCATTTTGGTAGACCACGAAACCCAAACCACACCTGTTTGTTACTTGTGTTACTACCTTTTTGACTAATATTCATAAGTTTAAGAATTCTATAATGGAGATTTGTTCAGTAATTTTTTATTTTTTTTTCAGTTTGGGAAAACATCTGCAAAAAATCTAACGAACACTTCCACAATGTGTGAAAAAGATGCCCCCATGTTAAAAAAACTTTGCACCAGACATGAGGCAGAAGATTTGAAGTATTCACATGTTATGATATGTAAAGATTCCCAAGTAGCTGGTTGCAGTACTCACATCAATGGTGCTGCAAGCACATTAAGCAAGCTGAATGATTTTGAAAATGAAAATGATGTTCTGCACCAAAAGACAGACATATGCAAACATAAATTTGAACTTTCAGACTGCTATACACATAAGGATAATATTGAATTGATGGACCATGAATGTAATGACAGTGATGAAGGGGACATAGTATCAGCAGCATATGGCCACATGAGCACATTATCTTTGCAATTGCCAGAAACATCCTCACTGCCATCAAATACTTATACATCAGCCAGCAAAACTTACATCAATACAGTCAAGAAGGCAGGAAATTATACCCCACTAGAGCATCAGTTTATAGACATTAAATCTCAATATCCAGATGCTGTACTGTTTGTAGAGTGTGGTTACAAGTACAGGTTCTTTGGTGAAGATGCTGAGGTAATAATCTTTATTTTTAGCTGTCATTGCGTATCATTGTCTAGTCATGGAAATGACCTTTAGTCATATGCCTTAGAAACTGTGTTGTGGGAGTTACTAATAGGACACTTTCTTATTTGAAATTACTTTTAAATACTGACTGTACTTTGTATTGGATTACTTTTAAATACTGATAGTGTACTTTGAATGAGATTAAATACAGATAGTGTACATTGTATAAGATTACTGTATATTTCCATATATACAGATAATGTTTATATTTTTTTCCGCTATTGATGTTGGGGGTTCAGTTTATATACCGTCTTGTTTTGTCTTTAAACCGAGAGTTTTTGGAGAAAAATCAAAAATTACTTTAGTGGCTCGGCCAATAAACAAGTACAGCCAAATTTTTTAAAAAGTATGTCAAATCACGGTAACAAGGGAAAAAACATGGTTAATGTTTAGCACGCTATAGTTTGGTCAATCAGACAAAAAATTAGCATATCTCGTAAACTGCAGTTTGATCAATCAGACAAACAACATAGGGGCATTTGTCGCAAAACCTGATTGGTTAAGTAACCAGATTTTGACCAATCCTAGTTAACTATCATTTTAGACTTCCTTTTCCGTGCAGATTATGAACGAGAAGGCGTGTATGGCGCTGAAATAATGAAATATATTAGATCTCTCCACATCGGCAAGTCGGAACGGAGACATGAAAGTGAAGTGGGTGTTATTTATTTTTAGTAAAATCATTATGGTTTGTGATGTGGATTACTAATTTCTTGAGAAGTAAGTTGGTTTTTACATTAGAATATAGTTTTGGTCACGTTGCTTTCGTGAAGAAGAGAATAAAATTCAACTTTATGGGATCAATCACCAAAATGAGTAGGTCTAGTGTTTCAGAGAACAATTTACGGCAAATCTATTAGGTTCATCCATTTTCACAAGTGATATTATGATGATTTAACAATGAAACCACATAAATAGTGTGGAATTAGGCTTTTTTTTTTTCAGGGTTCCCACAATCGAAAAGCCAAAGGTAAATAATTTTTAAATATTTTTGTTGTATGTTATAATGTTTTTTGAGAATTTACATTTTTACCACTTTCTTACACATCATGTATCATACACACACAAAAAAACTTACACCAATATATGCAGAATTCAATTCTTTATTTGTATGTGCAAATATTATTTAAACATCTCTAACAACAAAAAAGTTCTCACATTTTCAGAAATGGGAACCAACAATAACGGCAATTCTCAAAAAAAGAATCCAGCTGCAGGGCGGAAATATGGTTTTTTGTTTACAGTATGCTAAAAGTACCCCCCCCCCCCCCCCCCCGCAAAAGCCGGTGACTCGCATCTCCGAAATACTAAGCCAGGATAAAATGACTAGGGCTACCAGCAATCCAGAGCGCACTTATTATAATGCTAGGCCTAGATTTACATTAATTTCTATATATCATACAATGTTACCTTCGAAATCTCAGATATTTCATGATAAAAACTCATCTACAATGTCTATATCTGTATTCCACATGTGCCACTATTTTTACACAACATAATTTCCCCTGAACACTATTTTTAGTAACATTATTGCATTGGGTATTACCGTATTTTACTATTTCTGATCTATCATAACGGTTTCAATGATCATCTAAATTGGTCAGGAAAGTATACCAGTATCTGATGTTATTTATTAACCTAACTGCGGTAAAGTGTAGGTACATATAATGTCATCTATGAAAACAAATAACGTCTATATACCGGTAAATGGCGTTTATAGTCTAGCCCTACTTTGTAGTGTATTGATAGTAACAGACTAAATTATAGAGGGTTTGGCTTGCGTACAACAAAATGTTTAAATAAAATTATCTGTAGAGACACACAAAAACAAAACACAGAATAACATCAAATATCAATAAAATATGGAAAAACTTACAGGTGCCAGTCCAAACAGTCATTTAAATCCTTCAAAGTTTCGAATTACTGTCTGAAGTATTTTAATAACTCATGCATGTCATCATCTGTTATGGAAACATCAGGGTGGATATCATCAGTCTCCGGTACATTGTCGTCGTCAGCATCGTCCTCAAAGACAGAATCGTTCTCACTTCCATCCATTGCGTTACTAATTGAACACTTTCTGACAATCATTTTGGATGAAATATCAGACCATTATTCTTTGACCCACGTAATGGTTGTGGTGATGTCAACTTTTTTTATGTTACCACCCTTTATCTCTGCTAAATCAGATGATGGCATCCAGTCATTCCATTTTGCTCAAAGTCTGTCCTTAAATCGTTTGTTCATGCAGACCTCTAGTGGCTGCAAGACAGATTTAAGTCCCCCAGGAATAACAGAAACAGACAACCCCCATCTTACGGCATCGTTGTTCCACTTTCTCTGTGAGATGCACCCTAAACGAATCTCAGATTAGCATGGATGATTTTTTTTATAGCGGCCCCCTTCCTCTGCCCCCACACTTTATCCAGCCATTCCAGAGTGCCACTTTCGTCCATCCAACCTTTCGTGTGAGCACGCACAAACACGCCACTTGGAAATTTAATACCTTTAGGTAGAGTCTTGTATTTAAATATAATCATGGGGGGCAAACGTGACCCATCTGCCATGCAAACTAACACAACAGTGACACAAGTTTTTTCATGCCCAGTTGTCTTTACAAAAACTGTCTTCGCACCTTTGTGTTCAACTGTGCGATTAGAAGATATCAAAGCAAACGGGTGTCTCGTCCATGTTTCCTATTTGAGATGGATCGTAGTTAAACCTCTTCCTCAGATTGATAGTGGAATGTTGAAATGAATCAATTTTTGTTTCTAGCTCCTTCTGCAACTTTGTGTGTGTTCGTAGACACAAATGATGTCTGTTCATGAAGAAATTGCACCATCCTATTGATGCAACAAAGTCCCCAGATTTGTGTTTCTGGAATGCAGGATCTTTCAATATCGTGAGCACCCTGATTCGAATATTGGTGCGGGTTATAATTAATCCATTATGCCTAGACTCCATTATCCATTCGGATAATTTCTCCTCCAGTGCAGAGAATGAAGCTGTACAGCCATGTGATGCTCTCTTTGACCTTGGCATCGGAGACAATTCTTCCTTTTTTTCCTCCATTCTCACACTTGCTTTTAGTTCTCCATGAAGTGATGGGATTGTTGGATTTCTCGACAAAAGCGATAACATCCAACTTAAAACAAGTAGTATTGTGCAATAAGTGTTCATTTCTGTCCAGGCATTCTTCTTATAAAACACGAAAAAAATCACAATGACAATAAAAATGTATGAACTGGAAGCTAAACTACTTGTGCTGTATTCTTGGCTAGCTAAGTCACCGCCTTATATTCTTATAATATTCTTATAATTATATTATTATTATTACTTTGAAGACTGTCGAACACTCTATGGGCTACTGAATTCATTCCGCACAAGGTAGCACATCCTCCAATCTGCACACACTCTGTATAATATGCTTTGCGCACCCCATCCATGACTTTCCTCTCTTAAGTCATATTTATTAATCTATATTATGCATTTCACTTTGACAATTTCAGGGTGTAAAGGGTGCTCTTTATCAGGGTGATTTGTAGGTAGTCTTTTCTCTGCACATTTGTATTCTTTGCTCTGCAAATGGGCAGTCAAGTAAGTATCACCCAATTTTCATAGTTTCAACAATAGGTGACACTTTGGGCAAGTAATTGTTGTATGAGAAGGTATTGACGCTGTCAAGATTGATATGTCTGAATTGGATAGTGCTTGTCAACATATATGCATGCAATGCCAGTCTGGGTGTTTAGCTCTGGAAATCTCTAGGTGAAATAGTAAAGGAAGCAAGTCATTTTCTACTGGGATTTTAATGAAAAAGGTAGATCTTTGGGCAATGCTGCCTCTAATCGGCAGGGAAGAGATCTTGAAGAGGATTTGATTGATATGAATTTAGTGTGCATAAATAATGGCCGCATGACGAAGTTTGCTGCTAGGACGGCGACGACGACAGTGCAATTGACTTGGGCTTAGTGGTGTCTGATATTGCACCCAGATGTAGATGGAATGTACTGGGGCATCACGGCAGCGACCATTTGCCATGTGTCTTGTTGGTGGACAAAGGAAAAGTAAACAGAGAGCTTAAGTTAAGTCGTTCCAGTATGATCGCAGTCCATCGTAAGCAGAATTAGGAAGGAAAAATGTAGGACACATGCCACTAAGGCACATGTGTGGAATCAACTTTTCTGGTGGAATGATGAAGTTCAATGTGCATGGAAGGGTAAAAGCAGCGCAGTTTCAGAGTGACAAAAAAAAGGAATAAAGTGACTGCACAACGAGATCTTGTTTTACAATTAAAAAGACCAGTACCAGGGTTCAACAGTTTAAAGATATCGCCAAATCTGCAAAGAAAAAAAATGAGAACTGCTGGCTCATTTTAAGGCACAAATTGGTCAGAGGAACTAAGGGAATTACAATGAAATCATGAAAACAGTCATAGACATGTGCAGTAAGCAAGTTATGGAAAGGGATAATGCAATCACTCTTGAAGATATTAAAGTCACACTGAATAGATCAAGAAATTCAGTGCCAGGAAGGACCTGACGGCATTAGGTGCAATGATTTCAGTGGCAGGTCAGATGAGGACCTTAAGGTGCTAATATGCGGTTCAACAAGAGTCTAGTGAATGGCACAGTAGAAGAAATCTGGTTGCATAATTACTTAATCCCACTTTCCAAGCCTGGCAAGAGTCATACAAAGATACAGGGTTTCAGGCTAATAACCATGCATAATATGATCAGTAAGTTGTTAGAAATTATTGTTTCGAGGAAATTGCCCTTACATCTAGAAAGGAATAACTTTTTCAGAGACAGGTTGTTGGTCTTCGTCACCAACAGTCATAAGGACTACCACAAGGCCACCTCTGTTCCCAGTATTATTTAATGTGTATACAGTTAAAAGTCTAAAGTCTAAAATCCTATTATAGACTGACATCCAAAAAACGTAACAACGCCTTTCGTCATAATAAGAATGAACGGACATGCTAAATGGAAATGAACACAAACTTTAGCAACTGTAAGATGCAAGGACATTCATTTCATTTGCCTTGCTCACATTACTTGAATGAAATAATCAAGGAATGAATAGGCCACTGTATTCCTGGAACAATACATCCAAAGATAATACAGCACTGCCTTCCCTAACCACGTCTATGGAACAACAGATCATACTTTCCTGAACGAATTGTTTGTGTTGGGTGTCCAGGCGTTCTGATGTGAAACTTTGCTAGTGAATAGTAACTATTTTGCCACCAGGTTCTGACAAAAATGCAGCAGACAGTTAAGTTTAAGCGGGAAACATTATGATGAAAGAACAACTAGGCAAAATGGGCACCATCAGATCTCTTTGTTTTTAAAAGATACAGAAGAATTTGAACTTTGTTACCTGTATGTTTATCTTGTAGGGAGTATACAGTAATAAAGTGAAATAGGATTCTGAAGATAAACTATGGGTATCAATTACAGTGGTATGACATGTTTGGAATCAGTTTTCAAAAGCCAGAGGTATAGCTCAGACACCTTTCACTATTGATTTTCCCCAATCCCCCATCGCTCCAACACTGGTTTAAAAAAAAACCAAAAGACTGTCCAATTGGGCAAAATTTCAGAAGTATTTGTGCGAGACCATTATGTGTAGAAGACCTCTGTACAGAATTAATTAGGACTTCATTTGTTATGTTTTTGATTATTGTCATTGGTCAATATTTATATACTTGGAGTCGCATGTCAAAAATACACAAGGCCGACCAGCGACATGCACAGAAATGATCAAAATCGGCCTTTGAGGTAATGTTTACATTTTCTGTACACAGGTCAAATAGCATAGTAGATGGTCACTGTTTGTGCAAATTGTAACCTTTGTCCCTTTACCGGTACATTGCAACGTGGAAGTGTGTGGCATAGAATTCCTTTGTTTAGCCTAGGTAGTGTTTCGGACATCATAATCAAGTGCGTCTCTGCAACAAAGGTTGACTGCAACAGACATCCAACTTAGTCTCCTGTCTTAGTGGTGCACTCTGCTAGACTGTAACCTGTCCATCTCGTGATGTTACTCTCCCACATGTATCTCTTTCATAAATTTACCTCTCATTTCAGACAATGAGGAGGAAATTTGTGGTATGCCTACTAATTGTGACATCACGGATTTCACCTAACTGATGTGGTTTTCCCAGTAGAATTCTGACTTGGAAGGATTTGAATGACTGTTGAGAAGGTTTTGAATAATTTTATGCCTACTGGTACAGGTAAGTTTTTTCCTTTGTTATGTTTCTACAGCTAATTTTGTTTATAAACATTTTGTTGTACGCAAGTCAAATCCACTTTAATTTTGTCTGTTCCTATAGAAATGTCTACCAAAACACTACCTGGTAGACTAGGCCTATATGATAAATGTGTGTTTATACACTAGGCCTAGATTATAAACATGAGTTACTGGTAGGTCGGGGTAGACTATTTCATTTGCTTTTTTCACAGACGGTTACCGTATTTTGATCTATAAAAAACATCAGATACTGGTATATTATAGCATTGGGCATTTTTTCCTGTCTTGAATATATAGACTAAAACATGCAAGTCACTGGTTTTTGCCTTTTACTTGGGGGTTGTTTTTCCCGTTTGTTTTTTCTCTCTGTTACCGGGATTTGACATAATTTTAAAAAATTGTTTAGGTATTAGGTATGTTGATTATCATCTTCGCACACTGGGCACATCCATAGGTGCTCCGATCTCCGCCTCAGTAAATCTCTTAGTGTATAACAGCTGATGGTTCCGGTTCTATGTTGGTTCACTACTCTTTTTGAAATCTTTGTTAAAGGTTCTCTTCGGGCCACGCCCATCCTCATCCCAATTCTTGCATTCTTGATATTTACTCATGCTTATTCATCTTAAAATCCTCTGATCGTGAGGACTCACGAAGAGTAGTTAGTATGTCTGCTCGGTCCATAGGCTGACCGTCTGTTGTAGTGGCGAGACTAGCTAATTTGTCGGCATGTTCGTTTCCCTCCACGCCCGCATGTCCGGGGACCAAAATAAGCGTGAGTTTTCGTAGTGATTCCCGCATTTTAGCTCTCTCCAATGACTCTACCCATTCCCTATGTACATCACCTGTTTTGACTTTCTGAATCATATTCATTGAATCACTTAGTATGCAAGCATGGGAATAGGTTTGAGACTCCAGTCAGTAAAGTGCCTGCGTTTCGGCAAATACTTCCATAGTTTGACTGCTCGTTGTTGCGGTAAAGGCACCACTCGCTTCGTGTACTGTTTTCTCTTTTGATTTGACAGTAACGGCTCATGCGCATCGCTGGTGACGAATGACCGACCTGTCCGTGTAAATCACAACATCTGAATCATCAGCATTATCACATTAGTGCCTTCACCTCAGCATCCACGTTGGCTGTGTTTCTTGCACTTTATGTTGAGTGTAACGACGGTCTTCACTGCCTCTTGAAAGAACGTAGGAATAGGTATCCATTCCTCGCCAGGTGCTATGTCTTCTGGGACGCAGATATGTTTAACAGTATCCTCGGTCTGACCCATCCACGATTTACTTCTCATGAGCCTTCTTCCCTTCCCAAGAGGGAGCTCGTTGTGTAGTGGGTGGTCTATGTCAGAACCCACTCTAAGGTATGCACTTGCACGCCACAGATCAATTCTATGAAATATGCTCGGAAAATCAAGAACAAATCTCATAGGCACACAGGGTGTCTCCCTTGTGCATCCAAGAATGATTATAATTTGGTTGTACTTGTTTATAGGCAGAGACTCTTAAATCAATTTTGTCCAAAAATTCTCGGTTTATATGCAGATCCCTGTGGTATGTGAGAATGAACACCAAAACTGCACTATATTAAACTATCATCATATCATCACTATGCTAACAATGTCAAACGTGGACACTAACAACAGAATCCAAAATAAAACTTGTTGCAACAGAAATGACTTATCTATGTAGAATCCTCAGGGTAACAATAAGAAACAAAATCAAGAATGAAAACATCAGAAGACTAACAAACACAATGCCAAACCTCGATTACATCAGAAGACAACAGATTAAGTGGTTTTCACATGCTTCCAGACTACCACCAGACAGTGCACCTCAAAAAGCATTACTATACAGACACGATGGATACAAAGCCTGGGGCAGACCTTGCAAACGATGAATTACAGAAACAAAAGAGTCAATGAAAACATATGAAGCACACACAAAGGCCATCTTTAGAGAAATCTTCTATCCCTGACTCTGCAAGGTATAAAGGGGTATAAAGTGAAAAGGTAAAGAAGAACACAGATTAATTTTAATTATTCTTATTATTTGTTTACGTTAATTCATTTTCTTGCTTTTTTTGCATCAGATTGCTGCTAGAATTCTGAAGATTTACTGCCATATGGACCATAATTTAATGACAGCGAGTATTCCAGTTCCTCGTCTTTTTGTTCATGTGCGCAGAATAGTTGCTGCTGGATACAAGGTATTAATCAAGAGGTCTATTATTTTAAATAATGTGTTGTTTGCAGATTTTATTATATGCATATAAAACTCTTGAGAGTCATCAAATGGACCAAAGACTAAGCAGACCTACAAAAGAGGTAGCTTTCTACACTCCGCTAAACAGCTCCAGAAATCACTCACAGATACAGACCTACAAAACCTAAAACCACTAAACACCTTTAACACATACACAACATGGGACAGGAAAAACTTCCCAAGAATTATGGACAATATACCAAGCATTATTTCGAAAACAGAAACTACTATACAAGTACTAAAGGAGAGAACTAAGAATCACATACAGAAAGCATACCCAAAGGATATATGGACACATGTATATACAGATGGATCAGCAAAAGAGGCAGTATTAGATGGAGGATCAGGAATATATATAGTAACACCAGATGGAAAAGAAATAGAGAAATCCATACCCACAGGCAAACATTCCACAAATTTCAAAGCAGAAATGGAAGCCATAATAGAGGCAGCCAAAATGCACATGAATTGCTTGCCGAGTCACAACAGACATGTAGTATTTCTAACGGATGCAAAATCAGTATTGCAGGCATTGAAAGAACCAAAGAACACGAGCATGAATGAACTTACGGCCTGCTTACTACACCTCAGCAGTACCACCAAAGAAACAGTACTCCAGTGGATCCCAGGTCACTGTGGCATACCTGGAAATAAAAAAGCTGATCTCCTGGCAAAGAAAAGGGGATCACTGGAACAAATAGAAAATGATAATACGTACTATGAAATTAAGACCAAATGCACCCATCTGCAGAACCAATACAGCACCAGGGCCAGATGGCATTAGATACAATGACATTAGTCGAAGAACGGATGAGGAGTTGGGAGAGTTGGCGAACATGTTCAATAATAGCCTTCTATAGGGCACAGTGAAAGAAGACTGGTTGCACAGCTATTTAGTTCCACTACCCAAACCTGGGAAGGACCACACCAGGATACATGGCTACAGAATAATAACTATGCAGAATACGATTGGCAAGCTTTTGGAAAAAATTGTGGCCTGGAAGGTATCGTGTTATCTTGAAAGAAATAAGTGTTTACCAACATTGTTAGGAGGATATCGTCGAGGAAAGAAGACATGGCATAATGCAGCCATATTTGCGCAGGATGTTTTTGAGGGGTTCGATTCGCACATGGAGACATGTGTGGTCGCAATAGACCTTGAGGATGCGTACAATAGGGTGTGCTTGGATATCTTGATGCATCAGCTGTTAAATCTTGCAGTTAATCCTTTTGTCGTTTGTTGGGTTGGCGCCGCCCTGATGCACAGGGTTGTAGTTCTTAAGTGTGGTAACTGGATATCTACACCAACAGTTATTAGCCCTGGCCTGCCACAGGGATCGCCTCTATCTCCTGTACTTTTCAATGTATACACAGTACATATCGCTGGCAATCAAATCACAGGTGTTGGCAGAACGATATCATATGCCGATGATATCCTGGTGTATAGACAGGGCAGAAATCGAGAAGAGTGCGTCGTGGAACTACAGAAAGAGCTGGACAGACTGACAAATTGGTGTCGAGATACGGGAGTAGTGGTTAATCCGTCTAAGGCATTCGTGATGTGGTTTTCCTTGAACAATCACATGGTAAAGACACCCATGCCACAAGTTTCGTTGTCCGGGAAAAGTTTAGAAAGAACTAGCACAATGAGATATCTGGGTGTGTTTTTTGACAGAAGCCTGAGTTTCAGGGAACATGTTGACCACATTATCATAAGGGCAGGCAAAGGCTTAGCAGCAATGAAGGTTATGGCTGCTGCGCAGTGTGAGCAAAGATTGTTATTTCTTTTGTACCAGGGTTTGGTTGTGGCTGTGGGGGAATATGCACTGGCAATTCTGACTCTTAGCCAAACTCAGATTGAAAGACTGGATAGAGTCCAGAATGCAGCAATGCGTATCATTCTGGGATGCACAAGAGACACATCGACAAGAGCTATGCGATACCTACTTGACTGCCCAACAGCTGAGCATAGATTACAGTATTGCCGTGCACAGGCGTACCTTCAAATACATGCAGATAAGGAACACCCGTTGCATTCCGAAATACAGAAAGTTAAAGGCAGCAGACTCGAGAGGAAGGTCGTGGATGGGACGTGCTGAGGATGTAATACAAAGCGTGTGCAGATTACAGGATGTGGCAGCAGGTGCGGAATGGATAGGTCTACCCACAGATTTCGAAACTTGTTTGAGAGTAGTAATATCACTTAGCAGGGAATTCAGAGAATGGTGTCCCACAGCTGTGGAGAAAGAAGTGCAGGCTTTAATCAGTGAGAATACCAAAGAGGGGGATGTGATTATATATACTGATGGATCTGTAATTAGGCATGTTCGCAGTGCTTGGGCCTTTACAGCTCAGTGCGCAGGAAAAACGATCATGGGAGGAAAGTGGTGCCTTTGCGGTCACTACGAGTAGTATGACCATGGAGACAATGGCGGTGACCAAGGCATTTGAGTGGCTACGCACACAGAAAGTAACGCAGGTCTGCATCTTGAGTGACTCTATGAGTATGATTAAGAAGGTACAAGTGGGTCTCGTTCACGAACAGTGGATTGATGCCTTGAGAAATGCGATCTTGAAAGCGGTTACATTTATTTTCGTGCCGGGACATGTGGGCGTTCGAGGCAATGAAAGAGCGGATCAACTGGCATCATGTGCGTTTGTGGCAAAGGGCGATGGGGCAATGGATCGCGCTGACGTTTTGAACTCGTTAAGAGATATAACACACGAGAGTGAGACTAATGTGGATGATGATTCCTTTTCAATGGCTAGGATTAAAGATCAGGGATTGAAATGTGGTGTTGCTAGAGGTGAACATTTTGGAGGGCGCAGAAGAATGATGGTCAACCAGCATAGGACCGGTACTGTCAGCAGAAGTGTAATGGCGGATATACTCAAGGAGAGATCGGAGCTACTATGGGCATGTCCAGTTTGATCTAGTATCTTTCATGGCTAGATATTTGTTAGGTTTGGACCAAATTAATTTTCAGTAGCAATAAAATGTCCTGACATGTTTTTTAAAAATATCATTGGAAAGAAAATGGTTACAGAAAATCAACACATCAGTAAATTGTTAGAGAATTTTTCTTGAAAAGTATCCCTGGTAATTACAGTTTGTAAAATAGAAAAACTATTAGTAGTTAAGAACTGTTTAATACAAATATTGCAAGGCCACATACGACAATCAATATAAGGTAACTGCGTGAAACGTAACAACAAGTGTACTTTTGTAAAACAACGGTTTTTATAATAGTTTCACTCAGACAAGATGGACTATCACTGAAACTAGTGGGTAATGATGTGCACACAAGAAAACATACAAATTACAATACACAACATATTCAATGTTTTAACCAAATTGTCTTTATCAAGATAAGCACAAAACACCAAAAGACGACGAATGGACAGTATAAAAACACACAAACCTATCCAACGGAAATATGAAAAAGAAATGCTGGAAGGATAGGAAGAAAAAAAATGTAAATATATGTGGAAATGAAACGAACAAAAAAATGATGTAAATGATGGAACAAATTGAATAAAGAGAAAGAACACACCAACCCAGTACTAGACAAAAGAGTGGTCGGGATTTAGTTCAAAATGCTTGAAGGTACCCAATTAAAAAATAAGACGATATTCTAGAGCGTACCTAGATCTATAATCGGTGGTACATGATCTGATGGCAGTGACCTGAATATTAAGAGCATCATGATGACCATCGCCTTTAAAGTGTGTGGCAACAGGAGTAGGTGTTCTGTGCTTGATGGCATGAAGATGGTTACAACAGCGATCGCTAAATCCTAAGCCGGTTTCCCCAATGGACTGCTTGCCGCAGCGTTTACATATGATCACGTAAATAACATTACGGGATTCACAGTAAAGGCCTCAACGATGGAGAAAGTGGCCTTGGGAAATGAAATGGGGTGCATCTGAACCACATAAGGACATGTATACCAATGACCACGTGAGTAACGAACAGTGGCAAAATGGTTGGTCGGGAACAGAAGACTTAAGATGGTTATGGATCAAGATGTCCTTCAGATTTTTGTTGCGCCTATACGCCACCGGAGGTAAGTCGTGGAAAGCGGCACGGGTGTCAGGATCAGACTGGAGAAGGGAATAATTTTTAAGCATGATGCTTCGGACAGAAGAATTATGGGGATGAAAGTTAAGAACAAGTTCAACCCTATCAGAGGAGGAGGAAGACACCTGAGAGTCAGTCAAGGTATCGAGGCGAGACATCTGACGCACACGGAACCAAGCGGATGAAAGAATTCTGTCAGGTAATGAGTGTTTACAGAAAAACTCAATCATCTCAGAAGACTTGTTGAGAAAATCGGCATAATCTCTACATAAGTGACGAAGGCGAATACAAAACGTCTACTAGAAAGTAATTTACAAGAAGAATACAACACCAAAATCAACAATCAATACACCGCCTTAGATAAGCCATCTGAATTAGTAAATCTCATAACATCCATAGAAACGAATTGGGAGAATTTTAGAAATACTGCAATAAATGCTGCTTTGGATACAGCCGGTCTCATACAAAACAATAAGAAGAAATGGATAAGCAAGAACACTTGGTCAAAAAAGATGAAAGAGATGAAGCAAAAAATTCTCAAGATGAAGAACAAAACAGACTCAGACATACACACTTTTAGACAAAGAAGTTAAAGCAAGCGCTAGAAAGGACAGGCACAATTATATAAACAACTTAGCATTGGAAGCTGAATCAGCCTAAAAAAACAACAGCAAGATATTACACCACATAACCAAACAACTGTGCAACCAGCCACTTATCCCAAACACATCTATTAAAGACAAAAATGGCAAAGTTCTAACAACAACTGAACAACAAAAGCAAAGATGGGCCGAACATTTCTAAGATCTTCTTATCAGACCTCCACCCCAATCTTCTCCAAATCTAGAGGAAGAGTAGACAATGCCACCATTAGAGACTTCGATAGAAAATTTCACACTTGAAGAGGTAAAACAAACCATTAAGAAATTAAAAAACAATAAAGCAGCAGGTCAAGATGACATCACAAGTGAAACTAAATTTTGAAAAGGAAGGGAGAAAGCTGTGGAAACTAACCAAGCAAATAAATGATGATAGCAATACCCAACGACAAAAAATTACATTGGAGGATTCAGGCAAACTCCACTGTGGCAAACAAGCTGCAGATAAGCTTGCGGAATCTTACAGAAAAGAAAGCACAATTACCATCAATACATGTAGACTACGAAGCATTCGTCAAAAAATGAACATTGATAAGAACACAAACTGCCCAGGCGTCATGTCCAAACTATTCATAATAGGAGAATTAAAGGCATCTATAGGGAAATTAAAGGATAGAAAATCACCAGGACCGGACGGTGTCACCAATGAAATGCTTAGGAACCTAGGACAGGCAGCAATGTACAAATTATTACAGATAACAACTATAGTTGGGAAACAGGCAATGTACCACAGTCGTGGAGAGAAGCGTTTATGTGTCCTATTATTAAAAAAGGCAAGGACAAACAAAAGCCCGACAGTTATAGACCAATAAGTCTAATGAGTTGTGTCTGCAAGACAATGGAAAGGATGGTCAACAGAAGACTAAAGTGGTACATAGAGTCAAAGAAGCTATTGGTTCCAGAACAAGCTGGGTTTAGAGAGTGTAACAGCACAGAAGACCAAATAACATTCCTGTCCCAGATCATAGAAGATGCATTTCAAGAAAAGAAAAATGTTTTTACCCTGTGGATAGATCTTCAAAAAGCTTTCGACAAGGTCTGGAAAGATGGACTGATAATAAAGCTGCAAAGAAACAGAATTGGGGGCAACATGAGCAAGTGGATCCGTTCCTTCCTACACAATAGGGTCACCATGGAAGGATACAACAGCAAAAAAGTTCTTCTAAAACATGGAGTTCCTCAAGGCTCAGTATTGTCTCCAACTCTGTTTCTTGTCTTCATAAATGATATTGTGAATTGCCACAAGGTGTAAGAGCTGCAATGTACGTTGATAACTTGGTGGTTTGGTGTGTAGAAGAACATCTAAAGATCGGCAACAAAAAAATACAAAAGGCAGCTGATAACATATCAGCATGGGCAGATAAATGGATGGTAAAGTTAAATGCTGAAAAATCTTCAACATCACTCTTCACAATCTCAAATAATAACAAAGCAGGAGAGATAAAACTTGTAAATGTACATATCCAAACAGAAGACGAGCCGGTGTACTTGGGCACTACGCTAGATAAGAGACTGACATGGAGGCCTCACTTTGAAAAAATAGAAGCAGAGGCAAGAAAGAAACTTGCCTTCCTGAAGAAATTGGCAGGAACAAACTGGGGGGGGGGGCCAATGAGGCAACCTTAAAGAAGGTATATACTGGTGCAATTAGACAAGTACTAGAATATGGATCAACAGCATGGACTTCAGCAGCCAACTCCCATCTACAAGCCCTGAACAAAGTACAAAATCAAGCACTTCGCCTTATCACAGGTGACATGAAGACCTCTCCCATAAATGAAATGGAAAACATTACAGGCATCACCCCCTTATCATACAGGCGAGACACTAAGACCATGGTACATGCAGAAAAGTACAAGAGCATTCCAGAACATCCAATGAGGGCCAGGCACAGTGACCTAGCCAGTGGAAGACTGAAGAGGAGCAGTTTTATACACCGATCCAAAAAACTAAACAGAAAATATAAGGATGAACTACCAGACATAACAAGAGAGATATCATCCACACTTTTTCCAGTTCTGTGGGAGCAATACCCTAATCTCACTATCAGAACCACCATAAACAACTACCACACTATGATAGAACTGAATAATCTCCAAAAGAAAACAATAGTATGCAACATGATTGAAGATATGTACCCCAGAGAAGCATGGATACAAGTATATACCGACGGATCAGCAACCAGATCAGTGAAAAATGGAGGTGCTGGTGTGTACATAAAATATCAGGAAAAAGAAAATGAATCCACATGTTCACCAACTGGAATATTCTGCTCCAACATCTCTGCAGAAGTACAGGCTTTAAGCATGGCTGCAGAAATAATTAAAAATAATTATTACAACAAGCCAATGCCAGCAGGTGGTATTTCTTACTGATGCTATGTCTGTCCTACAGGTCCTTGACAACAATAAGCTGCCAGACCTGAAGAAAGCCATGTGAGAAGTGAGCATCCACAGAAGGGTAGTACTACAGTGGATACCATCCCACTGTGGCATACCAGGAAATGAAGAGGCAGACAGACTGGCAAAGGATGGAGCAACACAGGAACAAAAAGTCCAAGAAATCATCTACCAAGAAAAGAAGACCCTCATCAAAGCCATCAGGAAAGTTGACCACCCAAAGGACAATTACCACTATCTCGACAGAGCAGAGCAGGTTATTATCTTCCACCTCAGAACAGGACACAACAGATTAAACAGCTGCTTAAATAGGCTAAGATTGGTTCCATCACCACTGTGTCCTTGTGGGCACGCAGCACAGACCACTGAACATATCCTGCAAGACTGCAATACACTAAACCAGTTAAGGGAAGAACACTGGCCCACAGAGATGGATATCCACAGAAAGATGTATGGGAGCACTGAGGAGCTTTCAAATACAGCAGCATTTATTAGGAAAACAGGACTTGCTGTGTAGAAATGTCAAACTGCGAACGAGAAGAAGAAGAAGTGCATTTAACAGACTGTCTAATATCTGGAAGTCAAAGTCAATCAGCGCACTCACGAAAATGCGCTTATTTAATTCCTGCGTTATTCCGGTGCTATCATATGGATGTGAGAGCTGGAAAAGCTCTTTATCTTCAAAAAATAAATGACTGAGTTTCAAGAACAAATGTCTTCGTAGGATAACTAACACCCAGTGGAGTGAATTCAAATCAAATGATACAATCAGAGAAGAGACACATCAAAATTTCATCACAGATGTTATCAGAAAACGCAGTTGGTCCTACATCGGGCATGTCCTACGAGCAGACAGAGTACACCACCAATCTCTTGAATGGATACTTACAGGCAAAAGAGCAAGGTTAGACCAAAAGAAACACTCAGAAGAACAATACTTAGAGAAAGTAAAACAACCAATATTCATACTATTCAAGAACTGCACAGAATAGCTTTTAACAGACAGAATTGGAGAGATCTGACCTTTGCCCTATGCGCTAACTTCAGCACAAAAGGAAAATGAATGAATATATATATATATATAAAATATAAATAGATAAATAGTTTAAGAAACATACTTTATATAATCTTGCAATGCAGCACCAAGACGTCTGTTCTTCTTTTCTGCTGGGGTTGGAGTGTTCAAACTTCCCCCCTTAGCAAATCTAACATGACTTTTAGCACTAGGAACTTTAACCAAAACGTTGACTAAAAACCACACCACATGCAATTTTTCACCAATAAAGTATACAAAATTCCAATCAAACAGTTGGATTTACACATGATAAGGGATGCATGTTTTTAAGGTTAAAACCCTTGACTTAAGGTAAACCTATGTCAGTTTCAGTACCCTCTTCCATAAATGTTGCTTTCTGATGAAAGGGCACTTAATAAACTTATTCCCAATCGCCAAGGAATTCAAATATAACAGACGATTGTTGTACGTGGAATTTCTGAGATATGTTTTGATTCTCTTCAGTGTGCTCATATTCTTTCACTGCTGGATGTAGGGGTAGGTATTATCAACACTAAACGGAGTAGTTTTGTTACTTCCTGATAGATGGAGTCTAGGCCATTTACAACAAAACGTGCCTGGGCCTTCATGGCTCAAAGATGGGGGGAAACCATCAGAGAAGAAGGTGGTACATTCTCTCAGACAACAAGCAGCATGACAATGGAGATTTTGGCAGTAACCAAAGCTTTGCAATGGGTCTGCTCGCAGAATATCTGCAAGCATGTCTGCATACTCAGTGACTCAAGCATGATTGTGAAAGTTCAGGCGGGATACATTTGGAACTGGCTGGATGCAGTGATCATTTTTGTGTCTGGACATGCGGGAGTCCGGGGTAATGAGAGAGCAGATAGGTTGGCCGCACACGCTTCTACTACGGCTGTTGATGGAGCCATGGATCGAATAGACATTTTGAACGCCCTATGGGAAAACGCACGAGCAAATAACTGCATAAGTGACGCTGCCTCTTGTTCCATGCCTAGAATAAAGGAATTTGGTTTGAAATGTGGTGTCGCTAGAAAGGAGTGGTTTCATGGGCAATAAAGAATGATGGCCAATCAACTGCGTACTGGGACTGTCAGTCAATGTGTAATGGCGACTACACTATAGGAGAGATCTGAGCACCTATGGACTTGTCCGGAGTGCAATGACGATGATCCAACGACTAACTAACTGTACTGGTCCTGTCCTGATGTCAGGTAAAACGAAAGAGCTGATGTGTTGGCTGGTAAAGCTTTGGTGAATGGCACAGAGATAAGAAGAGACAGGATTTAATTGATTAGAGCAGTCATGGGTACCCTATGAGAAGACGAGTAGGAAGCTGAACGTGGCAATGTACATTTTCAGAGAATGGTAGAAATGGGAGTGACTAGAGGTGATGGGAGAAAGTGCTCCCTCTCCGGAAAGATCAGAAGAATGCGTAATCAGCAACTAACTAGGACACTGAACTTCTACACTTTTAGGTGGCTGAAGGAACAGCAAGCAGAGCATATATGGGAATGCCTCCAGTGCTGTGATGCTTCTTCCTAATCAAGAATCAAGGATCATACACTGGATAGCAAATGTTCTAATCTGTAGAAAAGTCACTATAAGATATGAATTCTGGACATCTGAGATCAGAACAAAAGCACCTGGTTGGTTGGTTGGTTGCTGATCCAGTGGTCCATGGGCTCATGCCCTTTGACCCAATGCCATTAAATTGGCATTATATTGCTAGGAAGTCTGTGGATTTTCGACCCACAACCCGGGCCAAAGTCAGAGAGTAACTAACACACCACCAGGAAGGTAGGTTTCAACCTATTCACTGCTTAGAGCCACTGCAGCCATGATATGGTTCACTGTGCTCATTTCCTGTCACCAATTGACTATTGGTTATGCCGAACTTCTCTATTGTTCCAGACATTCAACCAAAAGTTCAAGTCAAAAGGATTGTCACATCCTGAGTCACTGTGCCTCTATGATGGGCCTCAGCCATAGGAAAAAAAACAGTGCTGTTAGTTTTCTCCTTCCCAGTGCTGCACAGTACATCTCTTGCTCCCTCCCAACCACAGAGGGTGCATACATATATTCAAATAATAAAACATGAAACACATTGCAACAACAAAATAACAGCACGAGAAGCATAATTGTATAGATGACGTGCCATGAAGCTTCTATAAGAAGATAATTTCAATATAACGACATGTCATATGCTAAAGTTTTCTGTTGCATGGGTGGTTTGTCTAGTGGGCCATTGGTGAGACTCAAGACGCAACAGCATGCGTGAGGATGGAGATAGAGGGAATTACAACAGCACTAAGTTGGTTGATAACTCAGTACATCAACCCACTCAGTAATACTCACAGACTCTCAAAGCAGGCTGTGCAAGAATGATAAGAACATGCTGAGAAAGGAATGGGTTGCGTTATTAACAACTCAATTGTACAGAGCATTACAGCCTGGGTCAAGCTGGAGTCAGTGAAAACATAAACATACAAAGAATTACAGAATTGGAAGTGATTAGAGGTGAGGGAAGAAAAATGTACACTTTTTAGAAAGAACCGAAGATCACGTAATAAACACCTGACTGGAACTTTGAGTCTACTTACACTCGAATGGCTGCTGGAACGGAGAGAGGAACACTTATGCTCATCTTGTTCTTGGTCTTCCTTGTGCCTTGTAACCCGGTCTTCTCCTGATGTATGCATGAAGGGCTGGTTGCGCAGGTTCCATTCTCATGATATGACCAAACCATGTGGTTTGTTACCTCTTGATGTAGTCTTGACATGAGATAGTCTTTCCTGATATCTTCATTTCTCCGACCGTCTCTTCTCGTGACATTTATACCTTTCTTCAAACATCTCATTTTGCACTGTGATCTTTTTCGATATTGTCTTTGTCAAGGACCATGCTTTGACATTGGTAACACAGAGTTAGTATAAAAAATACTGTGTATCAATTGTCATTTTGTAGCCATGCAGATTGATGGGTGTTTAAGCATTGGTGACAGCTGGTAAGTCACAACATTGACTTTTTGGCACCGTGTTTCAATCTCTGTCGAGTTTGCCATTCTCCACAAATGTGCTTCCTACGTATTTATACTCGGAGACTTGCTTTAGTTTTGTACCATTGACAGATACATTTAACTGGCCTGATGTTCTGCTTATCTTCATAGGCTCTGTTTTAGATGTGTTTAGTTTCATGTTGTGTTGTTTGCAGGTTGTATGGAACAAGTGTATGTATGCCGCTGTAATTTGTTTTCAGATTCGTATATTAAACTTTGATCATCTGCAAATAGTGGTTCATTGAGTGAACTGTGATCTTCATTTGATGCTTCTGCAGGTGAATTTGTTCCTTGGGTCTGCTTCTTTAGTTATCCTGTCCGTGTATGTTGCGAACAGAAGTAGTGATAGTATGCAGCCTTGTCTACTGCCTGTTTTGATTTCAAATGGATCTGTTGTACCCTCAGTAGTTCTGGTTATAATTCTAGCAGTTTTTGTATAAACTTCTTATTTTGTCTAGTAATTGTCCATGTACTCCAAGACAACATAAGAGCTTTATACAAAAAACTATCTCCAGCACAAAAGATGCAGTAATGACAATTTTGACAATACATATTTGAAACCTGAATTGTTACAGCTAGTAAAACAAACTAAGAGGACTAAGATGTATTGCATTGACAAATAAGACGTGCTGAGTATGTCATACAAAGCGTTTGCAGATTGCAAGATGTGGCAGCAGGTGCGGAATGGATAAGTCTACCCACAGATTTTGAAACTTGTTTGAGAGTAGTAATATCACTTAGCTGGGAATGTAGAGAATGGTGTTCCACAACTGTGGAGAAAGAAGTGCAGGCTTTGGTCAGTGAGAATTCCAAAGAGAGGGATGTGATTATATATACTGATGGATCTGTGATTAGACATGTTCGCAGTGCTTGGGCTTTCACAGCTCAGTGCGCAGGTAAAATGATAAGGGAGAAGAGTATGGCCTTTGCAGTTACTACGAATAGCATGACCATGGAGACTATGGCGGTGACCAGGGCATTTGAGTGGGTATGAACTCAGAAGGTAACGCAGGTCTGCATTTTGAGTGACTCTATGAATATGATTAGGAAGGTACAAGTGGATCTCGTTCATGAACAGTGGATTGAGACCTTGAGAAAGGCGAGACTAAAAGTAATTACATTTATTTTCATGTCGGGCATGTGGGTGTTTAAGGCAATGAAAGAGCAGATCAACTGGCGTCATGTGCAGTTATGCCACAGGGCAATGGGACAATGGATCGAGCTGACGTTTTGAAAACCTTAAGAGATATAGCACGCAAGAGTGAGACTAGTGTGGGGGATGATTCCTTTTTAATGGCCAGGATTAAAGATCAGGGTTTGAAATGCGGTGTTGCTAGAAGTGAATATTTTGGAGGGCGCAGAAGAATGATGGTCAACCAGCATTGGACAGGTACTGTCAGTAGAAGTGTATTGGCAGATACACTCTGGGAGAGATCGGAGCAACTATGGATGTGTCCAGTATGCAGTGATGATGATCCGACGATTAACTAACGAACTAAATTAAGTGAATCATATGGTCACACTTCTCTGCAAATTCTAGCTAATCATTCACACCATAAATCAGTAGATTAATATCAAAGATATATTATGGTGCAGAATACCACATGTGAGATATGGGATGTCAATGTTCTTACAGATGCTGTCCTAGTAATGATAGATGTTGAGTTCTGGGAAAAAATGTTTAGATCAGTGTTTCCTAGCGTGGAACATATGCCTGGGGGGAGGGGGAAAGACAATTTGATTGCTTGGTGGTTCAATTTGATTGGTTGGGGAGTGTAAGGGGAAATAATACAATTTGTTAATATTTGTAAAATGTATTTGTTTAATAGAAGGGGTGGGTCACAATTTTAGAAAGACTCAAGTGAGGCATGGTAAAAAAAAAAGTTGAGAAGCACTGGTTTAGATCTTGCGTTCCAAGAGGAAGAAAAATACTGGCAATGTGATGAATTACTGGTACAGTTTATCCAACCAGTAACAGTTATTAAATTAATCGAATTGTCAGTATGATTGAATTAAATCTAACTTTATTTGGAGATAAAAGCAAATAAAGTAAAAAGTTTTTCTCAAAGTGTTTATAAATAGTTCAGTTATAGATGTTTCCAAGTAATTTACAGTGTTGCCTGCAGACTTTGCAGAAATAGATATGCCTTTGAATCCAGGTAACAGAGTTTTAAGCTATTTTACTGTAGAATTTCATTTTTTATTAACATTTCTTGTGGTTTCCCAAAAAATATTAAATGAATTAATCATTGTGCAGAATAGATCATTGATATTGAATTAAGAACAATATATTTCAAGGTCATGAATAATATGAGGTGACATGTAAACAATCAATTCATTACATCAAATAGTTTTTTTGGGGGAAAATATCAAATGTATTCACAAGCATGTTAAATATTGCTATGTGGTCCATTTACTATCTTTTTCAGGTGGGTATAGTTAAACAGACAGAGACTTCACATCTTAAAGCAGTAGGAAATAACAGATCAGGACCATTCAAGCGTCAGTTGACAGCTCTTTATACCAAGTCCACACTTATTGGAGAAGATATCCTTCTGGCATTGTAAATATATATATATTTATATATAGTCTGTGCAAGAGATGTTTGTCATAGCTTATTTTGGTTTACTTAATTAACACTAAAAACATGTGGTGTGAGGTCTTAAACTGGTTTACTATAGCACTACAAACATGTGATCTGAGTAGTTAAGTTGGTTTACTAAATTACTACAAAATGTGATGTGAGCTATTAAACTAGGCATTAGGACACATTTTTCAAAATGTTTTTACATCATTATAAATACCACAGTTAGATAACCCTTGAAAATTGAAATAAATTCAACGATATCTCAACCAAATCTGCACGTCAATTCTGAAGAAAGTTATGAAATTTTTGCAAATTAATTTTGCATCAAAATAATTAGTCATCTTTCGCTACTTCGCGGTTCATTTATCGCTACCTCAGTACATCGCGGATTGTTAAAAAATATTTATCAAAATTGAGGAAGTATGATGCGAAAGTTGCCCGCATGGCAGCAGAAGGCAGGGTGTGCCCACACAATTCAAAATCCACGTCTCTGATTGGCTGGCTAGCATCCTGCCATTTGATACCCTCCCGACTTGGGAATCTCGCAAGCTGATTCGCCTAGACGTTTCCCCCACCTTTGCTTTCATACCCAACGAAGACGACAGTGCTCACACAAATCAATGTTTGAGTGATGCTTAGTCTCGATGTGTGCTAATATTTGCTGTTCTCTTGTGTCTTTTTGTGCAAAATAGTGCTTGTGATGCCCTTGAAAATGGCTCCTAAACGTCCTCCACCCACATTCTAAATCCTCTAGTGAACCCAAGAAGAAGAGAAAAATGATGACATTGAACGAGAAAGTTAATTTATTGGACTTACTTAAGACAGGCCATAGCTATGCCTCTGTTGTACGCCATTACAGATTGAACGAATTGAATCGCTACATCAAAAAAGATGAAGTGAATATCCGTAAAACTGCCTCGATATCGTACTCCAAGGACACTAAGCGAGTTGTGACTTCTTGTAATAAGCGAATTGTGAAAATGGAGAATGCTTTATCAGTGTGAATATCGGACTTTTGGGAAAAGAAGGTTAGTCTCGATACCAATATGATTCTGACTAAAGCCAAAGCCCTGTATGATAGCCTCGTTCCTGAAAGAGAGTTGAATGAAGATGACGAAAATGAACCTCAGCCTAGTACCAGTGCCTCGAATGATCCTACCCCACGATCAGTGAGTGATGAAGAAGAGAAGAAGACAATGAAGCTGAAGAATGTGGCCTTACCTTGGAAAACCTACAAGAGCTCTGCAACATAGCACAGAGTCAATAAATTATTACCCGGTAAATATCTTAGTTATATAGCCTACAGGCTAAATAATTTTTTTGTTCTAGAAGAGAAGACAAAAAAAAAATTTTCATAATTAAAATGGAATATTTAATATATATTTATTATATTTCTTAATTATTTAGGATAAAACATATGGCAAACTGTACATTTTTGTTTTTGGGAAGACAAGAAGCATTTATTGATTACATCCTGCTAATTTTTAGATACAACCAGAGCTACTTAGTATTCAAAATGGCATCTAGGTTTTGTGTAATTAAAATTGGAATTGAATATATATTTATAAATTTCTTGATTATTTAGGATAAAATATCTAGAAAACTACACATTTATGTGTTCAGGAAGACAAGACACATCTGCTGATTATATTGTGTTAATTTTCAATGCAGCCAGATCTAATTAATATTCATAATGGCGTCTGCTTTGCATACTTAAAATATAGATAACTACAGTATCAGCATAAGGTTAAATATTTTGTAATTAATTGTCTGTTGTTGCCTAAATTGATGAATTTCTCCCATGTTATATATTGTAGCAACCATATGGAAGATTTTTCTGTAGTTATTCTCAAACTCCTGCAGATTATCAGGACATAGTCCAGAGAACATATTGCATTGTATTATGGTTCACAGATTGGTTACGCTATGTGTACTTTTAGCCATGACACATCTTACTTCAGCATGGCTTGCGATCACTTTGACCTATAGGAAGTGACACCTAACTTCATCCTCCACAAACTACTTAGTCACCTTTTGCAACATGCATGGCAGGACAGTGATGCTATTCTTTGCTTCCCTTTATGGCAACATGCATGTGGTTGGCTTTATGCCATCTCAGTCCTCTTTTTATCTGAAATATAATGTTTGATTACTATTATTGACATTTGATACCACAGGTCCACAAACAATTGTTTGTCAAATGTATGCATATTTACACAATTTTCAAAATGGTTTGACAACATTACCAATATGCTTTCTCCTATTTTACTGATATTTACTTAACAAAGAATAATGTTGAAACAGATACCTATCTCACATTTGAAATTGTTGTACACTTTATTTATATTTAGTCTACATGTGGGCCTTTGATTTAAGTAATTTTGCATTCAGTGCCAGATTAATTACTCTTCATGATTTTATATCTGTCCAGTTGAATGTCATTGTTATCCTAGTGTTATTGAGTTAAATACAATTACAATACAAATGTGAGCTTAGGCCTAGGCATTTATATAATTAAATATAGGTATGTTCTTCATATATGTAGAAAATTGAGCAAATTTGATAATAATTACCAAGAGATAAAAGTATCATAAGGAGCGAGAAATTTAGGAAGATGCTGCAGTTGACATTTGTTGATGATTTGATTTTTTGTATTAGTGAAAGTAGAAAGCATCTCTCAAATAAAAAATGAACTTATTAAAATATGTTCAGAAATATTCATGTGAGAATTATAAGTAATTTGACTTAATAAACAAAATCTCGAATGAGATTCAAAGACAGACCATGTCTTGTCTTCAGGGTGAAGACTCATTGGTTCAAATTTAAATAAGAACATTCCATAGTTATACTAGAGTAAGCAAAATAAAAAAAAAAACATTTATTAACAACACACACTAAAATTAGACGTGGCATCAATAAACTCATTTATGAACATGCAGCCGAAACAGATATTATGATTTACACGGATGGTGACAGACGCAGCATAAATGCATGCACCGACATAGTTTTGTACCACAAACTTGAATAATTTTACATACAAATCTTATATTTTTTACTGGTATCATTTAAAATTGAATGAAGGAAATTAAAAGAAGCAATAATTATAGTAACTAAACATATATATTTTGTATATATATGCAAAAATCCAGAATTATCAACACAGGCAATGGCAGTCATTAAAAAATGGCAGCTATAGAGCGAGTGACTGATTGGCATGACATTTTTTTAAATTCGATAACAACTACCTGCATTCTTCAAAAACTTTAAAATTTTGTATTTAAATTGATAAATGATTGATGAGTTTATGAAATATGGTTTGACATTCCTGATAATAATTACAAATATCAGAAAACAACATGAAAATTGAAAAACACCTCAATGTGTTCATTGGCTTCCTATAAAAATAACACAAAGTATTTCCACCAGTCAGTCATGAAATAAAGTGTAGAAACGAATGCCAAAAATAAATTTGTCCGCTTTTATAGATACTGAATTCCAGTCTCGTAGCGAAATGACTATGAATTGGTCAGACCACATGAGATTAGAAAAGTAGCATGGCTAATGATCGCCAGAACAAGGGAAACAATAAAGTTACCTGAGATTTTAAACAGTGAGCTATGATTCCCAAATGCCTACTTAAACTGATTTACTATTGGTTTAATTGGATTACTATAATTCTACAAACATGTGATGTTACATCTTAAATTGTTCAACTGAAATGCTGCAAACATCTGATGTGAGGATATGCTTAAATCAGTTTACTTTAACATAAAATTTTAATCGTAAATCAACTTTAATATTACTCATCAGAGGCCAGATCTTTGACGTAAAGATGGGGCTTAGCTCAGTCAACAGAGGCCACAAACTAAGACTAGTTGGTCATCCCTTACGTCGAGTAATCCCGTCCAAGCAAGTACAGTTGCAGAAGTCAAAAATATCTAATCAAGATACGCACTAGCAACCTTGGTACCATGCAACCCATTTTGAGAAAGACATTATTACTTCTTCTTCTTCTTCAGCGTTCGCTCTCAAATAACCACAACAAATATTTCGTGTGATTTCCGCCAGGGAGCGTGAAGTACGTTGTGCTGCAAGTTCCACAGTAAAACTGTGATTATTTGCACCCCGGTTGGCCACTTGTGGTCAGGACGTCCGAGGTCCAGAACATCCGTTTTCGTCATTCCTTTATTTCGGGTTTGGTCCCTAACATTATTACTCATATGTGATGATAATGATGTTCATCCTGCGCTTTCGAAGATGAGCATGACATGAAAAACAATAAATGCGATGAAAATAAAATAATAATTAAAATTGGTAATTATCTAATTTTGTTTGTGAGTTCGTAGATGCCCGATGAGTTCGATTCGTGCACGGAATGTTCTATTGCAGTGCACGCATGAGTGCTGAAGGTTCGGGGTAGGAGAATTTTTGGATTTGTCCTTCCGCTACTTGCGCTTGTGGATTGCCCACCGTGTTCTTTCTTTTTCAAACTTCATGATGCCAGCAGTGATCTGGGTGTGCCAGGCTGAGCGATCAAGTGCTGTAGTCTTGCAGGATCTAGGATCGATGCTGCAGTGCTTGAGAGAGCTTTTTAGGTGATCCTTGAAATGCTTTTTTCTACCCTCCACTTGAACGTTTACCTTTGCACAGCTCCCCATAGAATAATCTCTTTGGAAGGCGCTTGTCTGGCATACGGACAGTGTGGCCAGTCCAGCGGAATTGGGACCTAGTCAGCATTGCATGGATGCTTTGCATACGGGACTTCATAAGGATTTCCGTATCTGGTACTCGATCCTGCAAACGTACTCCCATGAGGTTTCGTAGGCACCGAAGATGAAAAGAGTTAAACTGTCGAGCGTGTCTGGCATAGACAGTCCAGCAAGACGCCGCATAAAGTAGTGTTGGTAGATCCACTGCGCGGTACACATCCAACTTAGTTTTTATCAGACTGAGACCACGTCTGATCCAGACATTGGCACGAAGGCTCCCGAATGCTGCACTGGCACGAGCATAATGCAGGGCAACATCCTCATCAATTGTCGCAGTTTGTGATAGGGTGCTGCTGAGATATACAAACTTATTGGCAGTGTTAAGTTTTTGTCCCATTACTGTGAGGAGATCTGTCTCAAGATGAGCTTGCAGTCTGTTTAACAGGCCGCTAGCCAGAATCTTGCCTGCTATAGAGAGCAGTGATATGCCTTGATGGTTGTCGCAAGTTAGGCGATTTCCTTTTATCTTGTATAGATGTATGATGGAAGCATCCTTAAAGTCTTGTGGTATCGCTTCCAGATTGCCTGGAAGAGCTCTGTGAGTTTAGCAGACATGACAGGGCCACTATCAGCGTAAACTTCAGCTGGAATGGAGTCTGAGCCTGGCGCATTTCCTATGAACAAATCTGAGATTGCTTTCTCCACTTCCTCAATGCAAGGGGGCTCCGATAATGAGTGATTGATTGGTATTTACGTGATGTGTGCAATCACTTTCTCATTGATGATGGAGGGGCAGTTTAATATATTTTCAAAATGTTCAGCCCAGCATATGAGAATTTCCTCAATGTAATATTATTATTACTCATATGTAATAAATTCATTTGAAATGAAGTGATACAGAAAGATCCTACGAATATCATAGACAGAGAAAAAGCAGAACATTGAAATTCTGAAATTACTGAAACTAAATGAAGAGTGGCTTCTAAATACCATCATAAGAAGGAAGCTACAGTATTTTGGATGATTAAAACAACATGATGGTATCGAACGGATGATTCTGGAGGGCAGAGTGCCAGGAAAGAGAAGAGGAAGGCCAAGAAGTCGATGGACCAGGGACATCGAAAAATGTATGCACATATCTCTGGCCAATGCAGGCCTGCTTGCCTGGGTCAGAGAGGTATTCAAAGTATGCACAATGAAGACAACGCTCTCCAAAGAATATATCACTTGATATATAATATTGGAAATCTAAAGGGCAGAGTGAGGAGTGTGCTTACCAGCCAGACACATTATTACTAAATTATTACTACCATTACTGCTTCATGTTTCATAGCAGTCATCCTTGTTGCCCTTACCAATTTTACCTTACCAATATTGATGAATTAACCATTGTCCCATATCTGCCTCTACTATCAAAAAGACAGCTGATAATCACATAAATTTGGAAACAGTTTTAGTTTTCCTTTTTTTTTATTTTGCCAACTTAGATGCACATGTGCCATGGAGAGTGGAGCTTTTGTTGTGACTACAAGTAGTATGACTATGGAGATCATTACAGTGTCTATAGTATTAGAATGGGTCAGCTCACTTAAGGCAGTACGGACCTGTTTCCTGAGTGATTCGATGAGTATAATTATGCAAGTACAAAAGGGTCTTGCTCATGAACAATGGACTGAGATATTGAGAGGGTCACGGTTGGATTCCTTGATTTATATTTTCGTGCCAGGGCACATGTTGGCATTCGGAGAAATGAGAAAGCTTATTTGCTGGCGTCTGGTGATGTTGTTACACAATGGGAAGGAGCAATAGATCAGGTAGATGTGTTGAATTCTCTACGAGAGACAGCATGTGAAAGTGAACTCGACGTGGATGATTATTCTTATTCAATGGCTAGAATTAAGGAACAGAGTTTGAAATGTGGGGTCACCAGAAGGAAGCATTTTGCAGGGCGCAGAATAATGATGGTCAATCAACATAGAACCGGAACTGTCATCAGAGGTGTAATGGCAGATAAACTCAGAGGTCTGAGCACCTATGGACTTGCCCGGAGTGCAGTGATGATGATCTGACGATTAACTAACTAACATGTACCCGTGTGGAGAAGACAAGCAGACAGTAGAACATATTCTCCAAGATTGTGTCTTCATGAAAGGAGTAGGACAGAGATCTTTCTTCCCTATGTGGTGATTTGATAAAGCTGAGACATTGTCAACTTTAAAAGAGTGATCAATGTGGTCAAATGAGTAAATGATGAAGAAGGAAAATGATGTGCAAGGCCCAGACTTTTTTAAACGACTTATCACCACTGATTTGAGTTACAAAGGTTGGGTTTAATAATCATTTTTTTTAGGTATTAATACCTAAATCATCTTGATTATCATCTTCGCACACCAGACATGTCCATAGGTGCTCCGATCTCCGCTTCAGTAAATCTATCAGGGTATAACAGCTGATGGTTATATAGTAAGTGTGAGTTTTCGTAGTGATGCCCACATTTTAGCTCTCTCCAATGACTCCACCCATTTCCTACGTACATCGCCTGTTTTGACTTTCTGAATCATATTCAGTGAATCACTTAGTGTGCATGCATGGGAATAGGCTTGCGATTCCAGCCAGTAAAGTGCCTGCGCTACGGCGATTACTTCCATAGTTAGACTGCTCGTTGTTGTGTTAAAGACTTTGTGTACTGTTCTCCCTTTTGATCTGACAGTAAAGGCCCATGCGCATCGCTGGTGATGGATCTGTGTAAATTTACAGTGTTAAGAAATAAATTATATAAGAAATAAATTTTAAAAAATAAATAAACATGGCTGACAACAACAGCTATAAAGTCATGGCAGAGAGCATGAAAGAGGAGCGGAGATCAGGAAATATGATTGAGGTAGTTGATAGATCTGCTGCCATGATATAACATGAACATGGTTGCAAGAAGAGATTTAAAACAGCTTTTGACTGATATTTGACCTCAATATACAATATGAGGGACTTGGAATAAACATATGTAATGATACATTTATGTTTATAGACTTTGTGCATTTTCCTTAGCATTATTTGTACATGTAGATTCATTGTATAGCTCAGAGACTAATTGTGACATATTCTGGCAATCTAACCACTATCTTATGTGTGTATGTGGACAAGCAATAAAGTCCAGCACAGAACATCGTATAGGACTAGTGGTAAGACATTATTACTTAATGATCATTTTCTATTGTATAATTTCGTAAAGGATTATGAAATTGCTATTAGGTATTACATATGTTGATTATCTTCTTCGCACACTGGACATATCTATAGGTACTCAAATCTCCTTTTCATTAAATCTCTCAAGGTATAACATGTTCTATATTAGTTGACTGCTCTTTTTGAAATATTTGTTAGGTGTTCTCTACGTGCCATACCTTTCCTCACTCCCAATTCATGCATTCTCAATATTGACTGTTGCTCATTTATCTCAATATCATCTGATTTTGCGGACTCATGAAGATCAATGAGTATGTCTGCTTGGTCCACAAGTTGATCATCTGTTAACCATGGTTCCTATGCTGGCTAATTGGTTGACCCGTTTGCTTCCCTCCACACCTGTGCGTCCGTGGACAAAGATAAGCATGACTTTTCGCAGTGAGTGCATATTTTAGTTCTCTAATAACTCAACCCATCTCTTACGTACGTCATGTGTTTTAACTTTCTGAATCATATTCATTGCATCACTTAGTATGCATGCATGGGAGTAGGTTTACAATTCCAGCCAGTTAAGTTAATGCGTTAGGCAAATACTTCCATTATTAGACTGCTTGTTGTTGTGGTAAAGGATTTACTGACTTCTTATACTTTTCTTCCTTTTGATCTGGCAGTAAAGGCCCATGTGCATCACTTTTGGCAGTTGACCGACCCGTCCGTGTAAATCACAATGTCAGTATCAGCTGCATGTCACAGATGAGTTCACAGCTAGATATCTCAAATGCCCTCTCTGCAACATTTTCACAACAGAAACATATAACATATTAGATAGTAAGCAAATTACTGTTCTGTGTATGTGTAGTATGCATGCAGTTAACTTATTCTAACGGCTATATATGTGTTAATTGGTGATGATAAGTTTCCAACCGTGATTGATAAATTACCGATGGCACAGTACAGACGACGTTCGTTACATGAATGGTACACAAAGAATTCATATTCTTACATGATCTAGGTATGGCCTTTTTACAATTCTTGTCATATCAGAACATATAACAATAGATCTATCTACAGATATATGATAAGTTATTTTTCATCGACGGGAAATAGTTTATTTTGGACTGAATATTTTCCAACCACGATTGAGAAACGGTAATTTTGAACCAGATGTGAATTCCAAGACTCAATGAGGGCTATTTAATTCACTGCTGGGTAATAAATATGTCAGGTCTGTAACGCCCCTTCGGACTACAATAACTCCAATGCCTCATGTGTGTCCGAACTAAGAGTTAACATTTTGGTAAAGAATAACAGGTGTGTATGGAGTATAAGTAAAAGCCACATGTGGTTCCACTTAGTTTTCTCAGGATAGCTAATTATACACTATTACATAATACACTATATTATGTATCACTAATACATTCTTGTGTGAGGCAGTGATGTTTCGTTGTTAACAGATTATAGATCCGTCTACTGGAGAAATATTATATAATGAGTTTGCAAACAACACTGCCTATTCAGAATTGGAGGCCCACTTATCTCATCATCACCCAGTGGAGATCTTGATGCCTTCACATACATCTCAACATTTGATGAACATCATTCAGGAATACGTTGCTCTCAGGTAATTTCAAGTATAGGACTGTAAATTTTCATTATATACTAAATGCTTTTGTTTTATTATTAGTGAGTAAGTCGTCGGATCATCATCACTGCAAACTATGACACGTCCATAGTTGCTCTGATTTCTCCTTGAGTGTATCAGCCATTACACTTCTGCTGACAGTACCGGTCCTGTGCTGGTTGACCATCATTCTTCTGCACCCTCCAAAATGTTCACTTTAACCAACACCGCATTTCAATCCCTGATCTTTAATCCTGGCCATTGAATAGGAATCATCATCCACATTAGTCTCACTCTCACGTGTTATATCTCTTAAGGAGTTCTAAACGTCAGTGCAATCCATTGCATCATCACAATTGCGCATGACACCAGTTGATCTGTTCTTTCATTGCCTCAAACACTCACATGTCCCAGCACGAAAATAAATGTAACCACTTTTAGCCTTGCCTTTCTCAAGCCTCAATCTACTGTTCACGAACGAGACCCACTTGTACCTTTCTAATCATACTCAGAGTCACTCAAGATGCAGACCTGCGTTACCTTCTGTGTGCATACCCACTCAGATCACCACTATAGTCATACTACGCGTAGAGACTGTAGTGAACTCTGGGCTGAACATTTTGAAAATGTACTAAACTGCCCCTCCATCATCAATGAGAAAGTCATTGCGCACATCACGCAAATACCAATCATTCACTCATTATCGGAGCCCCTTTGTATTGAGGAAGTGGAGAAAGCAATCTCAGATTTGTTCGTAGGAAAAGCGCCAGGCTCAGTCTCCATTCCAGCTGAAGTTTACGCCGATAGTAGCCCTGTCATGTCTGCTAAACTCACAGAGCTCTTCCAAGCAATCTGGAAGCGATACCACAAGACTTTAAGGATGCTTCCATCATACATCTATACAAGAGAAAAGGAAATCACCTAGCTTGCGACAACCATCGAGGCATCTCCCTGCTCTCTATAGCAGGCAAGATTCTGGTTAGGGTCCTGTTAAACAGACTGCAAGTTCATCTTGAGACAGATCTCCTCCCAGAGAGCCAATGTGGCTTCCGACAGGGCAGAGATACTGTTGACATGATATTCATTGCCAGATAACTACAGGAAAAGTGTCACGAACAGAACATTGGTCTCTACACCACATTTGTCGACCTAACAAAGGCATTCAACACTGTAAATCGCGAAGAACAATGGAAGATCATGGCCAAATTTGGAAGTCTCAAAACATTTACCAACATTGTTCGCCAGTTGCATGATGGTATGACAGCCTGTGTGCAAGATGACGGCGCACACTCAAACCCCTTTCCAGTGACTAACGGCGTCAAACAGGGTTGCATCCTGGCTCCGACGCTCTTCAGCATGGTGTTCTCTGCCATGTTAAGTGATGCCCTCCGGAATAACAGTGCAGGAATTTGTTTTTGCTATCGAGCTGACGGAGGACTATTCAATCTTAGTAGATTGAAGGCCAAGACCAAAACTAAGACGGACATTGTTCGCGACCTCTTGTTCGCCGACGATTGTGCACTAAATGCTACCAGTCTGAAGGACATGCAGAACAGCATGGACCTCTTTTCTTAAACCTGTGATGCGTTCGGTCTCACCTTCAGCACCGCAAATATGTTGCTCATGGTAGTGTGTAGCTGGGACCCGAAAGGGAGACAAAGAATAGCAGTACTGTTCGCTTTCCATGCATGTTGTAAGAGGCAACTAAGAGGGTTGTAGGGTAAGGAATGGAACCATCTCACATGAGAGTTTGAGGTCCTAAAGTGGAGCAAAGAATAGTGGCAATGTTACCTTCCTGGCATGTCGTACAATGTGACTAAGAAGGTTGCGGTATGAAGTCGGCTATTACATATAGAGTAAAAGTGATACAGAAGCCATTATGATTCGGATGTGTCCGGTTAACAGGTGCAGATATCGCAGCAAAGTTATAAACCATGACTTTGGCACATTCTGATCTTTTAATTATATATATCATGCAAATATGCAAACGTTTGAGTACTGAGGCCAAAATTGGAACATTTTAAAATGTTTTCCGATATTATATCTATTTGTCTGTCTGCCTGCCTGCTTGCCTCCTCTGAAGGCACCATTGGTAAATTACTGGAAAGACACATACATTGGCAGCAGACAATTAAAAAAAAAACTGACATGTGAATCGAAGATTTTCCTTGCAACTGTGTAACATCTGAGATCCCGTGATCGCCAACCTTTCTCGAACCCACAATTTAGTAGAAGCGTTTTTTTCAACAGACTATTGATAGTGAGCTTCCATCGGTCTACAAATTGATCAAGCAATTTCAACTTGAACACAATCACTACAAATAGAAAGTCAAAAGGTTTCGGATATGCTTCAGACATCCAGAGGTGTCCATGGCAAAATATGTTCGCCTTAATTGACGTCTGCATGCAGGTTTTGATCCCAACATGTTGAGCAGTGCCATTATTGGATTATTTGAGAGGAGGAGTAGCTCACAACATTAACATTTGGCATTATTTAGATATAACTTTTTGATAAGTTATTTTGAGATTTGGATAAGCAGATATGTTAAAATATTATTATAAATTATTTATTTGATTGTATTGAGTTAAACAATAAATTTGGCGAAGTGATGCATCTATGAATGGCAGAGATTGTGCATCTATGAGTGGCAGGATCATGCATCTATGACTGGAGGAGATCGTGCATCTGTGAATGGTGGGGATTGTGCAACTACAGAGTGGCACACAAAAAACGGTCATCACCAAAAAACAAATAACTTTGAAAATTTTATTTAGATTGACACAAAACTTTAGCTACATTAGGTCAAGCCTGTGTAGCAGACATCTCGAAAGTTTCAAGTCTGTACAACAAAAACTCTTTGTTTCACTGGTGCTCCAAATGAGCTCCCCGGCGCTGCAGGCACATTTGGATCCAGCGGGCAAAGTTCTTGATGACCCTCCCGCATTCCTTCCTTGGGATCACTCTTATTGCTGCTATGATTGCTGTCTTCAGGTCAGGGATAGTCTGGGGGTTGTTGCCATATACCCTGTCCTTTAGGTATCCCCAGAGATAAAAATCTGGGGGGTTCAAGTCCGGTGAATGCAGTGACCACTCTGGGTCACACCTGCGGCTGATCAGTCAGTCAGGGAAATGCTGCTGTAGCCATGCCAATGATTCGTTTGAGGTGTGGGGGGGTGACACCATCCTGCTGGAACCACTGGAGGACTCTGACGACTCCTCTCCGTCGACCAACTGCTGTCCAGAACTTGCCAAGCACCTGGACATATCGCTCGGTGGTGATTGTCACAGACCGCTTGTTGTCGTCCTCGAACCAGAATGTTCCAATGATGCCATGTTTGGAAATGGCGACTGAGGCAATGCACTTCACCAAGTGTAATGGCCTTTGCAGACAGTGCTCAGGGAGTGTGCTACCCCAGAAGATATTGTTGTTCGAGTTCACGTGACCTAACAACAGAAATTGTGCCTCGTCCAAAAACCAGACTTTGTCAACGAAGTCTGGCACAGCGTCAATCTTGTCGCAAAACTACTGGCACATGATCACTCACTTTCTCATGTCATCAGGTGTAAGCTTGTGTTTAACCTGTATCCTGTAAGGATACAGGTGGAGATCTGCGTTTAAAATTCTCCGCACAGACTCCCGATTGATTCCAAGCTCCTGACTTCGCTATCACACAGACTTGCTTGGGCTGCGGACAACAGAGTCTCTGACTGCAGCAATATTGTGTGGTGTCCTTGATGATTTCGGTCATCCAGAGTGTGATTGTCTGTTAGTGTCTTTACAGTTGAGGTTATGCACAGTCTCGTGGGTTCTGAACTTGTTTGACCCATCTGTAGATCATTGAGTGGACAGGAAATTCTTGACATCTGAACCGTTCTTTGAATTGCAATTGAGCTGCATGGATAGACTTCATCTGAAAATATGCCTCAACTATAAATGTCTTTTCCTCAGTAGTCCATGGCATCTCGAAGGTTGAATTTGGTAGACTCTTAAAACATCAATTTTTCTTGATAAATCTGAAAAATAAAAGGAATTGATTTTTTTTTTCAAAAGTTATTCAAGTTTAGGTGATGACCGTTTTTGTGTGTGTCACCCTGTATGTCAGGCGAAGATTGTGCATCTATGACTGCTGGTTTCCTATTATCGTTCTCCAATTTGTGATTCCTATAAAGAAACATACCGAGATATTAATAAACTGTCTAATTTTATAGTGCAAAAAGTTAATTAAACTGTCTAATTGGTTTAAATATTTTGCAAAATGAGAGGGACTAATGACCGAAGTGAGTGGGGTAAGATGGTCAGCGAGTGAGCAAGCTCCATCTTGCCCCACTAACTGTGTGCCATCTTTCCTCAAATCACATGGTTAGTAACTTTAATAAAATGTCACAAAAGAACAAAGAATCTTAACAAGGTAACATGCTTAATAACTTAACAATACAATATATGTTTCAGTTTAAACATGTAAATAAAAGGACAGTAATGATAACAGTAGACAAGGAGTAAAAAGTTAAACAAAAATTAGATCGAGACCTATCCATGAAAAAATAACTTACCTCATGGTTGAAAAACCACCTGTAAAATTTCGTTGTCAAAGAATAGACTTTTCCTGCCAGACCTAGTCACGTGTTCTACCGTGAAAAAACCCATAGGCTCGATAAAACCTGTTTCGCCGTCTTTCCCTGCATGCCATCTTGCCCCCAATTTCCCTAAATGACTCAATTTTGTGTTAAGAATTTGTGTAATTGGGTACCAAAAGCAGGGAAGACTTTCTCTAAATTTATATGTTTTATTATTAAATAAAAGTTATTGAACAGGTTATTATAGCCAGAATTAATTACTTTTTAAATCTCTTCAGTGAAACAGATGATGATAAGATTAGACTGGAAATTATTGACAGTGATGTCTTTGTTCCAGCAGTTGCTGTGACAACATTGACACAGTTTTACAATAATGGTAAGCTTTTTGTCTTTGTGGCAGCCTCGGTCATACATGTACATTTAGCTGCTACAATTTAATATAGTTTAGCCTAGTACCACATAGTTCTATAACTGTGAATAAATAAATACTACTTAATTAACAGATTATTCTCAGAAGTCATGGTTCTACCATGACCTCAATTATTTTTTGATGGTCACAGCTCTTGTATAATCAAGTTAGACTTTACGTCCGCACTTGAAAGTGTACTTTTCACCATAAGAGGTAGGCATACAATTTTATTTTCACTTCATTATTACTACTTAAAAAAATGAATTCAATAAAGTAAATGATAAATAAATATATGGCAAAATCTGGATAGTTTAAAACATATATTGTCCATTATTACGGAGAAAGAACTACTAATTTCTTTAAATCCTTATATGTTTTAAAAGTTAAAATAATGGAACTTGTGAAATAAATTCCATAAAAGTTGTTACAGTTGTTAAGGCCCTTCAAAATGTTTAGGATGGATTTCCAGATAAGGTTGCTGATTGCCTTCCAACTAGTTTGCCAACTACTTCAACTAGGTTATCAACTGCTTTCCAGTTAGGTTGCCAGCTGCATTGGAGATCATGTTGTTATATTAATCCTTTTGCAGCATAATGTGCACAGCAGTAAAATATTAACAGTGTTTTTATTACTTTATATTTGCCTTAAATACTATGGTCTGTCTTCTTCTTATTCACAGTTTAACAATGTCTTCTCAAGTCAAGTTTTGTTTTAAAAATCTGCTGTATGTGAAAGCTTTTCAAGGCTCCCATATAGCTTTCTCTTGATGTCTTCTTCTGTGATTAATTGTTAAACATCTGGTCCAACATCGCTTCTGTATAGAACGGTTTGTTTTAGGTCATTTTGGGTTCCCCACATGTTTTGTTTATGGGCGCGACCATCTGTCATGCGCCATAAGTATCTTGAAAGGGCAGCAAGTCAGATGTATCAGTTGTATCAAAGTGTCTCATAAGGAAATCCAAGCAACAATCCTCAGGGACTGGCATTAAATTAAGTGCTCCTTGAGACTGACTTCACTCTTCTGAACTGTGAGAGCATGACTAGATTTAACTACCAAAGATGCAGACTCTAGACTCCAACATTGACCTCTCACTGGTGTCATGTTATGGAGTGACAGATACCTAAAGGACAACTGATGGAAATATATGAAGCAAACAAAAAGGCTGTCTCCAGAGAACTCTTCTACCCCTGGCGTTACAAGGCATAAAGGGTATAATGCAAAAAGAAAAAGAAAAGTGAGTATGCTACCCTGAAATTTGTGCATTTTATTTCTGTTGCAAGGGATTGTATGTATTTGGTGTCATCTGGATACAAGATGTAAATTCCATAATTTGTTATGACATTTGTTGCCGATCTGTCTGCATTCAGATATTTCTGGGATATTGGACTTTTAACATTTGAAGTGATAAATCTCTTTGTTCTGTTGCTGTGTGAGTGGTGTTGGAGTTCATGTTTGATATTTCAGATAATATTTTTGTAGTTTTTGATTGAGTTTTCATGATTCATGAGATAAAGTCTTGCACTTGTTAATAATTAAGCCGCTGGGGTCACCAGGCTCTATAGATTACAAAATGAAGATATCAGGGAAATAATAGGTATAATACCTTGTACAGAACACATAGCAAGGCAGTAGATCTCGTGATTTGGCCATATTATGAGAATGCATTACAAATTGCTCATATAGGCATATAACCAAATAAGATCAGGGTACAAAGCCAGAGGAAGACCACAGAAAAGATAGAAAACATTAGGGACATCATGAACAGACACGGTCATAGCACAGCTAAGGCCATATGTCTGGCTTTAGAATGCAAACTCTAGCTCTACACTTAACGGCACAAGTGGATAACAAACCACCTGGGGAAAGACAATAGACAATTCTCAAATCTCTTTTTCCTCAAACAGGTTAATATAACCAAAACATTGAACCCGTCATCTGTACTCCAATACATGCCATACTCAAGTAGAATACACAGACCCATCAAAATATAAATATAAAAAAGACATTTTATTTTAATGGAAGTTACAGATGTCCAGCTGGTGTCATCTTTCCTTGTTTGTTCTTTGCGTTAAGTTACATACAAATTTGTCAGATCGGCTGCAAATTGGTAAACTTCTCGTTGACTATGATGCTAAAGTATTCATAATATGTGGCAATATCATCAAGCTTATTTACAGACCCAAAGTTTTGTGCAAAATTCTCAAATTCTACTCGAAAAACTACATAATTACAGCAAATTTTGCAATGTCACAATCAGTACCACGAATTTTCATTTCTTTGTCAGAAACATTAGGTCTATCTAACAAGGAACATCACTGTCACTTTCCATGTTATATTTGATACGCAAATTGCCTAAATTGTGCATATTTCTATTGTAACTACAGCTGTCATCATCAGTGTACACACAAGTAATATCCCCCAATGTGAAAATATTGTGTCAAAACTCCGCAAATTCTGAAAAACTCATTAAAAAATCAGTCCTAACATATTTCCATGATGTAAATAAGCAAAGAAAGCTTGAACTGTGACCTATGCAACGGTCATGTCCTGGTATTAACCCGCCGTAAACTAAAAATGTAATATCGATCGCAATGAAACAAGTAAAAATAAACATGCCTAGTGGTGACTGTAAGGGGCTACCAGTTGAAGTGACGTGCTGCGACTCTAAGGGGTATCTGGTTAACAAGGAAAGACAAAATGCACCAAAGATGTTCTACTTCTACAAGAAAGTACAAAACATGAGAAGTAAAAAAGAAACGAACCAAAAGAAATAATCAACGATGCACTCTGCAACATACTAAATAGACCCCAACAAATGATGGAAAAATTACTTCAATCAACTGTTAAACTTAAAAGAAGGAGAAGTGATTACAACAATAAATACAATAGAAGACCTAGAATTATACATCCTGAAATCCGAAATTGAAGACGCAGTTAAACATGCTCCAAATAACAAAGCAGATGGTATACCTATAGAACTAATAAAGATGCTAAAAGTGACAGGTATAAAGTGGCTACACAGACTATTCAATGTGATAAGGAAGACACAAAAGACACCACAGGAGTGGAATACGGCGTAAGTTGTTACCATCTGGAAGGGAAAAGGCAGTAAGAGGGACTGCACTAAATATTGAGGCATATCACTCTTAAGCCACATAGGAAAAATCTTTAGCAGGATACTAGAGAGAAGGATGCATGCATATATAGAACTACAGCTCAAGAACACACAAGGGCTTTCGGAAAAATAAAAGTTGTACTGATGAAACCTTCCTGTAAACAACTTTCAATAAGAGCGATAGAACATAACCAAGACTTATAATTGGCTTTCGTGGACCAAAAGAAAGCTTTTGATAGAGTGGATAGAACATAACTATGGACAACACTACAGACATATGGAGTACCCCAACATCTGATATGCGTATGTCAGAGCATATACGCCAATAGTCAATGTGTAGTTAGAGCGAGCATATTTCTTTGTCAATGGTTTGACAAATGGTTTGATTTTGATCAAAACAATGGTTTGATTTTCATCAGAAAATTTCCAAATTCACAAGGGAGTGAGACAAGATGTTTACTACTCCCCTACTGTTCATAACATACATAGATCACATCTGCAAAGTAGCAAAGATAACGGAAGAAAACATTCTAAAGGATAACTTAAACAAATTTCTGTTTACAGATGACCTAGCACTTGTGGCATCATCAGAAGAGCAACTACAAAGACAAATAGACAGGTTACATTAAACATGCCAAACCTTTAACATGAAGATAAATATAGAAAAGACTGAAGTACTGCAGAACAAAAAGAAACACAAATATATACATACATACATACATACATACATACATACATACATACATACATACATACATACATACACACACACACTCTCTCTCACTCACTCTCTCTCACTCACTCTCTCTCTCTCTCTCTCTCATTGCTATACAATAGATGTAGTAAAGCACACAAAGCCCTAGGGCAAATTCAACCAATCTTCAGTAGAAAAAAAAATATAGATTCAAACACCAAACACACATCTTGTCTCCCTGACATCCATCACAGATTTTAGGGCCTGCAGATGCTAAAGTGCAACTAGCTATTAAGAATGCAAGAATGCTTCCGATGACGCTCCAGACCCCGATGGAATCAGGTACAGCTTACTCAAAGAGATTGGGGAGAATATGCTAGCTAAAATAACAGATGATTATAATGCGAGTCTGAAAACAGGAGTAGTACCAGAGAAGTGTATACATAGCTATCTTATACCCGTGCCAAAACCAGGCAAAGATTCTATGGACATAAAAGGTTATCACACCATCACACTGCAGAATGTGTACGGTAAGATTATGGAACGAATTGTTGCTTGACGCATAACCAGGAACTAGAGATAAAAGGCGTTCTCCCAAATAACATAGGTGCATACAGACCCAGAAGAGACATAGTCACATATGCAACAGTTCTTGCATATGATGTTTATGAAGGTTTTCAGAATAAAGAAGAATCTATTGTTGCAGCTATAGGCCTGGAAGATGCGTACAATAGAGTTAGTTACACCCATCTTATCGACATGCTAAGGGAACAAGATATCCACCCCTGGATCATACGCTGGATAGCAAATGTGCTAATCTGTAGAAGAGTCGCTCTGAGGTGTGGATCCTAGACGTCTGAGATCAGAACAATAGCACCTGGTGTGCCACAAGGATCTTCTCTCTCTGTCTCCAGTACTGTTTAATGTCTATACAATGAGAATTGCTTAATTGCAAACTTCCAGCAATTGTAAAGTTCTAACATACGCTGATGATATCCTACTATACAACATGGGCAGGAACAGAACAGATTTCGCTGACAGTGTACAGAATGGACTAGATTAATTGTAGATATGGTGCAGAACATACAATGCTGTGATAATCCCTCGAAAGCAAAAGTCATCTGGTACTCCGTAAATAATAATCTGGTCAATGACACACTGCCAGCTGTTAGTTGCATGGGCTTATGCATTGAAAGAGAACAGGACCTTAAATATCTTGGGATAATCTTTGATAGAAGTCTCTCATTCAACAAGCACGTTACAAATATGATTCAGAAGACTAAAAGAGGGATCAGTGTTATCAAGGTTATGGCGACCTTCAACATGCAGCAATTATCTGTTTTTGCAAGTGATGGTGCTATCTGTCATAGATTATGGTCTCAGCCTATTAACACTGCCACAGACACAAGTCGATAGATTGGAAAAAGTCCAAAATGAGGCAATGAGAGCGGTACTGAAGTGTACTAGAGATACACCCATCTTTGCTATGAGATTTCTACTTGATCTCCCCATGATTAGAGTGTGACATCAGGTAGCACAAGTTAGGTCGTACCTTTAAGTGACAGAATACAACCACAACCCATTACACCATCGTCTAGATGAGTCAAAGGGAAAACGAATCAAGCGTGGCAGATCATGGATGGCAGAGGCTGAAGACACACTGCAAAGAGTATGTGAATTGGAAGAAATAGGAAAGGGCAGTGAATGGGTGGAGGTAGACACTGAGAAGAAATCACTGACTAAAGTAATAATACAACTAGATAAAGTGTGTTGAAAATGGACGGAAGTCAGGGCTGAGGATACAGTGTACGAACTCACTCAACTACACTCGAAACCACAAGATATAATTATATACACAGATGGCTCTGTTAACAGAAACACAAAGAAAAGCGGTTGGGGTTTTGTTGCCTACAGAAACGGCATGAAGTTGGTGGAGAAATCTTCAGCATATTCTACTGTCACATCGGGCATGAGGATGGAGATAGAGGGTGTTACGACAGCTCTGAATTGGTTGATAACTGATACATCAACACACTCGGTAATATTCACAGACTCTCAAAGCATGTTGTACAAGTTAGAAAAGTTCATGCTAAGAAAAGAATGGTGGGACTTATTAAACAACTCTGTTGTCCAGAGCATTACTTGGATATACTGCCCTGGTCATGCTGAGGTCAGAGGAAACAAGAGAGTCGACTTACTGGCAGCAATGCGGCGATAGACGGCACTTTGTTGAGAAGAGATAAAGCAGACTTAATGAAAGCAGTAATAAATTCATTTCATGATGCAGATGACGTCAATGAGGTTGAGAACAAACACATACAGAGAATGTTAGCAACGGGAGTTTCTAGAGGTGAGGGAAGGAAAAGTAAATTTTATGGAAAGTCCCGAAGATCACACGACATCTGACCAGGACTCTTGAGCCTACATATACTGGGATGGCTGCTGGAGCAGAGGGTGGAGCACTTATGGGAATGTCCCGCATGTTGTGACGCAAGTTTCTAATCAAGAATAGTATTGATAATGTTTCATGAAGGAGATGAGAAATGATACCAGTGAGAAATTTTGAATTGAGATTAGAAAACTCTGCAGAATTCCAGATATCCATAAAAATTAGTCTTAAGGATGAGGAGTCTGAGAACCAAATATATTCGTAATTTTTACAAGATTTTCCGTAAAGTTAGCAGGACTGAAAGTCTGTTGTTAACCTTTAACACGCCGGATTAAAATCACAATTTCCCTCCTGCTACTGACTGAATTCTTTTTTGACAATTTTCTTTTTTTTTGTTGGGTGTTTGAAAAATGCAACAACTTTTTTATTTTTAGAGATATTTAAATAATTTTTGTACATGTAGATAAAGAATTGAATTGTTCATTTACTGGTGTAAGTTGTGTATGTGTGATACAAGAAGTGTGAGCATGTTGTGAAGATGAAAAAAGGGAAATTTTTTATTTAAATTAAAAATTAAAAAGCCTAAATTACCTTTATTGTCCTGATGTGGCAACTCTGAAAACACACTTTTACACTTCTAGGTCTATTGTATTTATGTTCTTTCATAACCAAAATAACATAATGCACTGAGGAAACAAATAAAACATGTAGATGTAACATACTTGTCCAATCCATTGTTACCTAGACCTAATGTCTATGGTCAAGTCCATATATTCTTGTCCGGTGTCATTTCATAATTTGGAAACAAACGTAATTCAAACCCAATAATTCAGAATCACAATTCATAATGATTTTACTGAAAACCCGATATAACCACAACCCATTTCATGTTGATTGCACCAGTTTGCTAATTTTGACTAATGCTCGATTTTTAAAATTACATCTCCCAAATTCTTTTCTCTAGCTTCTCAATGGTGGAAAAATTAGTATAATCAAATAACTAGTTAGGATCCGTTTATTCCAGTCACATAAACAGTGAACATCGTGTTGTTCCTCATTGTTAAATCAGTACATAGCAATGGGCTACAAATGCTGGCTGTTTACGGAATAACATCTGTTGGTAACGTTTGTTACTGGGTGCTTGGTAAAGGTTAATTGTTTCGCGCATTGCTTTGTATAAAGGGTGTCCTTTCAGCCTTCTTGATTTTTTTATAATGTAAGATATTTATGTATTTTCATCGCATATCTAGAGGTGTGATGTTGGCAAGTTATGTCATTTCTATGGTGGGCTGCTTTTCATTGCTCCAAGTGTGGGTGTCTGTTTCTGTGGGTCAGTATTCCGTCCTCTTGTTACATGTACCCTGCTGCCTGCCCGCATGGACAGAGAGGTGATTGAACCAGTCTTAGTCTATTTAAGTGGCTATTTAGTCTGTTATATCCTGTTCTGGAGTGGAAGATAATAGTTCAGCATTGTCGGGATAGTAACAATTGTCTTTTGGATAGTAGATTCTCCTAATAGTTTTGATGAGGTCCTCTTTTCCTGATATGTGACTGCTTAGACTCTGTTCCTATGCTGTTCCACATTTGGGGTGCAAAAGGACTAGCATTGCTCTCGTGTAAATCCAGGGTTAGCAGATAACCAAGATTCTTAAAAGTACCTCCTCATGGTGCACCTGGAAACAGAAATACAGCTGCTTTTACTGTCTTCCTAGCCAGCAATTTTAAACTTGTTGATGTGGAGGCTGTAGATGGAATGAGAACTGCCTGCAAAGAGACATGCAATATCTTCAAGATCTCTATGTCAAAACACCCAACACCACTGTCGGCACACAGTGATGTAAGACTTCTGTGAATTTTGTCTCTGTCAGCCAAACATGCAGAAATATTATATTCATGGCCAATGTCAGTGTCCCGATATGGGTAGATCTCGCTAAGATATGGTGATTCTAAGATATGGTGATCCATTGAATCTGGAAAAGGCAATGTGCACTAGAGGGCAGAGTTCTGTATATGAAACGATATAGTGGTAACGACCCTACAATTGTTGATCATGAGACCGACTGATGGAAATGCTGTTCATGCTCACGAACGCTCAGAGTCCCACATGTCCCACCACAGTTGACCCCATTTAACATAGGAGTCATGACTCAGGTATTGGATACACAAGCCTGAACATGCACTCCTGCGTATGGAAAAAAGCTTTGAATACAGCTTCCCATTGCACAAAGGAATAGCATGAACAAATCCAGGAGAGCACATTGTTCAAAACTTCTGTTCAATGTAGATGGAAAACAAGTCTTTCTCTTCGAAAACATCGCAAACCTAGTCTAACTTAAGTGTCGTCATTGCCCAACATGCCTCCTGTCAAGAGAATTGGATTCAGTACCCAAGAGCATAGAAGGGAATGGTGCCTTTCTTACAACAGATTTGTTTGCAGACTGCGAAGCTCCTCATCCGGGATAAGTACAATCTACCTATCTTTGGATAATATACACAATAGCGAAGAGTGATAATACACGTCATGCCTAGCAATGGATTGAAAGACCATCACAAGCGGATTAGGCTTTTGCGTGATAAATGCACAGGTCAAATCCCCCAGGGGGGAACACCCCCCCCCCCCAATGCATTTGGCATTTCAGCACCTCATCTAGGAAGGTGTATCAACATTGAGTCAAATTTGACTGTCACCAATGCTAACATGGCTCATACAGAAGAAATTAGGTTTTGGGACATGAAAAGTGGTAATATAATGGTCTTCCTACATGAGAAATGAGAACACAGAGGCATGGTGCAAATTTTGTGTTGATGTTGGTTCTAGAGTCTCACTTCTATGAAACTGAAGGGTTATGAAATTGGTGATGTTGTTTTGAAAAGTACAATAACTTTTCTGTTTTTGGAATTTCTTGTATGTTTAAAAAAAATATGAAATTACCGAATGTAATTATGTAAATTTTGTTAGCGTATGTGTGGTATGTGATAAAATTCTAAGGATGAAAAATAAAAACTGAGTGGCTCACCTATTCTTTTTGATCTATTCAAGACAGAATATAATGGGATTCCACTAAATTTCTAGGTCTATTCTGTTTCTGATGTCATTTCATAATCAAAGTAACATGTTCATATCTATCATCTGTGAAAGTAAACAAAACGTCAGTCACACTAATGTTATCAGCTAGGCTTAATAGTCAGACAACTCTATAGGGCCTATATTCAATGCAAGATATGTCGCTAAATTCCAAGGCCTATTCTTTTTCTGATGATTCCATAACTAAATTAAGGTGTTCATAATATTGTCTGTGAAAACAAACAAAGCATGTTGATCTCATTAACTTTATCAGTGAGACCTAATGGTCCTACATATCAATATTTTAAGAAAATGGCTGTCATTTACTAACACTTCTGAACATCATATTAAAGAAAAAGCTAGCTTTTTTTCTGGTCACATTAAGAGATATGACGGCATGGAGAGAGTTGCTGAAGGGGATGATAGAAGGCAACAGGGGCAAAGGCCGCCCAAGATGCCATTGGACAAAAGACTTTCAGGAATGCCTGCGCATGTCACTGGAAGAGGTAGGACAACTTGCTCAAGACAGCGGAGAATTCAAGAGATCCACTGGAAAGACTACGTTCTGGAAAGAATATGTAACCTGATGATGATGAAAATATTTTAATGAGCGATATGAGGTGTGGAAAGCCCATGCTTTCCATTATGTTTCTCATAATTTATGGTGTGTTACACAGTCTTTTCTTCCATTTACTTATATTTAGAATATTATTCTACTGCATACTAATTTATCTTGTACTTCTCTGTTGTATTCAGCCCTCCTTTCTTTCTGACCTCTCATCGTCTTTTTGTTGTATTCCTGGTCTGTCAGCTCCCATACGACTGACATGTAGTCTCCACATGACTCTGTGGAGATTATTAGGATTAAAAGGTTCTTGGGTGGCCTTTGCCCCTGTTGCCTTCTATCATCCCCTTCTGTAACCATTAGGACTCAGATTATTAGGTCTGAAACATCAATTTTGTATATTGTTCCATGTAAAACTGCTATTTTACAATTTTAATATATTTTTCTGAATCTAATATTATCTAATATAATTAATCTAATATCTTGGAACACTGGTACCTGGTTGCTGTCTTTGAGATAATGACAACACCTCCAGGGAAAGGCTGCACTGTATTATCCTTGATGTTCAGTTGTATTTTATATGGATACCAGTAGGATGGGACAAATGGAAGAAATGATCTTGCATCGTACCGTTGCTAAAGTTTGTTATTTTCCTTTTATCAATATTTTGGTTGCCTCTTCATTTTTATAACAGGATTCAACATTATTATTACCGGTATTATTTTTTTATACTTCTGTCTATACGCGTTTCCGTTTTTTGTCACATTATGGAAATAAAAGTTGTGTCCTAAGCTTAGATACAGATCAACCTATATTAAAAATATAAATTTAATATTGACTTTGATCTTTCACTACATTTGACATATTTTTCTTTTCTAGATCAGACAAAATTAAAGGAAGTTCTCAGTTTACCGAAGCTTGTAATCAGTTGCTTGTCAGCCCTCTCTGTCTATCTCAAGAGTTTCAATCTTGAGCGAGCCCTCACTGCTACCAGGTTGGTCATGAACATATGCAACAGAAATGAAGAGCTAAATTTTTAAAAATTAATAAGACAACATTGTTTGTATTAAGCTCTGTCTTCAATGCCACTGATAGATTATTAGGTTAATTTGGTATGGAATTTGACATGAATATGGTGGAGCTATTGAAGCCAAGAATTGAATTTGATGATAAACTCTTAGCCTCAATTAATCTGTTGTCTTCTGATGTAATCCAGGATTGGCATTGTGTTTGTAAGTCTTCTGATGTTTTCATTTATGATTCTGTCTCTTATTGTTACTCAGAGAACTCTTCGTAGACAAGTCATTTCTGTTGTAACAAGTTGTCTTTTGTTGTTAGTGTCCACGTTTGACATTGGTAGCATAGTGATGGTAGGATGATCTATTTATATGTATAGTGCAATTTTGGTATTCATGTTTACATGTTTTTTTTTAAAAATAGCAGACATCCGCCCTAGGTTTTGGCATGCTATGTTGCTTCTGTGCTGGATTATTTACTGCTTTTTCCATTTAATATGATGCTTCCAAGAGGAGTGAATTCTTTCACCCATTTATGTTGTTGGTCATGGATGAAAATAGTAGTGTTTCGTTCTATTTTTGCGATTGACATTAGCCCAGTTATTTCTGTGTTTATCTTCATGTTAAACTCTCTACATGTTGTATAGTCTATTTATATGTTGTTGTATTTGGTCTTCTGGTGTTGATATTAGTGCTTGATTGTCTGCAAAAAGAAGTTTGTTTAGGAGGTTGTTTTCTTCATTGGTGTTGACAATTTTACATATACAATTGATATGTAATGAATAGCAAGGGAGAGAACACATCCTTGTCAGAGCTGGTACAGAACAAGTAGTACATTAACCTTCACTGCTCCTATATTAACACTGGTTGACAACAACAAAATGGCGGCGCACGCCGTTGGCGACACACACTCAGATCGAAAGACTGGATAGAATCCAGAATGCAGCAATGCGTATCATACTGGGATGCACAAGAGACACATCAACAAGAGCTATGCGATATCTACTTGACTGTCCAACAGCTGAGCACAGATTACAGTACTGCTGTGCACAGGCGTACCTTAAAATATATGCAGATAAGGAACACCCGTTGCATTCCGAAATACAGAAAGTTAAAGGCAGTAGACTCAAGAGATGGAGGTCGTGGATGGGACATGCTGAGGATGTCATACAAAGTGTGTGCAGACTGCAGGATGTGGCAGCATGTGTGGAATGGATAAGTCTACCCACAGATTTCGAAACTTGTTTGAGAGTAGTAATATCACTTTGCAGGTAATGGTGTCCCACAGCTGTGGAGAAAGAAGTGCAGGCTTTGGTCAGTGAGAATACCAAAGAGGGGGATGTGTTTATATACACTAATGGATCTGTGATTAGACATGTTTGCAATGCTTGGGCCTTCATCACTATACCAGCAGCAGTGTCTGAGCACATAATATTGCTACAGATGAGTGCAAAATGCGGCCCTATTGACTTCATTAGTGCTTATGCACAGACTCTTGCCACCATTGCAGAAAACAAAGACAAATTTTATGACTCATTACAGAAGATTATTGATCCAACTATATATCCAATTATTGATAGATAAATATATAGAAGTCAAAAAATGTATCTATATTTGCATCATAGACTACAGCAAGGCCTTTGGCAGAATCCAACATAAAAAATTAATTGAATGTCTTCAAGAAATAGGCATAGATGTAAAAGACATCAGACTGATTAGAAATATATACTGGGAACAGACTGCATCAATAAGATGTTACAACAGTTACTCACCATACATAGAAATAAGAAGAGGGGTAAGACAAGGATGTATTTTATGACCTAGCCTATTTAATATTTACACAGAGAATATCTTTAAACTTATACATGGAATGCCAGGACTCCAGATCAGTGGGAAAATAATAAACAACCTGAGATATCCAGGTGACATCGTCTTTTAGCAGACTGTGAACATTAACTACAGAGACTAATAGATCTATCCATCTATATTCTGTGGCCCTTGTTTACCTTGTAGCGTCAGGAGTAAAAAAGTACTCTGAAGATGGCTTTCTTGTTTGCTGTTTTTAAACTTGTTCTTGTGGCTTCTTTGATTTCTGTGGTCCATCTTTTACATGGTCTGCCTCTAGCTTTATAGTCACGATGTGTCATGGCGATCTGTGGTATGATGTCTGTTGGTACTCTGGAAGTGTGTGAAAATCACTTGGTCTGTTGTCTTTTGATGTGTTCCAATACTGGTATTGTTCTGGTTATCTGTCTGATGTTATCATTTCTAATGCTAACTCTTAATGATACTCTCGTCCATGTGTTGCCGGGGCCCGAAAGGGGAGCAAAGAATAGCAACACTGTTTACCTTCCACTCATGTCGTAAAAGGCGACTAAGGAGGTTATGGGATGGAGTTGGCTGTCCCATCCCATATAGGGTCAGTGACCCAAAGCCATGCTGAAGTCGAACGTGTCAGGCCAAAAGGCGCAGATATCGCAGAAATACTGTAAACCATGACACAACGCATTCCATTCTCCGGACTACATCCTGCTAATCTGCAGGAGTTTGAGAACGACTGCAGAAGAAGAATGATACTCTTAGTATTTTTCGTTGACATGTCATTTCTGCTGTCACTATTTTTCTGTTGTCTTTTGCTGTCATTGTACAGGTTTGGCACTGATAGTACAGTGATGAGATAGTCTTGTATGATGATGATGTTCGTCCATCGTGATCGACGATGACCAAAAACTCAACCATAATAATAATAACAATAAATAATAAAATAATAAAGTTAATAGTGCGTTTTTAAATGACCAGCAAGTCCAATGCGTGCACAAAATGTTCTTTTACAGAATTGACAACAATAGAAGATATCTGTGTGAGGTTGAGATGTTTTTTCTTTTCTACGTGTCCGCTTCTGTTTTGAAGTTTCTTGTCTGAATTCTTCCGCCGCTAGTGCTCCCATTCTAATGCTGTAACGCCATGCTGTTCTATCCTGAGCGAGGCTCTCCCAAGCGCCTACGTCAATGTTAAGATGTTTCAAGGATGACTTGAGCGTGTCTTTGAAACGCTTTTTCTGTCCACCAGCTTTTCGAAATCCTGCCTTGAGTTCTCCATAATATATTTGTTAAATTAGTCTTGTATAATGCATCTTTAATGTCTATGTTTACATTTATGTTCTTAAAAATAAATCAGGTTGATCTTCTTCTTCTGCGTTCGTTCTCAAACTCCTGCAGATTAGCAGGATGTAGTCCGGAGAATGGAATGTGTTGTGTCATGGTTTACAGCATTGCTGCGATATCTGCGTCTTTCGGCCTGACACATCCGAATTCAGCATGGTTTTGGGTCACTGACCCTATATGGGATGGGACAGCCAACTCCATCCCATAACCTCCTTAGTCGCCTTTTACGGCATACGTGGAAGGTAAACAGTGTTGCTATTCTATGCTCCCCTTTCTGGCCCCGGCGACAATCAGGTTGATAAATCAAGTAAAGAATATGGACATACAAAAATAAACATTCAAAAACAACAACTATTATAATCATCAAAGTCACAGAAGAACAAGTGCTAAAAATAAAAACATATGTAGAGAAATTACAACATGTAGAACAGTATCAATATCTTGGACACATAATGACAAATGAAGGCAGATGTGAAGCAGAAGTTAAAAGGAGAATAGGAATGGCTAAAAGTACTTTCAATGACATAAGGAAAATATTAACATCTAAACAAATTGCAAACAATATAACAATGTGAATTATAAAATGCTACATATATTCTATATTAATGTATGGCTCTGAGACTTGGACAACAAACAAACAATTAGAAGACAGAATTGATGTCCTTGAGATGTGGATATATAGAAGAATAGAGAGAACATCATGGAAAGAGAAGAAAATAAAGAGGTTCTAACAACACTTAATATGAAGAAAGAATTATTAAAGGAAATAAAGATAAAGTAAATAAAATATTTTGGACACATTAAAAAACGATACCTTGTTGAAGACCATACTTGAGGGTAAAGTCGAAGGGAGGCAAACAAGAGGTAGGCAGAGATACAAGTGGGAGAGTAACATCTCAAGATGGACAGACTACAGTCTAGCAGAGTACACCACCAAAACAAGAGACAGGATGTTGGAGGTCTGTTGCAGCCAACCTTCGTTGCGGAGATGGAACTTGATGATAACGATGACAGAAGAAGTTGGTTCAACCCCAGTAGAATAACAATCATTTATACTGAATGATCTAATTGCCAGAGTGGTTACAGACAAATGCTAATAGCCGGCCGGTTAAAAAAGAACTAAAAAAGTTCACATTCCACCTTAAGCACACAAAACAACTAGTGCAACAAGAATCAAGAAAATGCGCAAATAAATAGTGGTTAGATATATTCACTAAAGTACAAACTTGCTGATAAACTTGACAAACTCCAAGATGATGTAAGATAACATCTAAATAGCTCTAGGGCCATGGATCTCAAATTGCCCCACGAAAGTTGAAAGCAGATCATCTTGATTGATTAATAGACAAAAACAAACAAATTGAAAGTCATTTTCATTTAAAATGTCTCAGCAAAATCTTAAAAATTAAATGGCAGGACAAAATCACAAATATGGAAGTGTTACACTGCGCTCAGTTATCATCTGCCATGGAAACACTTAGTAAAAATAGATTGCGATGACTGGGTGACGTATGCAGAATGCCAAACTGTGGCATTCTAAAACAAGTACTATTCTGAGAACTGTCTGAAGGCCAGCGGGCCCAGGGTAGACCAATGTTAAGGTACAAAGTCATGTGTAAGTGCTCAATGAAAGATGTGTCCAGAGACCCTAAAAATTGTGGAACCACAGCCAAAACTTAGGCTGTTTGGAGGCACAATCTGCATTGGGGTGGGGGGGGGGGGGAGTGGTGTTTGGGAACAATATGATAAAAGAGGAAGATGTAAACAAAATTCTTTTGTTGCTGAGACATGATTGCTGAAAAAGTTTTTCCTCAAGAGAGAAAATGCTGATTGGCTTGTTTTTTTGTTGTTTTTTTTTGCTTAATGACCTTCTGCAAAATGCAAAAGACTATACATACATACATAATTCTGTTTACCATTTATTTTTTTATGTTTACTTATATAGGTTTATATAATGTGTGTTTATGTAGGCCTATATTAAATAGTATATATGTTACATATATACTAGCAATAATTAAAAACACACCAAAAGCATGACCTATTTTCACCCTTGAATTGTTTATTTCAGTAGGCGATTTTCAAACCATGTGAGTGTGTACGGGTTAACATTAATGTTTCCACGTTTTATTGTTGTTGCCATGTTTTATTCCAATTTTGCTTGCTTCACTTGCAAAACATCAAATTGCTGAATTCTGGCCATATTATTAGTCGAATGAAGTTGAAATTTGGCATATACATTAGTAGTGTTTCAGAGAGTAAAACGACATCTTTTATTATCATAGACAGTAAGTGTGTTTTTGTGTTTGTGATGCCTCAACTTTCGTCACAAGAGTGCTGGCATGCTGTTGATATGCTGAGGAGTGGTATGATGACCAGAGAAGTTGCCAGACATTTTAATTGTTAATTCCACTATAGTGAGGCTGAATGAGAGATTTCTGGCTACAGGTACAACCAATGACTGTTCAAGGCCTGGCCAACCTTGTGTAATAACAGTAGCTCAAGATTGCCTAATTCAATTGATGCATCTGCACAACTACTTCTTAACAGCAACTTAGACAACAGCTCTTACACCTAATACTAAGAGACTTGTCAGCGTAAGTACAGTACGACAGAGACTTCACAGACGTGTTTTGCAAGCAAACATTCATAGCATTCATAGCAACCCAGTATTCATAGTATCTTACTAGACATCACTTGACCAATAGACTTGCTTGGACCCAACACAATATTTATCATCCAAGGACAGAATGGAAATCAACAATGTTCTCTGATGAAAGCCGGTTTAATGTGTACTTTGCAGATGGGAGAATTCACATGTGGCAGTCGTCCTGTAGAAAGATTTGTGTGTAGTACAGCATGACAGATATGGAGGAGGAAGCGTACATGTGTTAAGTGGATTCTCATCACCACCGTACACCCCTTCACATTTTCAGAGTTAATGTTGCCGCTGATATTTATGTTAACCTGTGGCCTATTCTTCAAAAATCATCCAGATCTAAGAAACTTTCAGCAAGATAATGCTAGCACTTGCACAGCAAACATTACCAGGAATTTCTTAGCTCAGCAAATTTTTCATGTATTGGATTGGCCTGCACCATCTCCTGACATGAATCCTATTCAACACTCGTGGGATGAACTGAACAGAAAAGTCCACAGCATGTCATCAACGATGTTCATGATCTTGAGCAAGTAACCATACCCATTGCAGAATGGGACCTAATACCCCACAAACATTTTTTCAGACACTGTGCAATACATAGCATGACATGCCGATGGCAAACTTGTATTGATGTTACAGGAGGTTATACACTGTATTATATCCCTGACTTACTGACAGTGAATGCGATTTTTATTTAATCTGTGTAGACAACTGCTTAAGTGGCTGTCCTAAATTTGTTCACTTTATAAGAAAATTCACATTTGGGTCAGTAAATGGATCAGATTTGTAATATTTTTTTTTTTTTTTGTATTTTAAATTCAGCACAAAAAAATGCTACATTTAAAACAAAGTGGTGCGTTTTTAATGCTTGCTGCTACATATATATATATATATATAGCATTTTATTTTTCCAAAATAGACATCTATTTTGTTTTTTGTTTTTTATTTTGTCGTTTTCTGTTGTTTGTCTCTTGAAAAAGGTTCAATTTGAGCCGATACGTGGAGAATTGTCCTGTTTAGTTTTATTGTATGTTTTTTTATATATACTTTTTAAAATATATTTTTATTAATAGGCTAGGTAAGTGTTTTAGTAACCTGTTTAACTCATTTTGCGTTATTATGAGTTCATAGATGGCTAATGAGCCCTATTCAAGCTGTAAATGTCCTTGGACAGTTTGGACATGGAATGACGACTGTAGACGGATCTTGATCTATCCGTGACTTTCTAGCTGCTCTCTGCTGTTGAGCTGCTGCATTTCTTTTCTTTTCACAAGATGATGCGCTCTTTTTTATTTTAGAACGCCATGTAGATCTATTTTGTGCAAGTTCTTCCCATGTATCATGGTCTATTTCAAAGACTTTCAGTGAGTTGTTTAATGGGTCCTTGTAGCGCTTCCTTTGGCCACCAAGGTAATGAAGTAATAACCAACATTGTCTCTGCATTACTTATGCCAAAATGCAAGGAGCGTGAAGACATTATCACTGATGTAATAAGTACACATCGATGAACACATGGTCAGGTGATCATTCTCTTCATAAGCTTATAATTCTGTGCAGGCACTCAACAACATGTCCAGTATGATAAGGAATCCATCCAAATAAGGCCAAGAGCTGTGTTTCATTTTCTTGCAGTTGAAGAATGTTGACCAACCAACATTCATCAAAGAATGCAGGCGATGTGTAATGAAAAATATGTATCGAAGACAACAGTGAATTATTGTAAATAATTGTTTTGGGGGGCACGACAGGTAATAAATTATCTTCCGCTGTCAGGTTAGACAAATTTCTGCATGAAAGGTTATTCTTACTGCCTTTTTGACAAAGAGGGACTGTTGTTGGTGGACTTTAAAGGTCCTAGTGTGAGCATCTATTGGGTACAACACTAGAGAAGTTTTATATAGCCATCGAGAATAAGCACCCATCATGTTGTGAAGGGGGGCCTTCTTTTGCACGACACTGTTCTGGCAGAAGACAAGTTGAGTCTTCTGCCAGAACACATGCCTCACCCGGCATGGAAGATCATTTGTTGCTTGTTGTAGTTTTCGAAACATTCTTGCCCAATCCTTCATTGTTATCTTTGAAACACATTTTCTATCATACCGCCTGCATTCTTTGATGAATATTGTTTGGCCGACATCCTTCGGCTGTAAGAAATTGAATTCCTGCTCGTCTGCCAAATTTAGACAGATTCGTTATCACACCAGCCATGTTGTCAACTGCCTGCACAGGCCACTAAGCATATGGAGAGAATGATCACATGTTCATCGATGTGTACTTGTTACATCAGTGATGACGTCTTCACGCTCCTCATGTGCTGGCATAGATGACGCAGCATAGATTGGTTTCATATGAACACTCCTCTTACTACTAAGCTTGTGGCATTTTTTTAAGATTTGAAAGAATGTTCTAAAACACTCCCTAGAATGAGTGCCAGAATAAACAGCTACTTGGAGCAGGAGTCAAATTATACTTCCTGGCACACGAAACATGGTTGATAAACTCATACATGTACCATCATCTGGGTTCACAATAAACAAGTGTGATTTTGAAGTTAAAACACTTTTTTATTATTTATTAATCAGACTTAGATAATAATTCATGTATATGCGGTATGTTAACTTCACTTGAATTAAATAATCTGTGTATGTTTGTTCCTTAGCCTCTACCTTCCTTTCTAAGGTTAAAAGAAACTAGTAAAATACACATAATGTCAAAACATGAAGATGATTTTATAAAACAAAATACAATTCAAAAGTTATTTCACAGTCTATGCTGTGGTTGTAACAAATAGTATGTGTGTTGTTAAATTGTGTTAAACTCGTTTTTTATTTTTTATCTTTAGCAACTTCATTAGATTTTCCCAGCACTCTATGCACATGTACATAAACAGTAAAAGCCTTCGCAGCCTTGAGATTTTCTCTAATTCTTGTGATGGAACTGAAAAAGGCTCTCTATACTGGGTACTCAAACATACCTGTACAAATTTTGGAGCACGATTACTACGGAAATGGCTTGCCCAGCCTCTGTTAAATGTTGGGTAAGTATTTTAAAATATTTTTCTTATGAAAAATACTTACTTAGTTTCTTCTCTTTGAGGCATGGGTTTTGGAAGAGAGAGCACTAGGAAATCCAGTACGTATGCAAAAAATCATCAAAGCAAAAAATGTCATTATTCTCACAAATTGGTTTCCGTAAATGACATGATTTCCATAGATGATGTCACTTTGGGGGAAGTTGATAATTTAGTTCACTAACACAGATAAGTATATTCAACTAATACGAATGTTATATGTTTGTTGTTACTGAGTATACTTCAATACCTGTACGGGATGTTCGTGTGTAATAGTCCTTGTTTCAATTGGTCCATTCTCAGTGACTTGAGTGCACAGTTTTAATATCTTGACAAAATCGCATCTTTTATTGGAGTTACGGTTAGTCGAGTACGGAAACCCATGTACGATAGTTGCTAGGCAATTTGGTGCCGTTGAACGGACTGGTTCAATTCCTGTTAGTCTTAAGAATTTTTAACACAGATAAGCAGGGTTTCAAAGTGTGGTTTCTGACTAACTGTGTGTATGTTTTTTGGGAAATTTGTAAAATCCTGACTGTTAATTCTCACAATGTTAACAGTAGGTAAAGATTAATTTGAGAGTTTACATTAAAATTAGATATACATATCCTGACTTAATTGTAGTAATCTTGTTGTTTTTAAAGGACTGTTCACTAGGAACCATGTGGGTGGCCATGAGTGGTACAGACGATGGATATTTACTATCTATCTATCCATCTATCTATTCGCTAAAACCTTTATTGCCTTTAACGTCAGGGGTAGAAGAGTTCTCTGGAGATGGCCCTTGTGTGTGCTGAGTATATTGTGGAATTTATCGCCTTTTTTATTTCGATGGTCCATCGTTTTCGAGGTCGGCCTCTAGGTCTGCCTTCACTGTATCTGTGTAGCATAGTTTGCTGTGGTATGCTGTCTGATGGTAGTCTGCTGATATGTGCAAACCATTTGATCTGTTGGCTCTTAATATACCCCAATATTCGGGCGGTACCGGTTTTTTTTTCTAATGTTCTCATTCCTCACTGTCTCTTAGCGATATTCCTAGGATTCTGTGTAAGCATGCCATTTCAGCTTTTACTAGTTTACGTTTGTCATGTGCTGTCATTGTCCATGTTTGGCATGGTAGCACAGCGTTGGCATAATAGTCGTTTTCAATATTGTTATTTTGGTGTTTAAATCTACATTTTTGTTTCTGAAGATTGGTGTCATTTGCCCTAGTGTATGCTTTACTACATCTATTATGTATTTCTTTACTGCTCTTGCTGTATGTTGTTATGTTGCTTTCTAGATATGTGAATTCTGTCACTTGTTTAAGTCTGTTGTTTCCAATATATACATTGGTGTTTCTTTCTGTTCTTCCTATCTTCATTACTTCGGGCTTTTCTATATTTATCTTCATGTTAAAGGTTTGGAATGTTTAATGTAACCTGCCTATTTGTCTTTGCAGTTGCTCTTCTGATGATGCTACTAGTGCTTGGTCTTCTGCAAATAGCAGTTCGTTTAAGTTATTCTTAAAATAATTGGATGTGCCTGCACTTGTTCTTACTGCGCATTGACTATTGGCGTATATGCTTTGACATAGGCTTATCAGATGTTGTGGAATTCCACATGTCTGTAATGTTATCCATAATTGTCCTCTATCCACTCTGTCAAAAGCTTTCTCTTCGTCAGCGAAAGCCAAATATTAATCTTGGTTATATTCCATCGCTCTTTCTGCAAGTTCTTTGAGGGTGAATATTGCATCTGTACAGCTTTTATTTTTCCGAAAGCCTATTTGTGTGTTATTGATTTATGGTTCTATATATATATGCACATCCCCTTCTCTAGTATCTTACTAAAGATTTTTCCAGTGTGGCTTAAGAATGATATGCCTCTATACTTAGTAAATTCCCTCTTACTACCTTTTTTCTTCTAGATGGGAACAATCATTGCTATATTCCACTCTTGTGGTGTCTTTTGTGTCTTCCATATCACATTGAACAATCTGTGTAACCACTTTATACCTGTCAATTTAACATTTTTATTAGTTCTATAGGTATGCCATCTATTCCTGGTGCTTTGCTGTTTGGTACATTATTTTTTATTCCACAGATGTTGATTGTGCCGAATTTGATGGTTTTTTTACATTTGGTGTCTACAGACATCTCCTGAGAACTCTTTATTGTTTTCTAGGAGCAATATTTTGAAAGAATCTCCTTAGCCTTTTCACAAAGAGTTTTGACCTGATTTTTTGAAAGTTGTTTGCAGTCATTAAGCTATTTGATTCATTGATCCAATTCTTTGGCTGCTGCTCTGTCTTCTACAAAACTCATCATTCTACATAACAGGCTATTTACTATCACCCTAAATTTAACATTAGCGCTAATCCTAACTCTAACTCTAATCATAATGTGAGCCCTAGTACGTACTAATCCTAACCTTTCATTTGTATATGTGCTTTTCTCTATGGGTCAACTAAATTGATCTAAAGATTTGCTTGTAAAAATACAGAACATTTATCACACAAAGACATCATTAATGAAGAATATTAACATATGGTTGTGAAAGTTGGAAATGTCTCTTCTTCTTCTTTCGTTCACTTGAAACATGTCTATATCTGTAATTCTATCTTCTTTGTCCAAGGACATTTACAGCTCGAATAGGGCTCAGCCATCTACGAACTCATAAGCAAGGACATAACTAAAATTGAATTTTTAAAAGTGGATGTAAAAAATGGTCATCATCACTTGTGATGGAACAACTAAAACATCTTCTTAATAAAACTCACTGTCTTTTGTAGTTCACACAGTGGCTGTATAGAGCTTTGATTCCAGTGTTGTTTCCTCTGGCCAGTATGTCTGCCTCAGCATTTCATACTCAGAACATTCTTGAAGTACATGCTTGGTACTCTGTGCTGCCTGTACACATGGACGTTGCCAATCTTGAACTTTGTATACATGTGTTTGCGGAGTCAATTGTGTCCAGTTCTGAGACGTAGAATTACAACTTATTCTGATCTATTCATAATGTGATTATCTTGTGTTGATGTTTGAGGCTTTCTTATTGACTTGATCATCTGTTTTTTTCTAATGATAGGTGTTAGTACATCTGGTTGGTCTTCGGAAAAAAACCTTCCTTAGCTAGTTGGTCTGCTTTTTTTCATTTCCTGGTATTTCATAGTAAGAGAGTATCCACTGCATGGTTACCCTATACATGTAAGACTGTTCATTAAGTAGTTTTTGCAAGTCTTGTTAGTTTTCCAGACTGGAGAGCTTGAAGCACTGACCTTGCATCTGACAGGAATACCACAGGCTGTAGGCCAGGATTGGAGTTCAGCAGTTTTTCAGTTGCCACCCTAATTGCCTGAATTTCTTCATCATAATTATTGCAGAATTTCCCTGTTGGTGTTCTGATCATATCTCTAGACTTGTGTGGATATTCTATATATACACCTGCACCTCCATTCCTCACTGCATTTTGTGCTGATCCATTTGTGTATACTCTGATCCATATGTCTTGTGGATATCCTCGTCCAGGAAACTGAGGGTGACACTTTTCTGTTCGTCCTCGCTTAGTATTCCTTTCACTTGGGTCTGAATGTATATTAGCATTCCATGCCTTTCACTCAAGGGGTTTGTTCTGGTACAGACCTTAAGGGGGTCAACTTCATGTAGGTCTGTAAGTTGTCTACGGAGTTGTTTAGCTTAGTGGATAAAGCTGCTTATTTTCAGTCGCCCATTGCTAGACTTTGTAATCTTTCCTTCATTGGATGACTTGGCATACATTTAAAGTTTTCTGCTTGTATTAGCACCTTTGTTTCTCTGCATTCGACAAGTGTTTGCATTCTTCCCATTTCCTTCATCGCTACTATGGGTGTTGATTTCATTGCTCCCAGCATTACCCTAAGAACCTGGTTTTGTACTTTATCTAGTTCTTGTAATGTGGTGTTTGATGCAGGGCACCACGCAGCTAAATCATATTCCAGGTATGGTCTTATGCCTTGCTGGTACACTTTGCTGAGTATATTCCCTCCTGGCTCCCCATGTGGTTTCACTTAGTTTTCTCAGGATAGCTAACTTCCTCCTGGCTTTTGTTGTTGCTTTGTTTATGTGCTGTTTCCATGTCAGCTTATCATCAAAAGTAACTCAGAGGTAACAAAAGCTCTCAATTTATCTTGATATCACCTAATTTTTGTCTTGGTGAGAGGGTAAAAAATGTAGTTCTGCACTTATCTGTGTTAGCGCTGATGCACCATTAATTTTCCCATAAGGTTAAGGCATCAATAGCTCTTTGTATTTGTTTAGTGACCACTTTTGTATGTTCTTCCATGTGCCAGATTACCAGGTCATCAGCATATATTGCCACTTTGATCTCGTGTGGTAGTTCGGCAACTAGGTCATTGATGTAATCCAAGAAAAGTGTGGGTGACAGGACTTCTTCCTGGGTACTCCATGACGCAGTAGAACTTTCTTGCTCTTGCGACCATCCAATTGTCTCTCGCTCTTCAATTATGCCGGTTTTTTTTTTACCCATTTGTACATTCTTGAGTTAAACCAGCAATTTCACAATTTCTTTAAGAGTCCTTCTTTCCAAATATTGTCAAATGCTTTCCTGAGGTCTATCTATGCTGCTAGTACCAGTTTCTTATCTTGGAAGGCATCCTCAATCTGTTGGGAGAGGTTGGTTTCCTGATCTTCGGTAGAGTAACACTGTCTGAAGCCTGCTTGCTGCAATACCAGAAGGTTTTCATTTTCAAGGTACCACTGCATCCTAAGATTAATAATGTGTTCCATTGTTTTGCATAAACAGCTTGTGAGGCTTTTTTGTCTTTTCCTGATTTGAGGAGTGGTATCATTATTTCTTCCCTCCATGCCTGTTGAACATTACCTGTGGTCCAGTTTGTATTGAAGATCTGCAGTAGCTTTGCTCTTGCTGCAGTTCCCAGGTTTTTAATCATTTCATTGGACACTCCATCAGCTCCTGTGCACTTTTTCATTTTCAATTTGGATATTGCATGCTCCAGTTCTCTCATTGTGATTGGTGCCACCATGACTTCAGGTATAGGATCGCCTTGTCCAAAGTTTTGATTTTTCTCTCAAACCTCCTGTTGTTTGTCTGGGCGAACTTTGATGTTATTGTCTTTTGAAAAGGAATCTGCCAAGTAATCATCTGCATGTTTACCTGTTAAAATGTTTCTATCTTTATAAAGTGTGATCTTTGTATTTCTCCCTGTACCTTCATCATTTAGTTGTTTTAACAGTTTCCATTATTTCTTAGTGTTTCTGGGTTCAGAATTTCCATTTTTTTCTTTCCTGCTGCTCCTTCTGTCTTATAACTTGGCTCTTTGAAATTTAGCCTATGTTTTCTGATATTTGTTATGGTGTTCTTGGCTAGGTCTGTTCTCTACATGTTGTCTAGATGTATCATCATTGAGATTAGAAAGTTGCATACCAAAAATCTCTGCAAAGTAATAAGTAGTTTTGCAAAATTAAAAACCCTTCCAACTATGTTTGTGAATTAATTAACTTTGTGAATTTGATCCCAAATGTATTCTCTATTTTTTCTTATTAATTTATTCATTTAAATTCATGATTTAAGCTATTGGGATCTATATATATGTTTTAAATCAATCAATCAAGTGCCATGCAGAGAGGTGTAAACGATCATGCTTCTCCACAACTCTCTGTCTTTTGTGTTGTTAATAAGTTCTGTTGGTGACTTTTTGTTGTGCCGTAGTGAGACATCTAGAAATTACTTTCTTTGTTGTCCTCTATCTCTTCTACCCTTATTCTAAATGATTTCAATAGCATTCATATAAACAGTGTTCCTCAATAGTTTTAGGAAACACAGAAATATTAGTAATCTGTGATTACCTCCTCAAATCTGTTGAAAATATTACCAATAATAAGGTGCTAATGAGTAAGAGAAAAAGAAAAAAACACACCACAAGATTGAGACAACAAAATACAGTATTGTGCTTTTTATCAGTGCTGGCTGACACTTATCAATGCAGTATGTTTAATTATGACTAGAGAAATTTGTGATCGTCTGGATGCAGTAGAGGAGTTGATGAATGGAAATTTGGATGTTCTGACAAGTATACAGAAAATCATAACTAGACTTCCAGATTTGGAAAGAGGGTTGTGCTCTATATTTCACAGAAAGGTGGGTAAAATTATGTTCTGTGTAGTTCTCATGGTCATATTGATACTGCTAAAATATGAATATCACAAATTTGTACTTTAAATTTTTGTCAAGGTTATCATTTCTGTATGTTCACTCATAATGATCATTATGTGCCTTATCACTTATCATAGGTGACCACCACAAATTTATTGACATCAGTTTTTTTAATTGACTTATCAATTTGGATATTACAATTTTTCATTAACATAGGATTTTGCTGACCAGAATTTTACTTGTACTTTTGTCTTAATCTCAGATGGATTACAGGAATACATTTTTAATCATGTTTTTAATTTTCATTTCTCACAACATGTTTACTTGTGGACCAGTGTAGCGCAGTGGTTAGCGCACTGGCTTCGCATATGAGTGGTCCTGGGTTCATTCCCCAGTTGAGGCAGAAATGTTTTTCAAATTGCAATGGCTCCTGAGTCGACCCAGCCTTAAATGGGTACCTGATTAATCCTGGAAGTAAAGACTTCAAGGGAGAGTAGATAGCTACCGCCCTCATTTGCAGAGCCACTGAAATATGAGATCACTAACATCTCACATCCCTACGGCATTAATAAATGCTATGGGTTGCTTTACTTACCTTTACTTTTACTTACTTGTGTTGCTCAAATCTTTTTGGAGATCTATCCATAGAGTGAAAACTTTCTTCTTTTTTTAAATGCAACTTCTATGTTCTGGGACAGGAATGTTATTTGGTCTTCTGTGATGTTACACTCTCTAAATCAACTCGCTTGTTCTGGAACCAATAGCTTCTCAGATTCTAGGTACCATTTTAGTCTTCTGTTAACCATCGTTTCCATTGTCTTGCAGACACAACTCGTTAAACGTATTGGTCTATAACTGTCGGACTTCTGTTTGTCCTTGCCTTTTTTAATAATAGGACACATAAACGCTTCTCTCCACGAATGTGGTACATTGCCTGTTTCTCAACTATAGTTGTATATCTGTAGTAATTTGTACATTGCTGCCTGTCCTAGGTTTCTAAGCATTTCATTGGTGAGACCATCCAGTCCTGGTGATTTTCTATCCTTTAACCTTTAGGCCCCTATGGTCGCAACAATGCACCTTGCGTGTGCATCCCGTATTGCCTGTGGTCGCAATCACACGCCATACGATATCGCTCCATTCCCGAGTACGGAACTTCACGAAGTTAAAGCTTATATGACGTAGAATTCCCGCAACACGAAGCTAGGAATACGTCACAGTTTAAAGGTCAAATTCCTTTACTCATTACGATTGTAAGAGAGAGAAAGCCGGTTGAATTTGTCAACGCATTTCTAGAGCGACTTTAGCCATTTTCGACCGTATTTTACTATCAAATTGGGTACCGCGTGGCATGGGTAAGTGATCGTGACTACATGTTCTAATTGTTGTTTTTTGTGTTTAATATGTTGTTATTTGATAAGAATGTGTGTGTATTCATTAAAAAGCACAAAAATAATATGTATCAGGGGTGACATGTGTGTGCATGGACAATAATTACGCTGCATGTCGGCATAGACCTAGTGTTGACCGGACAGACGTTATATGCAATTTCTTCACGTTTTATTAGTTTTTTAGTTCATATTATATTAGTTTTGATATAAAACAATACATATACAATAAGTATAGGTATTTATGAGGATTTTATCAATGTTGTCACACATTTCTCATGTATTAGGGTCGTCACGAAGATATATTTGTGATTTTGAAAATGACGTTTTGCGTTTTTCGCCAGAATTTTCAACTTCAAAACTTGCTCACAACTGTCATATCACACATACAATAACAACAAAAACACGATAATATTCACTATTCACTCCTTTATTTAGATGTGCAAAAATTATTTTGATATCTTTTAAAACCAAAAAGTTATGACGTTTTCAAAACACCCACCATCAATAACGCAAATTTTCCAAAAAATAAGTCAGGCCCTGGGGGAAGTTTTGTAATTTTAAGCCAGGGCTCTAAAGGTTAATTTCCCTATAGATGCCTTTCTTCTAGTTTAAATATTTTGGACATGACGTCTAGACAGTTTTTGTTGTTCCTATCACTGTTTATTTCTTCACAAATATTTCCTTGTCTACATGAATTTATGGTAATCATGCTTTCTTTCCTGAAACTTGCTTGCCAGAGTGGAATTTACCTGAATCTTCCAGTGTTATTTTTTGTCACTGGGAGTTGCTATCATCATTTATTTGCTTCGTTAGTTTCCACAGTTTCTCCTTTCCTTTTCAAAACTTAATTTTTGAGTTTTTTCCCTACAGCTTCTTCTCTGTGTTTCTATCTTTTCTTTAGTGAACTGTGCTTTGGTTTTTTTGTAGTGTTATGTGGTTCTATTGGGATGGTTGTGTCTCTGCCATATTACGTGCTTCTGCTGGTTCTTCCTGTAGTTCTTTTAATGTATTGGTCCAATATGGTACATAATTCTTCCTTGCTCCTCTTGGTATTGTCTCCTTAGCTGCTTGAAGTATTCCATTATTAAACTCCATGATAATTGTGTTGATGTGTCTGCCTATTAATTGTAAGTAGGTTTGCTCTGTGTTTGTATATGTGCCATTTTGCTTTCATGTATTTCCATCTTGGCTTAGTTGGTCCTGTAATTGTTGATTTGTTCACTGGGATGATAACTGGACGATGATCACTGCCACCAAGCTGTTCGCCTATTGTTCATTCCATTATTCCAGCCAGTTCTGAGGTGCAGAATGCCAGGTCTGGGGTTGAGGTGCTATGCCATCTTGAGTAGAAAGTTGGTGGGTCCTGTGGATTGTTCAGGAGGATTTGGTTGTTATCATCTTGCCAACTTTCTATCTCTTCTCCCCTTCCGTCTAAATTGTTATATCCCCAGCTTTGGGTGTGGCTGTTAAAGTCTCCCACTGCGAGGAATTGTTTGTTTGGGATGTTAATACTGGTCATATTTAGTGGGATGTCATTTGGGCAGCAGAAGTTCAGTATGTGCAGTTCAAGGGAGTTGTTTTTTATGTGAATTATCTGGTATTCAGCACCTTCCTCTTGTGTTTTCGTTTCTATGGCACTCATATTATCCTTGACCAGCATTAGTATGCCGCCTTTCCTCCGATCTTTCCTGTCAACTCTAAAGCATTGGTACCCTCATATTTTGAATGTTATTTTTTCATTGAGATGGGTTTCCTGTATGCAGCAAATACTAATCTCTTTCTGGTGCAAGGTGTTTTCTAGTTCAGTTTTTGTTGTTGTGAACTCCCTCTGCATTCCAGTGCATAATATTTAGAGGGGTTGTCGTCCTTGTCTGGTTGGCCAGTTGTTTTCTTCTTCTGCCTCCTGGCTCCACAAGGTAGACTAGAGGAACCTCCAGTAACTGGGGGTGGATTCTGTGGAGGTTCAGAATTCGTCACTGCTTCTGCCTGGGGGAACTTCACAGGGTGAACACCATGACAATTTTTAAAATTTTGTCTTGCTGACATGTCAACTATTCAGGTTGCATGTCACCATGTTGCTGGTGCACCTCTCGACCCGGTGTCTCTGACTTCAGCACCTGTGCTTGCTTGGGCAGGACTGTGACCCTGCTTGATATTTGGTTGGCCCGATCAATCTTAGTTTCCAGCCTCTGTTTGCTGGACTAAGCCCCATCTCCATGTTAAGGAGTTGGCCTTGATGGGGCCATACTGACCTTAAATTAAGTCTTGGCTGGTTGAAAGAGAAACATGGAATAATGATGGAAGTACTTGTAATTGGCAGAGAGACTGGATCTGTGTATCTGTTTCACAAGAAACAACTCATACTTGGAGGAGAGGTGAGCAACAGAAAATTAATACATCATTCTGTTAGTTGACAGGCATTGATTACATCATGGACAAACAATGCACAAGGGAAGCAATAATTGAAAGGGACATAAAGTATGTTAATAATTGTCATAATCGTAATAACGAATTTCAGTTATAACGCACATATTCTCTCACACCCAACCAATTTCTTATAATTGGATTCCATTGTATCACTAGGATCACTGAAGAGCTCAGTTTATGACTTTCATAGACAATTCATCATTTTGTATACAAGGAAAAGTCAGAAACTAACTTTCCTACATCATGAATTTTGTTCTAATCTATTTGCATAAAATTTTAAAAATCTATGTTGTTATCATAATCTATAATTGCTGCTGAGATGATGTACTCTTGACAGAAAATGTAGATATGAAATGGAATACTCATAGTACTATTTTTTTCAATCAAAATTACTGTACCAGTTTTCCATATCACCTATATCAGTTAGGATATGTGGGTATCTCTGTAGCATAGTGGTTAGGTCATTCGCCTTGCTCTCTAGAGGTAGTGAGTTGTGACATCTTGTTTACAAATGGGATTTTTAAAGAGATCCCTGAGATATTATCACTTGAAGTTATGTGCTATGAGTGGTATTCTCTGAAGTGGGCATGCCAATTCATTGAGTATATATGGGGAAACAATTTAAATTTAGTCAATCACCTACACCCTTTTTGAGATAGATGTGTATTCAAAGTTTTTACACAAGTAATATCTCAGTGTAACATTCAAGCAAAGAGGATCCTTTACATTTCTCCTATTAACATCTCAAAAATGCAGAATACCGACAAGTACAACAGAGAGATGTTCACATCATTCTCATGTAACAATCAACCCTACTCCAGATGAAAGTCAATATTAATGGGGACACAGTAAAATTATAGATATGATAAATGCTTCTAATGTGTCATGTGACGTATTCCTTCCAGAACGTTGTCTTCCCAATGAACTCTCTGAACCTCTCTCTGTCTTGGGCGATGTGGCTTGCATTTTCTAGCGATGTATTCATATTATCTTTAATGTCGTCAGTCCATCGTCTTCTTGGTCTGCCCCTTCTCCTCTTCCCAGGTACTCTTCCCTCCATTATTTGTCTTTCTAAACAGTTATGTCTCTTTATATGACCAAACAGGCGTAGTTTTCTTTTTGTTATTGTGTTTAGTAACCAACACTCTGGAATATTCAGTGTGTTTATAATATCTGAGTTTCTGATTTTATCCTTCCATGATATTCTAAGTATCTTTCTGTAGCATTTCAGCTCGAAGGCGTTGATCTTCTTTGCCGCTGTTTTACTTAGAGTCCATGTTTCACAGCCGTATGTTGCAACCGGAAAAATAAAAGTTCGTAACATTAGCACTTTCGTTTCTATTTTGTTGTTTTTCCATATGTTTTACAGCCGTGTTATTTTGCAATATGCCATTGCCAATCTCTTCCTTATTTCTGCCATGCAGTCTCCTGCACCGTTGATGTTTGCTCCTAAGTATTCAAATTTATCCACACATTCTATCTCGGTATTGTCTATTCTGATTTTTGGTTGTTGTGTTGTTATATCTGTTGATATGATTTTTGTTTTCTGCGTATTTAAATACAAATTTTGTGCTTCGCTATATTTCTTTGTGTTCTTGATTAGTTGTTCCAATCCCTTTATATCGTTTGAAAGAAGTACTGTGTCATCTGCGTAGCGTAGTTCCGGGATTAGGAATCCACCTATGTTTAAAGCGTGGTAGTCAGTGTTGTGTATGTCTTCTCTCACGTTCCTCATTATACTTTCAGCGTAGATATTGAACAGGTATGGGGAGAGTGTGCACCCTTGCCTTACTCCACTCTGTACCTCAAACCACTCTGAGAGATCGTCCTCTAACTTCACTGCAGCCTTTTGATCTTGGTAAAGTTCCTCTATTGATGAATCAGATGTCTTGGGAAACCCATGCTGTTCATTATCTCCCATAGTTGCTGGTGTTGGACGCAGTCGAACGCTTTTGAGTAATCTATGAAACACATGTGCAGGTCAGTTGAAAATTCCCTACACTTTTCTATGATCAATCTCATATTAAGAATGTGATCTCTTGTTCCTCTGCCCGATCTGAAACCAGCCTGTGTTTCATTTATCTCCATCTCTAATTTCTGTTTGATTCTTTGCATTATGATGTTTAGCATTATTTTACTTGCTTGACTAATAAAGGCTATAGTTCGGTAGTTAGAGCAAATCTGAAGGTCGCCTTTTTTTTGGGATGGGTATATATAATGATTTTTTCCATTCATCCGGCCATGTACCGCTTTCCCATATTTTGCAGCAGAGTTTGTGGTAAATCTTGATTCCGGCCTCGCCGCCTGCGTGTATCATTTCAGTTGTTAGGCCATCATTGCCTGGGGCTTTACCTTTCTTTAAACTTTCTATTGCGTATCTTACTTCTTCCTTTGTGGGTTCTGGCTCCTTTTCATATTCGTTTATTGTTCTGTTTTTGGTTTTTCTTGGGTCATTATACATCTCACTGCAGTATTCCTTCCATCTATGTAAGATATGCTTCCCTTCTGTTAGTATGTTTCCTTGTTTATCTTTCAGCACTTTTAATGATGGTTGAGATTTGCTGTCTCTTAGGTGTCGTACATTTTCGAACATCGTTTTACTGTTACCTTGGTTTTTCTGCCCTTCTATTTCCAGGCATATTTTGTTTATGTAGTTTTGCTTGTCTTGTCTAATTCTTCTTTGTATATCTCTTGACAGGATTCTATAATTTGTTCTGTTTTTACAACTATTTTTGATGTGTCTTCTTTCTTGGATAATGCTCATAGTTTCTTCTGATATATACTCTTTCTTCTTCCTGCTCTTTTTGTGTAGCATGTTTTTTGCACAGTCATTGAAAATGTCACTTATTTTGTTTTCAAGTTCATTTGGAGAGTATTCTTCTTGTATTTCTAGTAATTTTTCGAATTTGTTTTGAATTTCGATGTTGTATTCTTTCAGTATTGACGTCATATTGTATCTGGTAATCATTGAAGTATTTGTTGTCTTTTTTATCTTTACCTTGAACTTTGCGATGAGTAACTCATGATCAGTGTCGCAGTCTGCGCCTGGTAGTGTCTTGCATTGAAGAATGTTTGTTTTCCATCTTTGATCTATTAATATGTAATCTATTTGGTTTCTGGTCTTTCCATCTGGCGACGTCCAGGTGTATAGTCTTCTATGGTGTTGTCTGAAAAATGTATTCATTACAGCTAGGCTTTTCTCTGCACAAAATGCTATGTGCTTCTAATCCACAATGCTTCTAATATTTATGATAAATACAAATAAATAGATTACATCAAACTTGCTAAACCTTCATGAAGATAAATATTTTTAAAAACAAAGTAATGAATATAGGAAGAACAGAAAGATATATATATATATATATATATATATATATATATATATATATATATATATATATACATTGATAGAATTCACATAAACAGGAAGCAATATAACAACAGACGACAAGAGCAGTAAAGAAATACACAATAGGTGTAGTAAAGCATATCAAGCCATAGGACAAATGACACCAATTATCAGAAACAAAAATGTAAACTTACACACCAAAATAACACTATTGAAAACAATTATTATACCAGCACTGTGCTACCAGTGCCAAACGTGGACAACAACAGCACAAGACAAATGCAAATGTGTGGCAGCTAAAATGGCATGTTTGCGCAGAATCCTAGGGATATTACTGAGAGACAGAATGAGGATATTAAACAAAGAACAGGAACCACCCCAATCTTGGAACATATTAAGAGACAACAGATCAAATGGTTTGCACACATCAGCAGACTAATATCAGACAGTGTACTAGAGCAAGTTATGCTACACAGATACAGTGAAGGTAGACTTAGAGGCCAGCCACAAAAACGATTGATCACTGAGATAAAAGATGCAACAAATTCCACAATATACTCCGCACACATGAGAGCTAGCTCAAGAAAACTCTTCTACCACAAGCGCTGATAGGCAACAAAGGGTTTAGCAAATAGATAGATAGACAGACAGACGTGTGCTCATCCATCACAAGTGATGATGACCAATTTTACATCCAATTTTGAAAATTCAGTTAGAATTATGACCATGCTTAATAGTTTATACAATGCTGACTAGGTCCCAACTCCACTGGACTGGCCACATTGTCAAGCAACTTCCAAAGAGATTATTCGATGGGATCTGTGCGAAGGTAAACTTTCTAGTGGAGGGCAGAAAAACCGCTTCAAGGATCACCTAAAAAGCTCTCTCAAGCACTGTAGCATTGATCCTAGCTCCTGGGAGACTACAGCACTTGATCATGCAGCCTGGCACACCCATATCACTGCTGGCATCATGAAATTTGAAAAAAGAAAGAACACTGCGACAATCCACAAGCGCAAGAAGCAGAAGGACAAATACAAAAATTCTCCTACCCCGAACCTTCAGCACTCCGGGCACTGCAATAGAACTTTCTGTGCACAAATCGGACTCATTGGGCATCTATGAACTCACAAACCAAATTAAATAATTACCAATTTTAATTATTATTATTTTTTTTTTCATCGCATTTATTGTTTTTCATGCCATGCTCATCTTCGCTTGCGAAGGAGGAACATCATCAGATGGCTAATGAGCCCTATTCGAGCTGTAAATGTTCTTGGACAGTTCAGGCATGGAATGACTACTGTAGATGGATTTTGGTCTATCCATGACTTTCTAGCTACTCTCCGCTGTTAAGCTGCTGCATTTCTCCTCTTTTCACAAGATGATGAGCTCTTTTTTACTGTAGAGCACCATGTAGATCTATTTTGTGCAAGTTATTCCTATGTATCTTGGTCTATTTCAAAGGCTTTAGTGAGGTCTTTAACGAGTCCTTGTAGCGCTTCTTTTGGCCACCTTGAGATTGTTTACCTTTCTCCAGCTCACCATAGAGAAGTGTCTTTGGCAGGCGATGGTCAAGGTACATGTACCAAATGACATTCCCAACGAATCTGTGTCTGCATCAGGATAGTATCAATGTTGGGATACCAGCTCTGACAAGGACATTGGTATCTAGAATCTTGTCTTGCCATCTGATGTTTATAACTTTTCTGAGACAAGTTGTGTGAAAGTGATTGAGTTTCTCACATGACGTCTATACAAAGTCCATGTTTCACTAGCGTATAACAGTACTGGAACTACCACTGCTCTGTAAACTTTCAGCTTCGTCTGTAGGTTAATACCCTTTTATGCCACACATTTGCATACAATCTGCCGAAAGTGTTCCTTGCCTGGGCAATCTTTGTATACACTTCTTCATCAATATTGGCATTTTGTGATAACGTACTACCAAGTTATGTGAATCTATTCACAACTTTCAGTGCAATGCTATTTACCTTAATGCAGGGCTTGAGATAGCTTTTGCCAGGTGCTGGTTGTAAGATAGATAGACATATGAAAAATTGCAAGGACTCTGACACTTGGGATTGATATCAAGGAATCTGACTCTTGTGATAAATGATTGGTAGGCAGAAACCAAAATTATAACGGATGTTGCAACATTCTTCTTCTTTAGCGTTCATTCTCAAACTCACACTGTATCTCTATGTAGCAGGATAATGGTCCTACAAGATTTCCAACAGGATGTAGTCCTGGAAATGTGTTGTGTCACCGTTTTATTTGTGCCAGTGGTCTGACAAATCCATCTTCGGTGGAGTTGAGACATTCAAACCACCAACACTTGTCATTTATGATAGCTTTAAGGGTATTATCTGCCCTCGTAGTTTTTAATTTCTTTAATCATATATTAATCTTATAAAATGAAAGAATATATACAATTGGAAAATTTTACAAATGAAATATTTGAATACTTTTTTATTGCAGTGTTCTTTGGTCGAATTTTACAGTGTAACATTGGCTCTAGAAAAAGTGAGAACAGAAATATGTAGTCTTCATTTACCTATAACATCATCTCTGTTGAGAACTTTACTAACTGGCATACCAGAGTATCTGGAGAGTGTTACCTGGTTTTGCTCACAGATAAATGAAGTAGCTGCCAGGTACTCATAATTTTGTTTGTCATATTAAAATATTGTGTCAGACCCAAGATTATAGAAGACCAGGTTATATTTCGATATGAATCTTGTTGTAGCTAATGCATAATATAGCATCAAAATAATATGCAAGATGTGTTTAAAAAAATGTGTAACATATCCTATTCAGCCCAGGTTTTTTTTAGCTGTAGTGATTTTCTTGACAGTATTTACATTCAGTAGTTTGCCATTGCTTTCTGAACTGTCCAGAGCCACAATTGCTTGTACCTTTTCACCACAGAGCCAGAAAAAGGCTTGTATACTTTATATTTTACAGAATGTTGCTGAATGCTTGCAGTAGTTATCATAAACATAATATTTTGGTAAGACAAGATCACTAATCAGGAACTACTGGCTAAGTAATCACAAGGATTTGCAAACCTTTGTGACAAAATAATATAATTGGATTGCCGACATCCTTAGAATAAAGCCAGACCAGCTCACAAGAGTTGTCTTATCATGGACTCAAAAAAAAGTAAGAGAACAAAATGCCTAAAAGATCATGTGGCAAAGAACAGCAGAAGCAGATATGAAGGTCGCAGCTTGGGTGCATTTTGAGGGATGGTCATTGACCAGCCAGGGTGGAGTTTGTTGACCTGCACGAGCCATAAAGTGTAAAGATTTGTCTGTTTGGCATGTAAAGATTTGGCATGTTCCTTGTGTGCTATATTTTTTTAACATGTATCTTAGCATATTTTCATCGTAATATTCTTTACTGTCCTCTTATTCTATTATCTGCCAGTTTGCAATACTTAATTCTATTCTGTAGAGTTGAGCTATTTATTTCTGTATTTATCTTTATCTGTATAAAGACCTGCTGGTTGAAAGTTGATTCTTGTGCTAAAACTGCATTTTAATACATTTTTGTGTTGTTGCTTATATTCATTTGCCATATGGTACACAGTTTTACTACAGTGTCCTTTTCATAATAAATAACAATCAGAAGCCTAGTCTTTTTAATATGTTCATATGTCACAAGAAGCCAAGTCTATTGTCAATTTGTTAGCATTAATTTATATCTTGATGTATTCTCAGAGAAAATGACAAGTCCAATATATTTGTTGATGTGCATAAGTTCCCTGTAATCAGTGACAGACAAGCAGAGATAATGAAGGTGGAGACTCTCATCCAGAATCATCTCAGCGAGATTAAGTTGATATTAAAACAGCCTGGCTTGAAATATGTCACAGTTATGCAAAATGAGGTGATGTTAGAGATGGAGAAGTGCCTGGTGTCATTTGTTCCTTTGTGTGTGGGTGTGTGTGTGCGCTCACATGTGCTCAAACATATTTATGGTGTGTGTGTTTTCTCTTGTTTTCCCTTTTGATCTATTTCAATGAGGATAGCAACTACCTTCCATCAGTCTGGAACTTTTCCAATTATCTGTACCTTGTTAAAATAAAGAGAAAAATGTTTGGTAGTTGATCAAGAGATTCTATCATTTATAATGCCATCTTTCACCTTAATTTCTTTTTTTTTACCTAGAGTAAGAGACTTCTCAAAGCTTTGCACACTGCTAAGAGTTAGTCTTATGGATATGAAATAAGGCTGTGGAATAACTTCACAAGTACACAAAAGGATACTAGAGCTCTTTTGATTATAATTTCTGGGATCAAACAAACAGTATTAGTTGTTTGTTTTTTCTCTTCTTTGCGGTTATCTGTATTTAAGAGTATTTGTTACTCTCTCATTCACTTTTGACAATATTTATTTCATATTAATGGGTGAAGTTATGCCAGGAATTGGACTTCTTTCTTTAGTTTTCCTTTTTTTTTTTTTTTGTGGACTGCTTTGAAGAGGACAGTATGAAGAACTGAGAAAACTGCAGCTGGTGCACTATAGGATGTTACCAATGACTATTCTAAATTACAAGCGAGTTACATGCTGATGATGATAGCTTCTTATTTTGAGTATTGTTCTCATATGCATTTTCAAATAGAGTAAATATCAGGATTATTCCCACAGCTACCATGCAATAATGTATAATTTTATCCTTTGTAAATTGTATACTTACTTAGAACTAGTTCAATTGGATTAACTCTATAAAATTAATAACTAAGACCAATTTTAAAAATAATAAAACAACCACAATCATGAAAAATGAAACCTATTTATGAATAACAAATAGAAATACAAGTAAGGAATAAGTATGAATATCAATTTTAAAAAATAAGAAATTTGAATTACTAAATATCCAAGATGATAGCTGTATTTGTAGATCATATGCTAGTTCACAAGCCCTGTATCAAGATTTTGACACATAGTGAGATTAGGATACAATCCTATGATGAATTTAACCAGCGTTGTAATATCTGCAGAAAAATAAGTGATTTTTCACTAGAAAACAACTTCATAGCACAGAAAATTCCATACGTACTGTTGACTCCATCAGTCACACAAGATTGTTCAAACTGAGATGATATTGAATATTTATAACTAGGTCTTTCCAAGATATATCTTCCCTACCTATACACTCTCTTCTCTATCAATCCTGTAGATTGTGGAGGGGGAGGGGTTTCAAAACACACCTCGTATCCATTTTCTATAAAAGAGATCTAAAAGAGATCTACAAAAATCTAATGAAGAAGAGGGAATTAAATTGGAAAAGGGTGAATGTTTTTTTTTTTAATATGTAAAATTTTAAACTAATTTTCCACCATCATGGTCAAATTTATGTTTGCTAATTAGTGACAGTGCCTACCACCATCATGGTTGAATTTCGTTTGTTAACTAGTGACAGTGTCTTCCACCATCATGGTAGGGCTTATGTTTATTAATTAGTGACAGTGCCTATCACCATCATGGTTAGACTTTTGTTTGTTAACTGTTAACTAGTGACAGTGTCCACCACCGTCATGGTCGGATTTATGTTTGTTAATTAGCATACCTATCAACCTAATGAGACAAACATCTGTACCACATACAAATTTAAAAAAACTATCATAATCTGTATGCCACTGGGGACTACAACTATTTGAATTACAAGTCAAGATTTGGGGTGTCAAACACATCTACCCCAATAAAATATTTCATTAACAGTCAAGATTTAGGGACATCTACCTCCAAGGTGTTGTTGGAAGGGGGGGGGGGGGAACAACCCCAGCAAAATATTTAATTAACCATCAAGATTTGAGGAGTAACAATTTGGGGATTGCAATTGAACTAACAATATTATTTTTTGCTTGCAGAACTGTTATCACAAAATTACTAACAAATAGTCATGAGGAAAGACTTTAGAATTATTTTTATGACGAAATACTAAATTATTCTTAAGTCTCCTTCCGTGAAAACTTTCTTAGCAATGTCGACCATCATCTACTAGATAGAAAAGCGTTCTATGGCTACAATCAAAACATCTTTCTAATAGACGATCCGGATACTATGAGATAGTTAATGCTAAATATGTGGTCACCATGATCTTTAAAAAATTTAATGAGAATCAAATTTGTATGCTTATATTTTTTAGTTGAAATAAGTCAAATAAATGCCTAATTATCACATTTATTTCTTTGTAGTTTCTTGTTGAAGTGAAGAACAGTCAGATTGAATCAATTCCATCAGAGTGGAAACTGATAAATAGGTATGTGATGTGTATTTTTTAAGCAATGATAAACAAGAATGTTATGTATATTGGAGCACGGATAAATAGGTATGTCATGTGTATTAGAGCATTTATAAACAGGTAGCTCAGATGCATTGGAGCACTGATTAACAGATACGTTATGCATATTGGAACATCTCATAAATGTTTGTTTCATTCAATTAGCAGATTGTGTTTACTATAAAACAGATTGTGTTTACTGACTGTAAAGCACTTACAGCAAGCGTGTCAAACTCAAAAAGCACCATGATCTGCATAAGATACTTTGAGTATACCGAAGGGCCACACCAAAAAATCTGAGAATCACTGTAATCTTATTGAATTATATTTAATTAATTTGCACGCCTACTGCAACGGGTTTATTAAGCTAACGTCCCACAACGGCAAATATAACAATTGTAATCCAACATTTATTTAAGAACATTCAATCATTTTTAATCTTTAATCAGTGTTTTGTCTTTAGGCTTGATGCCTCTTTTTCATGACAATTTTTCGAATATCTGAAATGTATTTTCAGTTCCGATCTTCATCAGGGATAACAAGTGTTCATCAGTCAGCCTTGTTCTCAGAGAAGTTTCTGTTAATTTCATGAAGGAAAATAACTGTTCACACACATAGGTGGAACCGAACATTGCCATAATCCTAGTTGATAACTTTATGAAGTTTGTAAACTTTTCAGGAAGGTATGAATAGAAGCCAGGTATCCCGACTTCTAGATACTTTGCTTTGAGTGTAGAATCAGACTGCATTTCTAATATCTCCATCTGCAAGTTTTCCTCTGCTTTGACAACATCAAAGTTGAATGGTGCCAAGAATAATGCAAAATGGTATTTAAAAGATGAGAAATCACTAAATCTTTCCTGGAACTCTTTTGACAATAACTAGGTGACTCTCACATTTAACAAAGTTAAGTACAGATTCAGCATTGGCCTGGTTTTTTAGTTCTTTGCAGTTAGGAAAATTAACCAAATGTTCATGTGACAACTGTGTCTTCCATAAGTTTAGTTTTGTAATGAAATATTTGATGTCGTCGTACAAGTCAAGTATCAGTTTGTTTTTGCCTCATAATTTCAAATTAAGATCACTTGAATGTGCAGTAATGTTCACAGCAAACACTAGATCCTGGATCCAACTTTCATCTTTTATTTGATCTGCGTTTTTACCTTTCATCTCCAAAAATATAGTAATTTCTGGTCTCGGCAAATAAAATCTTTTCAGCACTTTGTGACATGGCAACTAACGGACTGCTGTGTAGAATGGAACATCTGTGAACTGACTATCCATGTCTTCTAACAGCTGACTGAATTGATGATGGTTGAGAGCATTGCATTTGATAAAGTTCACTGTTTTTGTGATCACACTAAGCATGTGATTCAATTTTAAAATCTTGAAACACAAATTTATTGATGAATAATGCAGTGAAAATGTGCAAATTATGAATCTGGATACGAGTTCTCAATTTTTGTTCGCAACTTGGCAGCAACACCATTATGTCTGCCAACCATATTCGCAGCACCGTCAGTAGATAAACATACAAGTTTACTCAAATCAAAGTCATAGTCATGCAGAATCTGCTCGACTTTTTCAAAGATGTCTTCGCTCACTGTAGTGTCGTGCATTGGGATTAGTTCAATCAGTTCTTCATAAATATTAAATTCACTGTCACGGGCCCTAATAAAAACTGCAAGCTGTGCTATTCCAGTGATGTCAAATGTTTCATCAATAGCAATAGAAAAATGTTCAAATTTGGATGATGCAACCTTCAACTGTTGTTTCAAATCATCTACCATTTCATCAATGTGTCCAGCAACAGTGTTCCTGGTTACGAAATCTCCTTCACTGTAAGATTTCCCACTCATGGCGACCATTCGGCTGAGTTCATAGCTTGCAGTAACGGAATTGACATTGGCTTGATCTATTTTTGTAAAACATGTCTGTTGCTGTATCAAGTTAGCCTTCAACTCCTTGAGTCTTGAAACACGTATTAAGCTCTCATATTTATCGCAGGATCGATGGTTGGTTTCATGTCTTTTTAAGTTGTATTCTTTTGGCATGGCAATGCTGTTATTGCATACTAAACAATTTTGTATATTTCCATTTACCATTGTACAAAAATACTGTAGTTCCCATTTTTCTTGAAAATTACTCGCCTTTCTTCATCAAGTGTCCTTTTCTTCTTAACTGAAGGTGCTGTAGGCATTTTAAAGCGTGTCAGTTTACAAGTAATATAAAATTATGACAAGTGTCATAAAAACAAGTAATATAATTACCGGAACGATTCCACAAGATACAATCTATTATTGATTAAAAATTTTAACATGGCAATAACAACCTGTCTGCTACTGTCTTTGTCAAGAAACAAATAACAGTTAAGAAAACACAACCGTATAATAAATTAATAACCAAGATAACTGGGACAATGGTTTCCTTGCCACAATAAAAGGTATTAGTAAAAATTCTAGATGACTTTGATGTGGAAACTGTCACAGAACTTTGCAATACATCATATTCTCGTTTAAAATTTGATATGTCTACACAGCACGTTTTACAATATATGAAATAGGTCACATACCTAAAGACATAAAATTATCATTATTCATACCTCTTTCTAAGAAGCCCAGCCTTTGATTTGTACAGAATACAGAACAGTAAATGTGATGAGCCACATAACCAAAATACTACTGAAGATAATACATGAAATAATTAAAACAAGATAAGCATAAAAATCAGTGAAAAGTTTAATTTTAGGAAAAACAAATGAACCAGAGAAAGTATACTTAACCTTTAGGTCTCTATAGGCGCCGATTTGCGCAAATGAGTATATACCCCATTGTGCCTATTGGCGCAAATCGGCTACATACGATATGGCCCGATTCCCGAGTACGGAACTTCACGAAGTAATGATTCTGTGATGTATAAAACCCGCCAAACGAAGCTAGGAATACATCACAGTTTAAAGGTCAAATTCCTTTACACATTATGATTGCAAGAAGAGAGAAAGCCGGCTGATTTTGTCAACGAATTTCTAGATCGACGTTGGCCATTTTCGGGCCGTATTTTACTATCAAATTGAGTACCGCCTGGCATGGCTAATTGATCGTGACTACATGTTTTAATTGTTGTTTTTTATGTTTAATATGTTGTTATTTGATAAGAATGTTTGTGTAGTCGTTCAAAAACACAAAAATAATATGTATCAGGGGTGCCAAGTGTGTGCATAGACAATAATTACGATGCGTGTTTGCCTAGGCCTAGTGTTGACCGGACGGACGTTATATGAGATTTCTTCACGTTTTATTAGTTTTTTTAGTTGATATTATATTAGTTTTGATATAAAACAATATATATATACAATAAGTATAGGTATTTATGAGGATTTTATCAATGTTTCCACACATTGCTCAAGTATTAGGGTCGTCAAGAAGTTATATGTGAGATTTTGGAAATTCTCGTTTTGCTATTTTTGTCTCGAATTTTCAACTTCACAACTTGCTCACAACTGTTATATCACACATACAACAAAAACAAAAACACGATTATATTCACTATTCACTCCTTTATTTCGATGTGCAAAAATTATTTTGATATCTTTTATATAAAAAAAGTTATCACGTTTTCAAAACACCCACAATCAATAACGCAAATTTTCCAAAAAATAATTCAGGAAAAAGGGGGTATTTTGTGTAATTTTAATTCAGGGCTCTAAAGGTTAATAGACCCAGCAGACTATTATAGAAAAATACATATAAGTCAAAAACAATACCTATATTTACTTCATAAACTACAGTTCAACAGAGTCCAACATGAAATATTAATTGAATGCCTTCAATAATGAGGCATAGATTGAAAAATAGACTGATTAGAAATATAATGAAGCACATTAAAAATGCACTACCTCCAGGAACAGAATATCAAATGTAAATATAAGTGTTTACAAGTTCACATATTTGGAATCTTTATTTATTTTCCTATGAATCCATACTAGTCATTAATTCTTGCATTTAATTGTTATGCAATACACTGCATGCTGTGCAGGCAAGAAAGAAATCAAAATGACAACTTATAATAAAAAATCTTTCACACTAACCTCAGTATCTAGTATGTCCACTGTGTGCTTGCAAACAAGCTTGCCAGCAGTTCCTCATGGAAAAAACACGTCTCTGAAGGAAATTCCGAGGAATCAAGTCCCATTCACGTGTAAAAGTAGTTTCAAGCTCTTGCAAATTTGCTGAAGAACCTTGCCAGTAGACTCTGCATCCAAGCTTGTCCCACAGATGTTCTATAGGGAATATGTCTGGTGATAGGACAGGCCAATCAATTGTCACAATGTTCTGCTGCTGTAAATATTGCTATGTAATGCATGCGGTGTACGCACGTGCATTATCCTATTGGAGAAGCTGCAAGTCTGGATGATTTGTGAATGCCAGAACAACCAATGCACCCAGAACCTCATCTCTATATCTCACAGCATTAACATTTCCACAGAAGACGTGCAGATGCAAGCGATGGTGAAAACTGAACCCTCCACAAATCTGAATACTGCAACCTCCAAATCGGTTGTGCTAACAAACACAGCAAACAGCAAAGCGTTCTCCACACCATCGCCAAATCCACATATGTCCATCAGCAAAGGAGAGGTTGAATCTGCTCTCATGTGTGAATAGGTCAGTATTCCATTGCAGTCTAGTCCATCTGACATATTGTATCATGCCCATTGTAGGCACTGCTGACGATGTCTGTGAGTCAAGTTTGGCCAAACATAAGGTTGTCTTGCAGTAAGGCCTGTTTCTTGAGTCGTCGCATGACTGTCATTCGAGAGACTTACCTATGTCTGCCCACTATTGCTCTTGCTGTTTGGCTTGCCGGGAGGGAATGATTCATTAGGTGACTCAGCACAATATGTTGATCTTGCGCAGGGATAGTAACTCATGGTTGGCCACTCCGAAGTCTATCCCAGGCACTGCAAGAGGCATCATAACGTTCATTGGGGCATAAAATAGTACTGTGGTGACAAGTCATTCTCCTAGCAATGGCCTGCAAGCTCATTCCGGTCTTCAAAATACTAATGGCTCATAGATGGTCGTTTTCAGATAGCATTTCAAGCACATATGCTGAGTTTTAGGTATTTGGTATGTTAAGTATTATCTTTGCACACTGGACACAACCATAGGTGCTCAGATCTCTGATTCCGTAAATCTCTCAGGATATAACGGCTGATGGTCCCGTTCTATGCTGATTCATTGCCCTTTTTGAAATCTCTCAGGGGTTCTCTATGGGCCACTCCCATCCTCACTCCAATTTGCGCATTCTCAATATTGAAACTCATGCTCATTCATTTCAAAATTTTCTGATCGTGAGGACTCACAAAGAGCAATGGTTCTATAAAGAGTCTGCTCTGTCTATAGTCTGACCTTCTGTTGTAGTGGCAAGGCTAGCTAATTGGTTGACTCGTTCATTTCCCTCCACGCCCACATGTCTGGAGACAAAGATAAGTGGGAATTTTCATAGTGATGCTCTCTAATGACTCAACCCATTCCCTACGTGCATCACTTGTTTTGACTTTTTGAATAATATTCAGTGAGTCACTTAGTATGCACACATGGGAATAGGCTTGTGATTCCAGCTAGTTAAGTGCTTGCATTATGGCAAATACTTCCATTGCTAGACTGCTTGTTGTTGCAGTAAAGGCACCACTGGTTTTGTGTACTGTTCTTCCTTTTGATCTGGTAGTAAAGGCCCATGTGCATCGTTGGTGACAGATGACTGACCCGTCCGTGTAAATCACATCTGTGTCATCTGTATTTTCGCAGGCTAATGCCTTGACCTCAGCATCCACTATAATGGGTGTTTTGTCTCAATGGTCATTTTATAGCGAGTATACTGTGACAACACCTTCAGGGTCATAGCTGCTGGGAGCCGTGTTGCAAGTGTAATTTTCATTGTAATCGTAGAGTCTGTACACAAACCTGTGGGTTGACTTATGCACTTTTCATGCCGGTAGCCATTCGTTCTTTTCCTTATGACAAACACTGGGAAAAGGTAAGCCAAAAATGCAAAAAATTGATCAATTTCATCTCAGTTTCCAAGATTTGAATATAAATCTTGATGTCAGTTGCTGAAGCAGATTTTTTTCACTTTCTCTGATCCTAAACTCTGCACATTCATTGATATCAATGATTAAATTATCAATGATATCTGCCATTAATAGCTGAGACAATCTAATGCAGAAGATATTTCATCTAAAGGTGTGGTGCCTTCAATCCTGATGTGCATGTTGGATCAAATTTTAAATCATTTATAGTTTTCATTTCAGCTGATGGGCCCACCTTATTCCATATTTAATGTTGAGATTTAGAGTTGTTAACTATGCTATGCTTGGTATTGCTTGTAGTTGCATATTTTCTTATTTTAGAACTTGATTCGCCTGCACTACTAGTACTAGCACTAGTTGATCTTCATCACCACTCAACTTGGAATCAGAGCTTTCATCCAAATCTGATTGTAATAATACCATGTCATCATCAAAGTTAATGTTGAAATTATTACTTCGCATTTTTGGAACATTTTCAAAGCCTGACTAGCATGTAAAACACTGAGGAGGTCAAGATTCTATTATTTCAAATCAAGTAGCAATAATTTACACAAACTGGAAATATAAACACACCTGTTCATCTTTTCACCTGTTTATATGAATATAATTGATCAGATTCAAAATGAATGTCTCAGAATTTTCACACACCTGCAAGATAGGTCTAATATTTAAAGAAAGTACCACAAATAGGAACATTCCGTTTGATTTTACAGATGTTATGATGTTAATAATTCATGATAGTAATGTCATAAAAATGTTAATGTGAGCGACTTTTGGCTTAGCGGTTCTCCGAAATGTCAATTTTAGTGACTCAGTGGATGAGAAGAGTTTAATAAAGTTTGCTATGAAAACTGAATATAGATATTGAATGTGATGACCATCGCACCATAAGTTTAATGTGTATTATGACTAAAATATACTTAGAATCATCTTGATGAGAATAAGAAGGAAACTAAGGCCAGAAATTGACGAAGAACAAAACGGTTTTGTAACGGAGAAAGGGACAAATAATGCCATATATATCATTAGAATGTTGATAGATCAATTGAAGTGAAGACAGGTCTATTTTTGTGCTTCATAGACTATACAAAATCATTTGACAAAGTGAAACATAGGAAATCATCAGTATGTTCAAGGATATTAACATTGATAGTAAAGACCTTAGAATAATAGAGAACATATATTGGCAACAAACAGGAGCAATAAAAATCAACAACCAAATAGGGAAATTTCATCCAATAAGACAAGGAGTCCAACAAGGGTGTGTGTGCTATCACCTGATCTCTTTAACTTATACAGTGAAATGATATTTAGATCTATAGAAAATATGCCAGGAATGGCAGCTGGTGGGTATAATTTGAATAACCTGAGATATGCTGATGACACAGTTCTGGTAGCAAAGAGTGAAAAAGAACTACAACAATTAATTACAACTATAGAAGAAGAAAGTGCAAACAAAGATCTCAGCTTGAACACCAAGAAAACAGAAGTAATGGTTACATCTAAAACATCAAGCAATTCTAAATGTAACATCAAAGTCAACGAGACAGTTCTTAAACAAGTTGACAAATTTGAATATTTGTGCACAAATATTACTTCAGATGGTATGCGTCACTGAGATAAAAAGTCAAAAAGCTCAGGCAAAAGCAGCATATTGGAAGATGAGGAACATCTTCTGTAATAATTCATTATCAATAGCAGTAAGAAAGAACATACTAAAATGTTACATAGAGCCCATTCTGTTATATGGTAGTGAAGCGTGGACAATTGACAATATTGCAAGAAAACATCTGTAGACCACAGAGATGTGGTTTTATAGAAGAATGTTGAAAATATCATGGACAGCTAAAAAGAGTAATGCTATAATTCTACAATTGGTCAGCTCAAATAGAGAACTTATTAACTGTATTCTTCTTCTTCTGTGTTCGCTCTCTTATAACCACAACAAATATATTGTGTGATTTCTGCCGGGGAGTGTGAAGTACGTTGTACTGCAAGTTCCACAGTGAAACTGTTATTTGCACCTTGATTGGCTCACTTTGTGGTCTGGATGTCCGAGGCCTAGCACATCCATTTTCATCATGTCTTTTATTCGGGTAGTAGGCTTCTCTAGTCCGTGATAGTCTGCCTATCTGTTGACAGGCATGCGGGTGTGTAGTGACTCTTCGCCGAGACGATTGTCATTCACGTCTATCTCACACAAGTTGTTCTGCTATCTGTGAACTTGCCTCATGTAATTAAACGGCCTGTGCCCATCGGGTACTGAACCGTTTTTCATCCGCGAGCCTGGTTCTGGATGAGGAAGAACTCGACAGAAGAGTTGGACCCTGGCTCTTTCTTCTTCTTAGCTGAGGTGTCGTTCACCGACATTGTGAACCCCTCGTCAAATTTAGAGTCTCACACCACGCGTATGGGAGCAAGGTGTTCTCAAGCTGAGCGACCGTGTTCCATTTGCGCCTGAGCCCATCAGGTACTGAACCTTTTCTCTCTGCGAGCATGTTTCCGGTATAGGAAAGCTCGACATTAGAGTTGGACCAGGTCTTCTTTCTTTGCTGCCGCCCGCAATTGGTGTGGGTTTCTGACCATATGGAACTTGGGTAACTAGAAGCTTATCTCGAGCTAACAGCTCTTTTCCTTGGAACTCGTTTTCACTTTTTATTTGCAGTTGGCGCTGCCCTCTGGCACTGTGCTGCCCTTTCATTGTACTCAGTATGTAGCCTTTTTGTCTCTAGCTAAAAAGCATGTGCTTTTTCGTACTTTTTTAATCGCCGACCCTCCAATGCTCGAACTAGACTTATTTGCATCACTATTTGTCGACACTGCCACTGCATGTGTTGGCAATAGTGGTATCGGAGATATTGTCTGTCTCTTATGCAGTCAAATCTCTTTCCATCTGCTATCTTCACATTCACGGACATGATCACCAAATGATTTAGCCAGCAACAGCATGAGCCACTGTGTTTCTGTTACCAGGGTGAACCACGAGGAGGTCCATTTGGGATCTTGGTTATCTGCTAACCCTATGAGAGCAGTGCGTTCCCTCTGCATCCGATTAACTATTAGAAGACGACAATCACAATTTCTGAGTCATGTCATGAGAAGATGTGGTTTGGAGAACATCGCAACAACTGGAAAGATCGAGGGTCAGAAAGACAATGGAGAAAATGTTGGATGACTTGAAAGCTTGGCATGATGCAGAATCATCATAAACTTTCTTTAAATGTATATCAGAGGACCATGGAGAGACATGATCCATACACCAGAAGGCATGGTACCAATAAATGAATGAAAACTGAATATCACCTTGAATGTCACTTTGGCCTTTTTTCTAGGACTTGATATAGATCTTGATGTCAGTCGTTGAAGCAGACTTTTTTCCCTTTCTCTGATCCTAAACTGCATATTCATTGATATCAATAATTAAATTAGCAATATTTGCTGTTAATAACTGAGACAATCTAATGCTGAACATTTCTCATCAAAAGATGTGGTGCCTTCAATCCTGATGTGCATGTTGGATCAGATTTAAAGTCATTTATAGTTTTCATTTCTGGTGATGGGTCCACCTCATTCCATATCTAATGTTGAGATTTAGAGATTTATTCTTTTGTTGTCAATATAAAAACTAGAAGCATGGATCACCACATATTTTCACTTGTTGAAAATTGTCATATTTGTATTTTTACCCAAACAGTACAAAAACAGTGTCACGTTTCCACACTCCTTATCTGGTAGAGAACTATCTAAAACTGAATGAACTCAGAGAACAATTGCTTCTGGATGTCAATGTATCCTGGCAAAAATTTCTGGAGTAAGTTTCCTAAGCTTATTTTTGTTCTGTTGAAATAGTCTAGAATAAAACAATAACAATAGCAGAGGTTAAGCAAAGTCATTTCTTTCACTGTCCAGTAGTACATATTATTAATTTGTGCATTTTTCCTTTGTCCTGTACCTTGAATTATTATTTTATTGTAAATATCAGCTTTGTCCATTACCATACTTTTGTAACTTGAGACTATATGCAGACATTGAACTGAGACATACTACTGAAGAAATGTCCTTATATTAATGACCTTAATATTTATGACTAGATAAAGAGAAAAAAATTCCAGAAATCCTTGGAATACTGTGAAAAAGAATACCATCTAACAGACCTATGTCAGACATTACTTTGAGAAATACATACAGTTTGACAGAAAAGAAAGAAAAGCTTTTATTTTTTCGAGGGATTTGGTAATGGAAATCATAAATATTGGAGAATCATGCAGATCATTGAGTACCGGTATGTCTTCTCTGTTCATAGGTTAACCTGTTACGGTGGCAGAACAAACCATCTTGTTGACTTATTTGTTTCTCTCTACACCTCTGTGTGCAGGGAAAAAGATGAAAGTAATTGTCTAGTGAAGTCCACTTTTTGTTCTCTCAAGTACTCCATATCAATCAATCAATAAACCCATAACCCTTCAGGGTCGTAGGGGTACCACATTGGATGCTCCAGCACACAGAGTCCTCCAGCGAATTCTATCGTCAGCGATGCGGATGAGTGTGGAAATATCTAGCCCTGTCCATTCCTTGATGTTGTCTGTCCATGTCTTTATTTGTCCTCCTCTGCTTCTTCCACCCTCGACAGTTCCCTGCAGTATTGTTTTTGACAAGGAATCGTGCCTGCATACATGTCCGAACCATGCTAGTTTTCGTCGTTTCACTATTGAAAGCAATGGCTCCTGGACACCTGCACACATCTCTACTTTATTTCTTATGTACACATTGGTCTTATGTTCCCTATAGGAAATTCGTAGAATTCTTCTGTAGCATTTATACTCGAAAGCCTGTAATCTTCTCTCCATGTCCGCAGTGAGTGTCCAACTCTCACAACCATACAACACAACAGAAAGCACCAGCGACCTATACAGTTTGATTTTCACTCCAACACTGATGTTGCTTTTCCAAATCACAGTTAGCCTTGACAATGACGCTAAAGCCATCTCCAGCCTTATTTTTAGTTCTGCTTTGCATTTACCATCGCTGCATATACTGGATCCGAGGTATTTGAAGGTATTCACCTCTTCAAGCTTGTGTCCATTCATCATGATATTAGTCTGGTTTTCTGTGTCTCTGCTGTTTACCAAAATTTTGCTCTTATCTGAATTGATTTCCATTCCGTACTTGCTGATAACTTTTTCTAACTTTGATGTTAATTCTTGCAATGATTGTTCTGACCCAGCTATAAGATCAATATCATCAGCGAAACGCAAGTTGCAAATAGGGCGACCTCCGATTGATATAGACGTGTTGTAGTCATGCAATGTTTCTTGTATGATGTGCTCTAAGTATATGTTAAAAAAGTAAAATATATATATGTTATATATATATATATATACTAAGTATATGTTAGTAAAGCAAAATGAGTTAAACAGGTTACTAAAACACTTACCTTGCCTATTAATAAAAATATATTTAAAAAAAAAAAAATTATATATAAAAAAACATACAATAAAACTAAACAGGACAATTCACTTTGTCGGACACCCTCTGACCATTTGGTTATTTATACTCCATATATCACCTGTAAATAGTGCCTACTTTCATTTTCTGGATTGTACACGAGTGATTCAGTATACCTACAAGAGAGTATGCATGTGAGTCTAACCAGATTGGCACTTGTTTGATCTTTACTAGATTTAGGTATTGGTGTCATGTAGCTGCATAGCAGTCTTCACAGGTGATATTGTTTTAAAACTTCTGTTAAATAAACATGCTATTTCTTCAATATCATTGTCTTGCAACTTTCTATATCATAATATCATATACATCAGGTCCTAGCACAGTATTTTTGATATGTTTTAGCAATGTTTTTGAATCTATATCCAAATAACATGAACAGCATCCTCAGTGTTTTGGAGACTGCACAATTTGAGTATCTTTGTTTTAGATATTCTTCTGTATTTATTTTAATGGGTTACGAAACTAGATAAAGTAAGAAATGAAGAGATTAGGAAAAGAGTTGGTATAATATCATGTATTGAGCATATCGAAAGACAGCAAGTAAAATGGTTCAGTCACCTTATGAGAATGAACACAAACCAAATACCAATAAGAGCATATATATATAACAAAAGAATATCCGGACATAAGGCCAAAGGTAGAACAAGAAAACTGGATAGAAAACATATAGCCTTGAACAAACCAAATTAGTCACAACACTATGAGCCAACCCTCTGGTATGGTCCATGTTGTCCTCCTTCCCAAAGTACAGCTTCCAATTCCAGAGATAACTAGTCTTTGAGTCAGCCAGTGCCCAAGCCTCTATACCCCACTTTGAGAGTTTCATGGGCATGTACTGCATAAGACTAGTCCTACCTTTGAAAACCATCATGCTTTCATTAACACTAAGATCTTTGGAATAACCATAATGCTGTTAAAAATGATGTAGTTTGTCAACAAATGATTGTACCTTGCTGTGACCGATTTCCCTCATGGAACAGCTTTTGTGTTGTCCACAAGGTGCAGGAATAAAAAGAATAGCTAAAAATCTGTTCCTACTCATGAATTCCTGAACCCATGCAACTTAAGGAGACCGTCATTACACAAATACAATTCATAGGATGAACGTTTGATCAATCCCATCAAAAGCATGAAAGCAACAAAGGCTCTTATCTCATCATCTGTGACTTCCTTCCACAGCTTCACATGAGATGTGTCACCAGCATCCTGTCCCTTCGATTCACTAACCTGTTTAGCGTAACGGTTAGTTTCAGTCACCAACATGTTCAAAATATCATCTGCCATAAAAAGAGACGAAACACGTATACTTCACTAATGTTATCAGCTAAGCCTATAGGTCAAACAACTTTAGAAAACTTGCAAAGACAAACATGACTGTAACCTGAAGGGACGCTAGCACTTGTCAACAACATTGTTGTCCAAGATATTGTCAGACATACTTCCAACAGAATCAGTGTCATTAATATCTCTGTTTATAACATCATCGACTAATAGAGAAATGTCTGCCTATGTATACCCCACAATTTCCTCCTCATCAGAATTATAATTCATGAAGATGGTTTCCATTTTTGGAATTCTTCAAACATGCGATATGAGATTTGAAACACAAACATTTTAGCGCCTTGCTGCAACTCTCACAAAGACTCAAGTGGCAGGGTGAACGTGACATGGTAATAGTGTCCACTGCACATATCCTCGATCATGTGACATTTATAATCATGATGTGCCACATCACCAACGTAGCCCATCGCAACAGACTAATGGGTTCACCAGGAGCGTTGCGAACCTGGTAATCCGTTAGCTAATCCATTAGTCAGGAGTGCAGTAAAGGTTAAAATAAGAGACATCTTCACTAAGATCTCGTATACTATGTTGGATTTATTTCGTGTTTTTCTCATTTGATAGTATGATGCTTCCAAGATAAGTGAAATCTTTCACTTGTTTAAGTTGTTGGTGATATTATTGTCATCTTCTGAGAACTCTTCTTGTTTTCTGCGAGTGTTTTAGTTCTACACTGTCGGTTTTCTTAGACCAGTCACAATGTCGTTTCAGAGTCTCCGAATAGTTAAACTGTTTTCTAATCTATCACATTCTGAGCAGAAATCACATATTCCATTTAGAAAGCACAGTAAACTTTACTTTCTATTCAGCAAGTAGTGATAGCAAACCATCATTTTACACCATAATCAGAAGCAGTGATCACACCTGTTATTCTTTACCAAAATGTTAACTCTTAGTTCGGCCACACACGAGGCATTTCAGTTTTTGTAGTCCTGAAGGGGCGTTACAGACCTGACATATTTATTACCCAGCAATGAATGAAATAATTCACGTGGAGGCTTGGATTTCGCTTCTGGTTCAAAGATACCGTTTCTCAATTGCAATTTTGCGCATTTTATACAGCAGCCAGAGTTTGTGCATTTGCAAGCACCACAACATTTTCAATCATCATATTTTTGTATTAGTCCTATTAGATTGTCATTGTTGTTGACCAGTGCACATTCAATATTTATACAAGGTAAGTCAATTTCGTTATTCTTCATGTTAATTTAGTAGGCCTAATATCATTACTTTACATACAGTGTCAAATTTGTTAGATCATCGTTTACCATAAGAATGTGCAAAATAAACCTATTATGCCACCATCAAACACTAGTTTAGCATGTATATCTAGTTAGATCTCATTTTACTTGTGCAAACATGATCGAAATTAGTTACATTGCGCAATTAGATCATGTAAAAAATTCACTCTTTGTGTAGCATTAACGTTACGAACTTGTCTTCATGATAATTTATCAATTCGTGGTCGGCAAATATTAAGTCCAAAATAAACCTATTATGCCACCATCAAACACTAGTTTAGCATGTATATCTAGTTAGATCTCCTTTTACTTCTGTATATATGATCGAAATTAGTTACATTGCGCAATTAGATCATGTAAAAGATTCATTCTTTCTGTAACATTAACGCTACGAACTTGTTCTGTGTGATAGTTATCAATCGCGGTTGGATCCCCATAACCGTTCGAATAAGTTCATTGTATGCTACACATACACAGAATAGTAATTTGCTTACTATTATAATAAGTATATGTTATACGTTTCTTTTGTGAGAATGTATTAATACTATTTTAAAATTTATTTCATAACAGGATGGATCACTGCATTTCACTACACATGCGATTTTTGAATGATTTGTGCATAATTTGTGTAGGAAGAACATTATCTAAGAAAGATAAAATGATGCAGAAGATACCACGGTCCTGTAGCTTATATCAAAGTGACCTGGCTAGTATTTATGGGATACATATCATGGACGATAGTGAAACAAAACATTCAACCACATTGTGTGTCAAGTGTGTTATGCGAAATCATAAACTCAAAATCAACAAGGATAGTAAATCTCTAGCTCGAGCCAAATTGATAGCTACTAACATTGCCCATATCTGGATGGAGTTTAATCCTAACCTTACTGTTTTAGAATGTTCCGTGTGTAGTCATCATCAAAGTATGAACTGTGGCAGCATAAAAAGAAAGAGAGTTTTTGATAATTCTGATAATGTTCGTGATCATGATGTATCTGTGCCTGTGTTATTTCCTGCTACAGAAACAGAGGAAGATATTCTAATGCCAGTGACGGCAAGATTGTCTCCACAACTCACCAATAGTAATAACAATCCAACAAATTTAACAGTACCCACAGGTCGCCATTGTCTTCAATATAATAATGGAATATTTTCCACATTTGCAACAACTGCATATCCACAATGTAGTTATACCAGCACACCTTCCATATTTTATACCAGCACACCCTCCACATTTTTTAGACCTTCAACGCCCAATAGCATACACGATTCTGTTATATCTAGCATATATCCTGCAGTTACAACATGTACAGTTTCTGAATTCAGAAAGCTCAACAAGTAAAACATTATCATTTTCTTGGATGCATAGTCACAAATGATGGCAGATGTAAAACAGAAGTTAAATGGAGAATAGGAATGGCCAAAAGTACCCTCAATGACATGAGGAAAATAATAAACTCTAAACAAATTACAAAGTTACAAATGAGAATTATAAAATGTTACATTTATTATATATTAATGTATGGCTCAGCAGATACATGGATACTAAACAAACAGAGGACAGAATTGCTGCCTTTGAAATGTGGGTGTATAGAAGAATAGGGAGAACATCATGGAAAGAGAAGGAACTAAACAAAGTTAAGAGGTTCTAAAAACACTTAATATGAAGAAAGAATTACTAAGAGAAATCAAGATTAGAGAAATAAAATATTTTGGACACATTAAAAGACATGACACCTTATTGAAGACCTTACTTGAAGGTAAAGTCAAAGGGAAACGAGCAAGAGGTAGACAGAGATACGTGTGGGATAATAACATCACAAGATGGACAGGGTATAGTCTAGCAGAGTGCATCACCAAAACAAGAGGCAGGGGATGTTGATCTGTTGCATCCAACCTTTGTTGCAGAAATGGTACTAGATGATGTCTACCTGACAAGTTTCTGGCTTGCCTCCCCTGATTTCACCAAAGGACAATTGAAGGGTATCTCTTATTTCCCTTGAATTTTCTAATTGCAATTGAATTGACAGTGGGCATGAACAGTGTAGGTTTACTCACCTCTGGTTTATTGATATCTCCTCAAAACTAAAAGTTCCTCCAGACTCAGGTGTGTGATATATGTTCAGTGATATATCATTGCTAGACACAGTAAAATCCCTCTATAGCACATACTTTTATAATAAATTTCCCAATATAACAGACTTTTCAAAACCCCCAATTATATTTATTTTATGTTTGTACTGAATATACCGAATTTCTGTTATTACATACATATTTTGTTTGTTCGGACCAAGGTGTTATAATGGGATTTCATTGTACATGTTGCAAAAAACTTTTCCTGCATTGTGCTAAAAGTCTTTAAATAAGCATGAATGAATAGCAAAAGGTAACATTTCACAAAATGGAATGAAATGACATTTTGACCAAAAGGTCTTTATCAAGAAAAATTATTTGACAGAGAACTAAGAGTAAAAGTAATACAGTGGAATCCCTCTATAGCGCATTCTGTTATAATAAATTTCCTTATATAACAGTACTTTTCAAAATTCCCATTTATATGTATCCTTCATTGTTTGTACTGTATATAGCAAATTGCTGTTATTGCATTCATATTTTGTCAGTCCGGACCAAGTTGTTGTTTTAATGGGATTCCACTGTAGTGTATTGCAAATTAGACTAGACTACAGATATTTAATAACAGAAAAAACAGAACACAGGAGCAATGTTTTACAAACAATTCAAGAAATTTTGTGTAATGTGTTATAATATCGTATATTTGTTATATTATGGTTCTGTTGCTTTTATTGTTGATAGTTTATATGTGAGAGGCAATAGCAGAAGTACATGATTCTGTTTTGTCCTCTGTATCCAGTCAGTTCTCATCCCACTATATGAAATACCAGAAGGCAGTCACCGCCCTTGCTACCTTGGACTGTCTGATGTCCTTTGCTAAAATTGCAGATGCAGGCTCCTTCTGCAGGTGAGTATTTTAGTGAGTGGAAGCTAGAATACAAGAGAATTCACTAATGTATTCATAAGTTATACAAATGTCTATACAGTTCATCATCAAGTGTGTCTCTGCAACAAAGTTTGGCTGCAATGAACCTCCAGCATCCCCGGTCTTTTACCTTGGTGCACTCATGCTAGACTAATCTGTCCATCTCTCAATATATCTCTGCCTACCTCTTGTTTGCCTCCCCTCAACTCTACTGTCAAGTAATATCTTCAACAAGGTGTCATGTCTTTTAATATATCCAAAATATTGTATTTGTTTGATCTTTATTTCCTTCCATAGTTCTTTCTTCATACGAAGTTTTAGCCTCTGTGTTTCTTTTCTCATTTTCCGTCCTTTATAATTAGGATTTATAGATATAAGGTGTAATCAAATAAATCAAGTGGGTTTATTTCAAGATTATGCAAGTTATATTGGAAGTTGTGTTATAATTAAATAAAACAACTTTTGGACAGAAAGAACACACTTGGAATCTTCAAAATAAGTTGGAATTGACATTTTCCTGTTCTACAAGCATTTGTACTGTTTAGTGTTTTTTTTGTCATTGATTATGGCTTTAATCTTACATTAGTGAGGATATTGAATATGTGTGTGTGAGTATGTTGTCCATCACATGTGATGACTATTTTTTACATCCACTTTTGCAAATTCAATTAGAATTATGACTATGCATAATAGTTCGTAGATGGCTAATGAGCCCTATTTGAGCTTTAAATGTTCTTCGACAGTTCAGACATGGAATGACCACTGTTGGCGAATTTTTCTCTATCCTTGACTTTCTATCTACTCTCTGCTGCTGGCTGCAGCATTTCTGCTTTTTTCACAAGATGATGTGCTCTTTTTACTGTATAGCACCATGTAGATCTATTTTGTGCACATTCTTCCCATGTCTCTTGGTCTATTTCAAACGCTTTCAGTGAGGTCTTTAATGAGTCCTTGCAGCGCTTCTTTTGGCCACCGTGAGATCGTTTATCCTTCTCCAGCTCACCATAAAGAAGTATCTTTGGCAGGCGATAGTCTGGCATACATACCAAATTACCTGCCAAACGAATCTGTGTCTACATCAGAATAGTGCCAATGCTGGGGATACCAGATCTGTTAAGGACAGAGCTTTCTGGAATTTTATCTTGCCATTTTATGGACAGGTTACAGTCTAGCAGAGTGCACCACCAAGACAAGAGACAGGAGATGTTGGAGATACGTTGCAGCCAACCTTCGTTGCGGAGACGGCACTTGATGATGATGATGATCTTGCCATCTCCTCATCGAGCCCACACCATGTAGTGATGATGGACTTAGTTCAGCCATTAGGGGCTGGAAACTAAGAATGGTCGGACACTCCCACTCGAGTAGGACCACAGTCCTACCCAAGTAAGCAATGTGCTGAAGACGGAGGCAACCAGCCAAAAGGCTCGCAATTAATCAGGATGTCACGCACAAAACACAATGGGAACATGTCTATATCTCATAATAGTTATGGTGCTTGCCCTGTGGCGGATTTTCATGCAGGGACAGTGTTGGGCCCTATACCTCGAAAGGGACCAACCTCAATTACTGGAAGTTCTTCTTAATTGCCCCGGGGAGCCAGGAGGCAAGGGAATAGAGCTACTGGCCAAACAAACCAACAACCAATTAAAATAATGCACTGGAATGCCGAGGGTGTCAACAGCAAAAGAGATGGATACAGTAAAACATTGAAGCTTGAAAATATCCTGTGTGAAGAACAAGTTAATGTATGCTGTATTCAAGAAACACACCTCAGCAGCGATTTAGCCTTTAAAATCAGAGGATACCAGTGCTACCGATAAGACCGAAAGGACAGACGAAAGGGTGGAATTCTGACACTTGTTAAAAACAATATCACTGCATGTCAGCTGGAAGTGTATATGGAGGGAGCAGAATACCAGATGCTCCACCTGAAGACAGACAGTGCAGAATTCCATCTCCTGAACTACTACTGCCCAAGTGATAGACCATTGGTACTAGACACAATTTTAGAAAAAGAGAAACTTATGATGTGTGGTGATTTCAACAGCCACTCTCAGAGCTGGGGTTATGATCATATGGACAAGAGAGGTGAGGGACTTGAGAGCTGGCAAGATGAAAATAACCTCATACTTATCACTCAGCCAACAGACTCACCAACCTACTATTCGAGAACATGGCACACCACCTCTACACCAGACCTGGCATTCCACTCACCAGGCCTTGAATGGAATATCACACGTGTCATTGGAAAGAAGCTTGGAGGTAGTGACCACAGACCAGTATTTTGGGAGATCCACAATGAATTTGTCAAGAACAGCAGCACACTCACTAGGTGGAACTATAAGAGGGCAGCCAGGAAAATGTACCAGCATTTAACCAGTGTTCTAGCTAAGAACATGGACAAAGACATCAATAGAACAGTGAGTGAATTTAATAGATGCATACTATATGCTGCTAGTAAAACCATACCCGGGGGGGGGGGGGGGGACGCAAAAACTACAAACCCTACTGGAATGATGAACTGGAGAAGCTGCAAAATGAGATGGAAACATCTAGACAGCAGGCAGAGAACAGACCTAGCCAAGAACACCCCAACAAATATCAGCAAACAAAGCCTAAATTTCAAAGAGCCAATCCAGACAGAGCATGTGGAAAGAAAAAAACAGTCTCAGAACCTTGAAAGAGACACTAGGAAATTATGGAAACTGGTAAAACAACTAAATGACGACGGTGAAAGGAGAAATACAAGGATCACACTTTACAAAGATAGAAACATCTTAACTGGTGAACATGCAGGTGATTACTTTGCAGATTCCTTTGCAAAAGACAATAACGTCAAAGTTATCCCCGCCCATGTGTTACCGAAAGGGGAGCAAAGAATAGCAACACTGTTTACCTTCCACGCATGTCGTAAAAGGCGACTAAGGATGTTATGGGATGGAGTTGGCTGTCCCATTCCATATAGGGTCAGTGACCCAAAGCCATGCTGAAGTCAGATGTGTCAGGCCGAAAGACGCAGATATCGCAGCAGTGCTGTAAACTATGACACAATGCATTCCGTTCTCCGGAAAACATCCTGCTAATCTGCAGGAGTTTGAGAATGAACGCAGAAGAAGAAGAAGAAAGTTAGCCCAGACAAAAAACACGAGGTTAGATAGAACCAGCAGAATATTGGACAAGGCGAACCTATACCAGTAGTCATGGAGTCACCAATCACAATGAAAGAACTGGAGCATGCAATATCCAAATGGAAAATGAAAAAGTTCACAAGAGCTGATGAAATGATTAAAATGAATGATGATTAAAAAACATGGAAATTGCAGCAAGAGGAAAGCTACTGCAGATCTTCAATACAAGCTGGACCACAGGTAATGTTCCACAGGCATGGAGGGAAGCAATAATGATACCACTCCTCAAATCAGGAAAAGATGGCAACACAGTCTCCAACTACAGGCCCATCATCCTCACAAGCTGTTTTTTCAAAACATTGGAACCCATTATATCTTAGGAAGCAGTGGTACCTTGAAAGTGAATATCTTCTGATATCACAGCAAGCATGCTTCAGACAGTGCCACTCAAGAGATTGAGGATGCCTTCCAAGATAAGAAACTGGTACTAGCAGCATGGATAGACCTCAGGAAAGCATTTGACAAGGTTTGGAAAGAAGGACTCTTAATGAAATTGCAAAATTTCAGGGTTAGCTCAAGAATGTACAAATGGGTAAAAGCATACCTGCATAATAGAAGAGACAGGGTACATTTGGATGGTCACAAGAGCAAGAAAGTCCTACTGCGTCATGGAATCCCTCAGGGAGGAGTCATGTCATCCACACTTTTCTTGGTTTACATCAATTACCTAGTTGCCGAACTACCTCACAGGATCAAAGTGGCAATGTATGCTGAAAACCTGGTGATCTGGTGCACGGAAGAACATGCGACAGTCACCACTAAACAAATACAAAGAGCTATTGATGCCTTAACCTTATGGGAAAATAGATGGTGCATTAGCCAGACAAATGCAGCACTACACTCTTTACCCTTTCACCAAAAAACAAAATCCGGTGTTATCAAGATAGATAGAGAGCTTTTGAAAGAAGACAAACAACCCACATACCTCGGAGTTACTTTTGATGATAAGCTGACATGGAAGCAGCACATAAACAAAGCAACAACAAAAGCCAGGAGGAAGTTAGCTATCCTGAGAAAACTAAATGCAACCACATGGGGAGCCAGTGGGAATATACACCGTAAAGTGTACAGCAAGGCATAAGACCACATCTGGAATGTGGTTCACTTGCGTGGTGTCCTGCATCAAACACTTTACAAGTACTAGATAAAGTACAGAACCAGGCTTTCAGGATAATGCTGGGAGCAATGAAATCAACACCCATAGTAGAGATGCAGAAAATGGGAAGAATGCAAACACTTGGCGAACACAGAGACACAAAGGTGCTAATACAAGCAGAAAAGTTTAAGTGTATGCCTAGTCATCCAATGAAGCTAAAGCTAGACCATCAAGCTAAACGACTCCATAGACAACTTACAGATCTACTTGAAGTTGACAGCCCCTTAAGGTCTCTACCAGAACAAACCCCTTGGAGTGAAAGGCATGGAATGCCAATATACATTCAGACCCAAGTGAAAGGAATATAAGCGAGGACGAACAGAACAGTGTGCAGCGAAGAACAGTCACCCTGATTTTCCTGGACGAAGAATATCCACAAGACATATGGGTCAGAGTATACACAGATGGGTCAGCACAGAATGCAGTGAGGAATGGAAGTGCAGGTGTGTATATAGAATATCCACACAAGTCTAGAGATACGATCAGCACACCAACAGGGAAATTCTGCAATAATTATGATGCAGACATTCAGGCAATTAGGATAGCAACTGAAAAACTGCTAACTCCAATCCTGGCCCACAGCCTGTGGTATTCCTGACAGATGCAATGTCAGTGCTTCAAGCTCTCCAGTCTGGAAAATTAAGATTGCAAAAACTACTTAATGAACTGTCTTACCAGTGTAGGGTAACCATGCAGTGGATACACTCTCTCTGTGGAATACCAGGAAATGAAAAACAGACCAACTGGCTAAGGAAGGTGCTGCCAAAGACCAACCAGATATACTAATCACCTACCATCAGAAAAAACAGATGATCAAGTCAATAAGAAAGCCACAAACATCAACAAAAGATGTCTATCACATTATGAATAGATCAGAACAAGTTGTAATTCTACGCCTCAGAACAGGACAAAACCGACTCTGCAATCACATGTACACAAAGTTCAAGATTGGCAACATGGCCATGTACACATGTGGGCAGGCAGCACAGAGTACAAGGCATATACTTCAAGATTGTTCTGATTATGAAACACTGAGACAGACATATTGGCCAGAGGAAACAACACTGGAGTCAAAGCTCGTTGGGCCAATGTATGAACTACAAAAGACAGTGAGTTTTATTAAGGAGACAGAATTACAGATATAGACATGTTTCAAGTGTACGAAAGAAGAAGTCTTGCCATCTGATGTTAATAACTTTTCTGAGACAAGTTGTGTGAAAGTGATTGAGTGTCCATGCATGACATCTATACACAGTCCATGTTTCGCTAGCTTTATTTGTGTTAGAGTTATTGTCGAGGAGAGTGCATACATTCCATGCTCCTAGAGTCAGTGGGGAAACCTTTTCCCTTTGGGTGAATTTTCGTTGATGTGAAAATGACTTCACTGGGGATTTTGATTAATGTTAGGAGGATTAATGTTTGATTAATGTGCAAACTTCAACCTCACTGTCTTGTCAGACCTCATTTGAAACCAGTGGCAAGATGAATCGAGATGACTGGAAATGAAGTATGATGCAGTGGATGACGATGTTTTTCTACATGTCTCACCATGCCGGATGTAGTCTACACTACGTTGCTGGAGTTCGCCTACATTACCTGTTGGGCTGATAAACTATCATAACCTCATATGCGTAAATACGCTGAATATCAGACTTTACGTGTAGATGGTTAGATTGAAAACATACAACTACTGTAGACAGCAGAATGAGATTTTTTTAACATATCTAAAATTAAAAAGCCATCTTGCCGCATTTTATGGAGCAAGATGAAGTTTGCAGAAAGGGTGATAGAATCCATTATAAAATTGAGGGAGATTGTCACTGCAGCAGGTATAGCAAACCGGCATTGTGTAAATGTATGCTAAGAATAGATAGAATAAACAGATAGACCTAGTTTCGTAACTTTAATCTTGAGTAAAAAAATTTGAATAAAAAATAGTTTGTAAGTTGTTTTAAAGCTAATAATCTCTTTGTAAGGTTGTATGATTGTTATAACTATGTATATCAGCCTCTCCTAGCTTTAGATTGGCATCTGCAACTTCCTCATGACAGTATTTTTTTCAGATATTTTTAGTGCGCCATCTTACTCCAAAAAATATGCGTCATCTTACCCTAAATCTCATTTTTTTAGCAACTTTCATAAAATCTGATTTAAAAACAAAGTAGCCTGACAAGGTAATGTGCTTAAGAACTTAATAATACAACATATATTTTAGTTTAAACATTTAAAAATCATGATATTAATGATAACAGCAGGCAGATTGCCAGAAGTTTTATTAAAAAAATAGATCATATATTGTGAAAAAATATTGTTCTGTGTTGATGAAAATAGACTCGTTCCTGGCCTATCAAACTTCGTTGTCATTTCTTTGGCAAAGTGTCTTCTTATGCTGAATATTTTTTTTCTACATATGAACAGAAGAAATATTCTTGGACTCCCAAGCCCGGTGCATCAAGAATACCCTCCATGACATTAAATCACTTCATCACAACCGCATTCATCGCTCAAACATCACCCCTGAGGAATCTCGCGCCTTGGCAAATCTTCGCCGCTGTGATGATATTGTCATCAAACCAGCAGATAAAGGTGGGCCGTTGTGGTATGGCGTAAGGATCTTTACCTCCAGGAGGGTCACCAACAACTCTCCAACCCCTCTTTCTACTCTGCACGCACATCTGACTCTACTGTACCTAACCAGAAGGTGGTTAACAGCACTATGAAAACCCTTATCCTTAACCACTGCCAAGGCTCTTTATATCGGTCAATGCTGTTTAGGCAGTACTGTTTTCTATATGCTGCCTAAAATCCATAAGGCATCAAATCCAGCTAGACCTATTGTCTCTGCCTGCTCTTGTCCCATTGAGTGCATCTCAGACTTCCTTAACAGCATTTTCCAGCCCTTAGTCAAACAACTGAAGGACATCTTGGTCCATAGCCACCTTAAGTCTTCTGTTTCCGACAATTATGACACTGTTCATTGCTCATGTAGGCATGTCCTTATGTGGTTCAGATGCGTTCTATTTCATTTCCCAAAGCCACTTTCTCCATCGATGAGGCCTTTACATGTGAATCCCATAATGTTATTTACGTCATCATATGTAAACGCTGCGGCAAGCAGTACATCGGGGAAACCGACTTAAGATTGAGTGATCGCTTTTGTAACCATCTTCACGCCATTAAGCACATAACACCTACTCCTGTTGCTACACACTTCAACGGTGCTCTTAATATTCAGCTTACTGCAATCAGATCCAGAAACCACCGATGATAGATCTAGGTACGCTCTAGAAAATCGTCTTATTTTTTAATTGGTTACCCTCAAGCCTTTTGGACTCACATTCTGACCACTCTTTTCTCTAGAACTGGGTTGGTGTCATCTTGGTCTTTATTCATTTTGTTCTGTCATTTACGTCATCTTTTTGTTCGTTTCGTTTCCACATATATTTACATTTTTTCTGGCATCTCATTTCCATATTTCCGTTGGATACGTTTGTCAGTTGTGATAATTTCCATTCATCGTCTTTTGATGTTTTGTCTGATAGTTTATCTTGATAAAGACCTTTTGGTTGAAACGTTGAATACGTTTTGTGTATTGTAATTTGTATATTGTAATTTGCATGTTTTCTTGTGTGCACATCATTACCCACTAGTTTTATTGATAGTCCGTCGTGTCTGAGTGAAACTATTATAAAAACCTGTGTTTTACGTAAGTACAATTGTTGTTACGTTTCTTGCAGTTATCTTATATTGATTGTCATATTCATGCTGAGTAGTATTTTGCTAACAAATTGCCTTCGAAAACAAATGTCTCAGGAAAATCACAAACACAAACTAGAAAGATTTTAAGTCAAACAAGACACTAAGAGAAGAGGCAAAACAAGAATACATCACAGACGTTATTAGAAAAAGGTATTGGGCATACATCGGTCACGCACTCAGAATGAATGAAGACAGAATACCACGTCAAGTCTTTACATGGTGACCGAGTGGAAAGAGAAAAAGGGGAAGACCAAAAACAACAATGAAAAGAACTATTGAAAAAGAAATCACAACAGCTGGTATGAAAACGAATGATCAGAAACAACTGGCTGTTGATTGACAAGCATGTAGAGCTATAACATCTGCCCTATGTGCCAAGCTTGGCACAAGAGTAAAATGATGATGAGTATTTTGCTGGTAAAATACTTCTGTAGTTGGTGCATATAGTTAAATTTCATTTCTTAATCAGTTGTATGGAGACTGATCTACTCAATTCCTTGAACCATACTTCACTATTCCCTATCATTGTGCAGAGTGCATGGTAGACGAGGGTTGTGGTTTTTCCATTAGCCTGAATCAGTTCAACAGGTATATTGTCACAACCTGGAAATTTCTCCCTTCAGGTTTTTAATGGCACATCAAATTACATATAAGTAGAGTTCTGGTTCTTTTTCAGTACTATTGTAGGTGTTGTTTTCACAGTTTTTGTTATTTTCTTCATACATTTTCTTACAGTATTCCTTCCATCTTTCAAGTTTATCTTTGTTGTGTGTCAATATGTATCCTCTTCAAACATTAGCTTAGTGCAGATAAAAAGATAGACATTCCTATATTGAAATGTTGCATTTCTTGTTTCATATAAAATGATCTAACATTTCATAATGTAATATAATATTGTTCCATATTTCATATAATAATCTCACATTCTCATTTTTGTCCTCATTGATTCCAAATTTACCATTTATGTGATTGCATTTGTCTGACATTTTCAAGCCACATAAAAATCTCACTAAAGAAAACTCACTGAACATCAAACTTGTCATTGTTTCCGCTATAGCTTCTGTAATATATAGGTTTAGCAGATTTGATTTGTTTGCCCTTACCCAATTTCCTAACCTGCTGCAAGTGATGTCTTCATCTATCTAACCATTTGTCCACTGTCTTGATGGACATGAAACCAAATAGAAATACAAAACTGCTTGGATTCCACATAAAATCATGAAAGGTACTCATGTCCTCACATGATGTAAGAAGTGAAACTTGTACATTGAATGTTTTGGAAGGTTGGACAGCAATTGATTAAGTTGCTTTCCAAATCAATTGTTTGTTTGATCAGGAAGGGACACATTTGAGTTTGGATATTGTGTATAACCATTGCATCACAGAATCATTCAGCATTCATGATCTTTGTCCGCTGTTGCAAACTGAACACCTATCTGTCTACAAAGATTATTAGTCTCTTAGAAACATACTCTTCCAGTTTCATTGTATTTGCTTGTTGTCTACTGTACTTTTATGCTAAACTTTGTTGAATTAATTTGTCTTGTATTCATCAAATTTACCTCTAGACCACAGGTGGATGATGATGTGACTCATATAAAGATAAAGCAAGGACGACATCCAATAATAAATGCTATCAGTCATGGGCAGAAACAGTTTGTACCTAATAACACCAATCTCAATGTATGTTGTTAGCATAACTATCTTGCTTATCTATCTATTTATACCATGAAAAGTACCTCCTCATGGTGCACCCTGAAAATATATCCCATGGCTCATGTGGTAATCCTGGCTGACACTTTTACACTTTTACGGATCACATTTGTGACTGTGAGTTCATTTATTGAAATATATGAGTTCAACAATATCTCCTGCACCTCTCAGCCAATGCAGCCAGCAGCACTATCATCACACAGTGACGCAATGCATTCTGGCTCAGACAACTGGAATACTGTGCCATTGGAGGGGTGACCAATATAGATGTCCTGATATAAGTAGATGGCGCTAAAGTATATTAGTGCTTAAAATTGCACATTAAATACTTTGGGAGAAGAAAACATGCTAGATGGCAGCGTTTTGTAAGGGAAAAGCAATGGTGGCAACAATGTTCAAGTTGTCCAGCACAAAACCTGCTTGTGTTCGAGAACACACTACAGTTATAACATCTGATAGAAAAACGTCTTACCACAACAGTGGTGTTTCTGCATATGAAAGAAAGCTTTGAATACAGCTCCTCATTGTACAGGGAAAGACATTGAACAAAATTTGAGGAGCACATTCTGTTCAAATTCACTGACCTAAGCAGTGTTGAGAATTGGACTTTGGAAATTGTGGACAATGTAGGCAGGGAACATGTCCTTGTCTTTGAGGACAAGAAACCCAAGTCTAACTTGACTTGCTGTTGTCAAACATGGCTTATACAGAGAGAATTGGATTCAGTACCCAATGTACCCATTTTACACATGACATGTCCATAGATGCTCTGATCTGCCTGTATGCATCTTTGCAATACTGATTACAAATTGGGAGCCGTGTAGCGTAGTGGTTAGCGCACTCGCTTCGCATATGAGTGGTCCTGGGTTCATTCCCCAGTTGAGGTGGAAATGTTTTTCAGATCGCAACGGCTCCCAGGTCGACCCAGCCTTAAATGGGTACCGGATTAATCCGGGAAGTAAAACTGCGAGGGAGAGGAGATGACTACCGCCCTCATTTGCAGAGCCACTGAAATGTGAGATCGCTAACATCTCACACCCCTACGGCATTAATAAATGCTATGGGTTACTTTACATTTTTTACTATCTTTGCAATGTAAAAAAAGCTGCATATTATAAAAGAATGCACGCATTTTCTCTTTTACTAGATGCATTTCCATTTCTGCGTCATGGAGACATGACTTGATGAAATCTAAGTCATCTATTTTGTTTATTATTGTGGAGTTTATTGTTATTTGTCTCTTGAAAAAGGTTCCATTTGGACCAATACGTGGAGATTTGTCCTGTGTAGTTTTATTGTAAGTTTTTTATATTTATATTTTTATTCATAGGCAAGGTAAATGTTTTTAATAACGGTTTAATTCATTTTGCTTTACTATCTGTAATCTGTGCAAGAAATTTGTCACAAATTTCAAAATAAGCCAAATGGTGGTCACAATTTATGCATAATTTGACTATTGACTGTTTTCATTTTAGCTTATATGAAGTATACAAAATACTGAAATCCTCTAGCGAAAAGTGCATGCATTCCTGAATATCTTTTGTCCAGTGACGTTTTAGTTGACCTTTGCCCCTACTGCGCTCTATTGCCCTTCTCCACAAACACTCTTTCCATGCCATCGTGTCTCTTCACATGGCCGAAAAAAACGAACTTCCTTCTTAATATATAAATGTCCAAATGGTCGGAGGATATCCATCAAAGTGGAGGGTGCCGCAGTAACCAAAGTAACAAATAGTAATGCAAAATTAGATAAATCAGACATGACAGATGTGACTTTCACATTTACTCTTGAAGAGAAGATACAGATCTTTGTTTGTGTGTTGTGCTAGATGCATCGTTGGAGTTGAAAATGTTCTTGATTGAATAATGTATAAATGTTAAATTCTGTGTTTGACTTGGTACTTAAAATAGTAAATTGTATTCATTTGGCAAGATATATTCAAAATGTAAGATGCATGTGCCAACGTCATTAAAAAAATGCCAATCCAAAGATGGGAGAGACCAATATATGTGATTCTCCAACCAATCATCCAATGTTACAAATACATAATTAGCTTGAAAATCGAACAAACACCTTTTTTTCAGTATAGTTTTAGTGTTATATGTAGACAATAGTTCACAACGTAGCTATGTAAAGACAAGCAGTTAATCCATTATTTGGCAGTTTTTGTTGATTCTCTCTCGATTTTATAATGGTTTGTATAACCTTTTTTCCTGCAGATCTTTGCTCCATAAAATTGACGAAAATCCTGTTTTACATATGTTCATAAATTCTCATTCTATTGTGTAGATTTAATTGTAAGTTTTAAATACTCTCACTAATGCAAGAGCGATAAGCTATACTCTGATGACAGTTTGATACTTTACGCATACATGAATTCTTCACTGCTTCCAGTCACTGTTCCTGAATGTATCCCACCTGAACTTTCACAATCATGCTCATTGAGTCACTGAGTATGCAGGCATACTCACCGATAGTCTGTGAGCAAACCCATTGCAAAGCTTTGGTTACTGCCAAAATCTCCATTATCATGCTGCTTGTCGTCTTAGCGAATGCACCACTTTCCTCTCTAATGGTTTCCCCCACCTTTTAGCCATGAAGGCCCAGGCACTTCTGATGTGTCTCTCAACCGACCCATCTGTATATACAAGCATATCACCTTTCCAGCAATTTTCATCGATTAAAGCGAGTACCTCCGACTCCACCACTGTTGGACACCATTCTCTACTGAGTGTTATTATTACTTTGAAGGCTGTCGGACAATCTAAGGACGCACAACTCCATTCTGCACCAGGTAGCACATCCTCTAATCTGCACAACAGTAATATTATAAGATGTGGATCTTTGCCCCCACCTATCCAGCACTCCTTTTATGATTTTGAATCCCTATATAATGGGGGAAAAACGTCTTGGAAATCTTGTCAAATGAATTCAACACACTATTTTAAGTACCAAATCAAACTACACTTACTATTCATGTATTCTAAATTATAAATTTTACACATTTCTAAGGTCAATGTTAAATAACACACATGAATTCGTAGGAGTATCAATCAAGTGTCATGCCAAGTGGCATAGGTGATCTTGCTTCTTCACAAATCTCTGTCTCTCGTGTTGTTAATAAGTTCAATTGGTGACTTCTTTTTGTACTACAGTGACAACGCATCCAGAAATTTCTCTCTTTGTCTTCCGTCTCTTCTCCCCTTGATCTTTCTGGTAAAATAATTACATAGAAAATGGATGTGTTTTTATCTGTGTGTTGTTTGATAAATGGATATCCTCCTGAAAGCAATGGCAAACTGCAGGAGTAATGTGCCTAGAATCTGAATCATGCTTCAAGATGACACCGACCACATTCTGGTCGCGGTTCACAAAAATATCATCAAGTTGGCAATATAGAACATGAGAACCATGACAGATTTAAATCAATTAGAAAACATAGCATAGGAGTATGCTCAGTTGAAATTACAGAGTGATTGTGGAATTCCATTATAACAACTTGGTCTGAACCATCAAAATATGTATGTAGTAACAGAAATTTGATATATACAGTACAAACAATATATAATAAATATGATTGGGAATTTTGAAAAGTGTTGTTATGTAGGGAAGTTTGTTACAGAATGATGCAGTATAGTGGGATTCCACTGTATCATTTACCATTTCCTGCCTACATTTTCAATCTTGTATGTGAGGATGTCATCTGTATGTGTAATAACAGAAATTCGCTATATACAGTATGAATTAATAGAATAAATATAACTGGGGATTTTGAAAAGTGTTGTTATATAGGGAAATTGGTTATAAAAGAATGCGCTGTAGAGGGATTCCACTGTAGTAATAATAATAATAACACCCAAAACTTGTAATTATAAAAGGGATATGATTTTAACGTTCACTTGCCTACCCTTTTCAGAACCTCCAAAACCTTTGAAATCTTTACTTGCATACAGTACTGAGATATTTTCTCAAATCCCTTTTTTCTCAAACAGGTTGATATTCCTGAAACATTGAACCTGTCATATGCACTCCAATACAGGCCATACTCAGTCAGAATATGTATGCCTATCATAAAATAAATATTTTTTTTAAAGTTTTATTTCACTGATGATGATGTTCCTCCTTCACAAGCGAAGATGAGCATGTCATGAAAAAAAAACAATACATGCAATGAAAAAATGTCTTGAAAATGTCTAACCTCAAAATGAAAAAGTTTAGTTAATTTGTTCATTATTCAGTTAATTATACAAATTAAAGCACTATAAAATTATGCTTCAATCATGTAAACATTAGTCTTTGATTATTTAGGTTAACAACCAGAGAGTGATGGTCATATCAGGGCCAAACATGGGAGGAAAGAGCTCATATGTTCGACAAGTTGCACTCATAAACATTATGGCTCAGATTGGATCATTTGTACCTGCACAGTCTGCGTCTTTTGGAGTCATAGATGCTATCCACACAAGGTTAGTGTGGGAATACAGTTGTATAACACCTATTGTTTGTATATTTGAATCTCTAGTTGTTTGTTTGTTTGTTTTGCGTTCGCTCCATTGTAACCATCACGGATATCCGTGCGATTTCCGCCGGGAGCGTGATTACATTGTGCCACCGTTATGCGCCTTGTAGGCCTAGCACATCCGATTTCGGCATGTGAATCTCTAGTAATTATAATCAATATAGATGGAATCTTTTTTGTGCAAAGGGGTGCTTTTCTGCAAGTTTGATTTCATACCCAGATAAGTAAGTGGCATGCAATATTGTGAGAAACCTAAATACACAGAAGGGGTGCAGCCATACCTGTATAAAGGAAATCCTGTGGGGCTTCCACAATAGAAAGATCTCATTATATGGGCAATGTCTTCTACTGTAGGTTTGGTTTGTCTAGTAGATCATTGATTAAACCTACAGACTTTCCGCATGCGGATGACATCTAATAAATGATCATGAATCTAATATTACTTTACTGATCCATATATGATTCTGTATTAGCACTTTGTGTATCTGAGTGCAAGAAATCATGCTTTTACAAGCTTTCTTTTCAATCCAAATTGTGTCATATCTTGATTGCGTACGAGGAGATTCGCCGCCCAGTGTGCTAAACCCGAAACCAAACCAAAAAATCCAGATTTGTAATTTTCTGACAGAATGTTTTGGCAACATAAAGTAGATAATTCATCTAACTTCCTGTTTCTATTGTTTAATGACAATAGACAATGTTGTGTGATTATAAAATGGAAATCCGAGCAATCTGTAGGCATCGGCAAAGCGACATGACAGTGAATCAAGTTTTATATACTTTTCGTTCATTGTATTTTCAGTGAAATCATTATTTATTCGGATTGGAAAGTAAAAACTTGAGAGGTAAGTTCTTCAAATACATTATTTAAAATATACCATGAGGTTTCCATTATATAAAATATATAATATTCAAAAGATGTCACAGCTTTCGATCTATCAAAATACGGTAGGACTAGATCTAGATAGGTCTATTTCTTCTTAATCACTTTCTCACATCTCATATCACACACACACACACACAAACAAAACTTACACCAATATATGCAGAATTTAATTCTTTATTTATATGTGCAAATATTATTTAAATATCTGTAACAAAAAAAAAGTTATTGTGATTTCAAAACAGCCACCAACGATTATGTAACATTTCCAAAAACTAAGTCAGCGGCAGGAGAGAAATTACGTAATTATAAAAACAGCGTGCCTAAGGTTTAAAATTTTTACTTGTATTCGAGTACAGATGACGGCTTCAATGTTTTGGGCATATCAACCTGTTTGGGAAAAAGGAGATATGAGAATATATCTCAATATTTTCGTCTCAATATGACACCACTATGCAGCACCCTTGAAATTAAAAACAAAAAATTTCCCACATTACCATAAGTTTGATGGTTTAATTTTAAAAAATATATAAGTATTAACCTTTAGCACGCTAGTTTACATGTTGGGTAATATTCTTTCCTGCCGCTAAATTAATTTTTGGAAATGTTACGAAATAGTTGGTGGATGTTTTGAAATTGTGATAACTTTTTTGTTGTTAACCTTCACCGAGCCGATATGATATCCAGCCGCCGAAAAACAAAATGGCCGCGCGCGCTGATGGCGGGCCGTCCCACCCAGCGAGATTATCGTGAGATTTACACGTACCACAGTCAATGCACATAGCTGGGGACATGCGCAATCGAAGCCGGTACATCCCCCACTTCCGACATGATCGTTTTTGAGAATGGCTGGCTATTCGTAAAAGTTTAAGAGCAATTAATCTGACCACATCTGTACACCGGTACGATGCCATGATGATGGATCGGTTTTACAGACCTTTATTTCATCGTATTTCGAATAAAATAACATTGAATCGTGGATTGAATCATGGATTATTAGGTTATTTAGTTTCACAGCAGTGAATATACAGAATGCCGTGCTGGTTTGGGGACTTGTACGTTTGATATCGAATATTTTGAAGTGGCAGAAAAAATAACTCTAGGCCTAAGCTCAAAGAACGATTTTACTGCAAATCTACAGTTTTATACAGTTCCCCCGGCTATATTTTGATTTCGCAGTGAAAGAACATAAATACAACAGATTTACGTGATTTAGTTGACAGTGTTGCCAAGGAATTCGATATGTAAGGTAGTTATTTTTTTTTCTTATTTTTTCCCTCTTTATTTGTTATAAAATATATGTTTTTTGTGAAAAACGTCTTTACCACTTTCTCATACGTCTGGTATCACACACACACGTACATAAATTACACCAATATATGCATAATTCAATTCTTTATTTATATGTGCAAATATTATTTAAATATCTCTAACAACCAGAAAATTATCACATTTTCAAAACAGTCACCATCAATAATGAAAATTTTCAAAAAAGAATCCGGTGGCAGGGAGACGTTTCGTATTTTTTAATCTGGCTTGCTAAAGGTTAAAGATATTTAAATAATTTTTGCACATATAAATAAAGAATTGAATTTTGCATATATTGGTGCAGGTTTTGTTTGTGTGTGTATGATATGAGACATGTAAGACAGTCTCAAAGATGTTTTTCCACAAAAACTCATAAAATTTGTATCTTTGAAATGATAATATAATAATACGAAGTTTCTGACGTTATTTTGGAAATATTCTGAAGTGGAAACACTATAACATAGACCTAATCTGGAGTCATTTACGGTCATATTGTTGTAATTTTAGGGACTGAAAGGATTAAACCTACAGGTATGTCTTAAAATCCTTCTATAAATCTAGATCTAGTCCAGAAATGTATTGTTCGAACTTGGTTGATGTTTTAATATCAAATTAGATAAAGCAGCTTTGTGTAATTGATTTTTGAGTGTGATAATAACTTATCTCTCCATAAATAGCCATCTGAATCACAATCTATATCGGTTTTAATGAAAATATGATAAAACAAAAGTCTATAAAACTCAATTCAATATTATGGCGCTGCTCTTTTTTGAAATTGTCAACATATTGTGAAAATTTCAATATTTTATTTACATTTGGCACATGGTTGCCTCTAAAACTGCAGGAAAAGGTAGTCAATTGAATAAAATGCCAGATTTATTACATTTTGTAAACAAAGTATTAAAAATTGGGGATTTTTAATTGATTGAAGTGTACCCAGCTACAGTGGTCTACGGCGGCAAATATGCTTGCCATCAGCTGACAAGAGATGGGAAAATGTTGGTGAATACAGTTTCAGCATGCGTGCTAAACGTTAAATTATCTTTGATGTAGTTTAATGTGAGACTTCATTTTTATGTTGGTCTGCCAAGTCTGAGTGTGATATGATGAACAGTATGTAAGAAAATGCATTTTTAACATCATCATATTGACATTTGGAAGAACCTTGTCTTAGTGATGGGGGATTGACAATAGGGAAATTTCATTGTGGTGAAAGGATTACGGTGTATTCTAGACAAACAGACAAAAGATGGACTAGATTATCATATCATGCTGTGTAAGAAAGACTTCTTTGCAGCTTTATCAGAAAAAAGACTCAAGTAAATGAAGTAACAGGAAACTGGGGCTCATTTTGTTTCCTCTCACTTGTTACATGGGAAGTAAACCTGTCTTACATGACATTCACAAAGACATGTTCACAGATGAGTACCTTTTCCATTTATCTGTAAATTGTATTTTTATACATTTTCTTGCAGAATCACTTTCCATTTTTATGGAGTTTCCCTTGTCCTGGGAATTAAACCTTGAGTTTTTCATGATTGACTGGGATTTAAAAAAAGGTAAAGGTAGGTCCCATGGCATCTGCTTTCGGGGATGAAGATAACTCTTCATGTACTAAGCCGCAGCAACTATTAGGTGGGGTGGCCAGTTCCCTTCCTTGCTGTTTTATTTTTACCTTCCCTAACTCATGCGTCAGGTACTCATTTTACAGCTGAGTCGACTGGAGGAGTGGTCGTGTCAAGTGAGAAATCACAACCCGGACATTTTTTTTTAAATGTCCAGACGTGGTTTTGAACCTGGCACGCTGTAACCAGATGATAGCAAGCAAGCTCACTATCCACTAGGCTACCGAGTTCCTCAATTGGAGCTGACTGGGATTAGAAGGGTTAAAAAGAATTAACAATAACGATCATTTGCTATAACAGTCTAAATATCTATAAACTAAAGCATATATAACTTGTCTTTAAATTGACATATAGGCCTCTAGCGACACCCCCGGTTACCATATCTTTTACTGGTTTTATGAGAGTGTAACAGAGGATACTTTAATCAAATTTAAAGTTAATCATTTCAGTTAGGCTAACATATTTCTGCAATATTCTAAAATTCTCAGTGGATGGTCAGCATATGAGTTTGGGAACAATTCACAAACCATTAAACAAATCTAAATTTTGTAAAATGTTGTGTATTTACAAGTGAATTACCAACAAAATAAGACCATTTAGAATGTTCTGTCACAATTATTGTGGTCTGTCATTCTTCACAGGTAACAATATGTGCACAAATTTTACATTTGAATTATATGTGTGCCTATATTATTTTCTACAAATTTAAAATTGTTTAGCATTTCAAACAACAGTCATTAAAATTATCAATCTCATCCATTCCCTGCAAATTGACATATTATTATATGTAGTGTAGCATGGAGCAATGATGTGCACTTTTCACTTTTTTGCATATTCTGACAAATAGACTAGACTATGAGAGACCAAACTGGCAGCAGTGTGTAGCTTATCCATCTATCTAACAATAGTGAGGGAATTTTAACATACAATTGCGTTTAGTCTGCAGAATGAGATTTAGTGAACATGAGTAAAATGCCACCTTTGCCTCATGTTTTGAGGCAAACATGCGCAGGAAAAAACAGTTACGAAATCAAGAGAGAATTAACAAAAACATAAAAATAACCACTTCCTATCTTCACATAGTCAGTCACGACTCAGGACTCTTTCAACATTGTTTTTCCGTTTGAAAATCAGGCTTTCGTCAATTTCCACAATTTTGTCCATACCTCCAATGTGAGGGCCCTATAATTTTAAACGAGTTGACACACAAACCTCACACCAGCAAGCATTCCATTCTACAACAGTGTTTTTATTCAATTGTATGTCTTTGACACACCACTTTATTGAACACTTTATCGAGTAGAGGTCGCTATTTTTATTCACATAAAAATACTGTCGAAGTCGGATGTCTACTCCGGCCCACTTTTCAACAGTAACTCGCTTCCTTTTTTTAAGAACTTAATTATCTTTTCAAATATAATGTATGCTGCTAATTTTAAATCTGCAGTTTTAATTGAATTTTTTTTTTGTGTGTAAATTTCTTAGAGTGTGATGTAGTATTTCGGCTGTGTTTTTCAGCAGCAACATATGCAATTAGTCGGCGCAATAGTTGGTTGGTTGGTTGCTGATCCAGCTGTCCATGTGCTCATGCCCTTTGACCTAATGCCATTAGATGGCATTATATTGCTGGGAAGTCTGTGGATTTTCGGCCCACCCCGGGACAGAGCCAGAGAATAACTATCACACCTCCAGGAAGGTAGGTTTCAACCCATGCACTGCTCCTAGCCACTGTAGCCAAGATAGGGTTCACTGTGCTCATTCCCCACCACTACTTGACTACTGGTTATGCCGAACTTCTCTATTGCTCCAGACATTCAACCAAATGTTCAAGTCAAAAGGATTGTCATGTCCTGAGTCTCTATGATGGGCCTCAGCCATAGGAAAAACAGTGATGTCAGCTTCCTCCTCCTCAGTGCTGCACAGTACATCTCTGGCTCCCTCCCAACCACAGAGGGTGCATACATATATATTCAGGAAAACATGAAAAACATTTCAGCAACAAAACAAAATCGTAACTGTATAGATGACATGCCATGAAGCTTTTATAAGAAGATAACCTCAATATAACGGCATGTCATCCACTAAGGTTTTCTGTTGCATGGATGGTATGTCTAGTGGGTCATTGGTGAGACCCACAGACGCAACCACATGCGTTGGCACAATAGTCAGTCATTAAGTCTTTCAGAATGTAATTATTCCAGGATTCTGATATAATAAATTTTAGGACCACAACATGATTTAGGTGCAAGCTTTCTGAAGACAAAGTATTAGCTCTGTAAGGTCATAGGCTCTATAAGGTATCAAAAGAAAGATAATTCAATGTGGAATCCATACACAATATAAAAATATAAGAATTGTAACGATAAAATACAAAATTTACACCACATACAGGGATGTTAGATGAGCCGAAATTTTTTGGACATTCATTTTATTTTACTCACCTTCAATTTTACTTGTCTTGAAATGATGCTCTCCAATCTTACTAAAGTAGATGTCTTGTCCATTTCCTGATCATAATTAGTTTATTTGAAGTAAATCTATCAACTGCATAGTGTTTTATGCCATTTTGTGTGTTTCATGTCAAATTCCAGAACTAAACAAAATATTGTGAAACTTTATGAAATATTCCCACGTATTGGATTGCCAAAGTTAGTAGGAGAATTTTCATTCAATAGTATCATTAGGCCTAACTCTAATTTCTGCATAACATAGTGAAAGATTATCATTGCTGTCACTAGGCCTATCTGATTCTTCAGAAACTATTGCAGTGGGAAAAGTTTTATAATTTTTTAATTGTTATTGTTCCCTTACCAATAATATTAGGACTATTTCTTTTATGACTTTCAACAAGTCGGTAATCTCCACTGTCAACATCGAAAACACTGTTGTTTTCCGAAACATCACTTGAAATAATGTCTCCAATTATAAAACTCTCAAAGAATAATAAAAAGCCCAATGTTTGCTAAATCTTTGAGCTCTCTTACTAGTGGAAGATAAAGCTATTTTACTAATTTCAGAAAAGCTGAACCTACCTTGTTCAAATTTTAATTTAAAATAAATATGTCAAACAATTTTAATCACACAGTACCACGACGGTTTCGTTTTGTTAACCTCATTTTTTATAAAGTTTAAACAGCTAAATAAGTTAATACTAACTCATTTACGATTGAAACAAAGCAAATTTAGATGGCATATCTGCAAGAACAAATAATCGTGGAAACGTCCACAATGGATTTCTATCTGAAACGATTAATTGTTTTATGGGTGGAAAGAGTTAAGAGTCAAACGTTTTAAATTTTTTAAATCAACAAAATTTTTATATCAATTTTCCCAATGCTTTAAAAAAATTTAAAACAGACTAAATCTTTAAAAATAAAACCAATTTGAGAAACCAAACCAGTGTTTCAGGTATTGTTTACATTTTGTTCATGAAAGGTCTAATAGTACTTTCTAGAAGCACAACAAGCTCAAGATTCTGGTACTTTATAAAAGCAAAACCAACTCAAGAAACCGCACATGCTGCATACAAAATTTGTCCAATGGTTAGGTTATAAAACTGGTTCATTTGGGCAGGAAAACTGTTGAATTGACAACAGGTCACTGCAATTATTGCATTAAAAACAAGAAACCAAATATAAATTATTAAAAACACAAAGTGAGTATATTGAAAAGTGTGACTTCTGGGACCCGTGTGCTAGAAAGGAAACCTTTTCATTTTTACTAGCTTGCAATCACTTACACCACTCAAGGCAGGGATGGGAAAAATATGACCCACTGGCTAAATCTGCCATTTTTACTGCCCCACCAGGCTGATTTAAAATTGTTATATGCACTTAGTTTCTTCCTTATGTGCCATGGGCCATGCATAGAACAGAGGGTTTGATTCTCCATGCATATTGGTCCGCTGCCAGCAATTTTAGTTCTTGTATTGACTTGCAACCCATTATTTCTCCATCTTTAAATATGTTTTTAGAGTAGTTTTAGGGCTTCCTTGTTTTCTTATCTCATCCGGTGTCCACATGAGTGAGTGCATGATGGTTCAATCTGATTTCTTCTAGTCTTAAGATTTGTCCCAGGTAGCTCTATCTGCAATTTCTTATGACATTTGATATGTACTCTTGGTGTGTTCTATCTCTTAGATCACTATTTGAAACAAAGGTGCTCCATTTTATGTTATTATATTATCAATTTTATTATATGCACTGGTCACTGTCAAAAAACTGTCAATACTGCACTTTTCTCCATTAAAGATTTGCAGGGAGGTTTCGAGTGGCTTGTGTGATAAAGGCAGCATATCCTTGCTATTGCCACATCATGTTCAGTATGTAATTGGTCATTGTGCTAATAAAATATGAAATCACAATCTATTGCAGTAAAACTGTAGATGATATCACTAAAGAGTGATAAAAATTACATGATACCTCACTTCTTCAAGAGACAGTGTCGTCAGCACGTTTTAATTATTGACATGAGAGTCAATAGATGCTTTAACCTTTTTGGGGCAAACATTTGATCAATTTTTTTTAAATATAACAGCAATGAGTGACAAAAGTTTTGACATGTATTGAAGCAAGCCATTTTATAATCAGACTTTTAAAACAGCTTGCCAAATCTTCCTACAGTCAGATGGGACTCCCCATCCCAGTTAGTTAGTTAGTTAGTCGTCGGATCATCATCACTGCAAACTGGACACATCCATAGTTGCTCCGATCTCTCCTTGAGTGTATCCGCCATCACACTTCTGCTGACAGTACCGGTCCTATGCTGGTTGACCATCATTCTTCTGCGCCCTCCAAAATGTTCACCTCTAGCAACACCGCATCTCAATCCCTGATCTTTAATCCTAGCCATTGAAAAGGAATCATCATCCACATTCGTCTCACTCTCGCGTGTTATATCTCTTAAGGAGTTCAAAACGTCAGCGCGATCCATTGCCCCATCGCCCTTTGCCACAATCGCACACGATGCCAGTTGATCCGCTCTTTCATTCCCAGTCTTATCAACCATCAAATCTATCTGCAGTCAGATGTGGCTCCCTATCCCAGTCTAACAACCATCAAATCTTCCTGAGGTCAGATGTGGTTCCCCATCCCAGTCTAACAACTATCAAATCTTTCTGCAGTCAGATGTGGCTCCCCATTCCCAACAATCATGAATTTTGCTTGCAAACCAAAAAATATTGCCCACCTTTCTGAGTAGTTTAAAAAAATACAGAAATTGTGATTTATTCTAGTTTTTTTTCAGATCTGTATATTTCTGCTTTGTAAACAGAATCGGAGCATCTGATGAAATATTTCAACGGTGCAGCACTTTCATGGTGGAGCTACAAGAGACTGCAGACATAATGACCCAAGCTACAAAGAAGTCTCTTGTTGTCTTGGATGAACTTGGATGTGGAACAAGTACATATGATGGAGTAGCTATAGCTCATGCAACCCTAGAACATTTCATTCGCAGAGTGAGTAGAGTGGCATTGTGTCGATAACTGTAACATTGTCACAGTGTGAGTTCTAAATATGACTATATGAGTTTTACAAAATGACTACTGTAAATGTGTTACAAGATGTAATAAGTAATTTACAGTCACAAAGAATGCTGCCAGATGCAAAGAATTTCACACCACACTCTGACACCCCCCCCCTCAATGTATGCACCACCCACTGAGAGCCCTACCCATATAACCCTCCTAACTTAAATATATCAACCTCCACCACTGATGGATAATTATAGCTAAGGGAAATAATCAATGTACATATGAAGAACACAGATTTTGCTAACCCCTTGTAATTTATTTCTTTTTCTTTTCCGGGGGGGGGGGGGGGGAATAGACTCATTTCAGCAAACAATAACTGAAACTTCTGTAATTGATGAAGTAAGCAAAAAGTGAGGACACATGGTAATAAAGTTTTACATATTGCTGTTTTAAAAAAACACACAAATTCAATGATTCAATCAAGACATTATCAAACACAGAACACAAATGGCACAATAGATAGAAAAATATTCACAAAATCAATGTCAAAAAATAATATTCTGAGTGCAAGGAGAAATTAATGGTTATACAAATAGTAAATGATAAATGATTGCACAAAAACTGTAGGACAGTGACAATACAAAACAAAATGAAGAGGAAATAATAGAAGATTTTCACATAATAATGGAGGGTGTTGAGGATATGGGGACTTAAGGTACCATACAAAGATATATAACTGTTTTCACTGGCATACCAAATATTAACATCAGAGAAACATTATTTAATGTCAATGACCTTAATGTTCGGTGCTATTAAAGTGTGACGTAATAGCATAGGTGTCAATCAGTTGAGACTGAAAACCATACAAAAGGTTCGAAAACAACATAATTGAACATGAAAAACCATACACAATGTTGAGGGGGATTCCACACGCACGCACACACCAAAAAATGTTGGTGGTGTCGATCGACAATAGCCTGCTAAAATTCATATTCTGTTTTGCTGGGAGCGTGTGTGGGTATTCCCCCTCCTATCTACAACCTTGTCGTCAGGGCGTGTTGTTAGCCGTAATAAGCAGTTTATTATTTTTAAAACCCTATTATTACATTTTTGTGGAATGTACAATTATCCACATTTGTTTGTGGAAGTTTAGTTGTTTGTGCAGGTTACCCTTACATGTTGCTAAGTGTAAATTTCATGATTTACATTGACCCCCCCCCCCCCCCAATCCATTTTATAAAAAAAGGGTATGAATGACAACACCAAGCATCATAAACTCCTTTAGCAGATGTTTTTGTTACACACTGCCAATGAATACACAAATCTAATTTAGTCCTTAATTGAAAATAAATAGGTCATATTCAGGACGTAGCCATCTTTTTTGGCTGTAGTAATCTTCTAGGAATATGGACTTTTCTAGACTGGGAATATACTATTTTCAAATATATGGACTGTATTTAAATAGAAAAAACAATGATAATCAGCAAAGATACAGAAGTATAAGAGCTAAACATAAACATACATGGAAACAAAATACAACAAGTAAAACATTATCAATATCTTGGACACATAGCCACAAATGACGACAGATGTGAAACAGAAGTTAAAAGGAGAATAAGAATGGCTAAAAGTACCTTCAATGACATGAGGAAAATAGTAAAATATAAGCAAATTACAAACAAGTTAAAAATGAGAAGTATAAAATGCTACATCTATTCTATATTAATGTATGGCTCAGAAATATGGACACTAAATAAACTATTAGAAGACAAAATTGATGCTTTTGAGTTGTGAGCATATAGAAGAATAGGGAGAACATAATGTTAAGAGAAGAAAATAAAGAGGTTATTAAAAATGCTTTATATGAAGAAAGAATTACTAAGTGAAATAAAGATAGGCAAATAAAATATTTTGGACACATTAAAAGACACCTTATTGAAGACCTTACTTGAAGGTAAAGTCAAAGGAAAGCGAGCAAAACTGGCAAGAGGTAGGCAGAGATACAAGTGGGAGAGTAACATCACAAGATGGACAGGCTACAGTCTATCAGAGTGCACCACCAAAACAAGAGGCAGGGAATGTTGCAGACGACCTTCGTTGCGGAGGCGGAGCTTGATGATGATGATTATTATTTTCTAGGCAATTATAAATACGTTCAATAGTTTGCTTTTGTTTTTTTGTATGGCCCGCCTGTTGCTGAGATCGAACTCAGTACCTCAGCCGTGATAGACACGATCTGTACCACACTGTCACAGAGCCAGACCTAATATTATTAAATTATTTAATAAAGGATAATATATATTTATTACAGATCTAATATATAAAAAAATATAATATTTCTATATGCCGTAAATAAAGCGTAATGCTTTATTACCAACATCATATGTGACAGAACAAACACACAATCATGTATAGGCCTATACATTGTATTTGTTTGTTCTGTATTTTCCAGCAGCAGATTTACAACTTTATACCATACAAATTATCATAAAAGTATTATGCAAAGATAAGTCTAAAAATAAGATTTATGCCTACATATTTTATTAATTTAACTTTAGGCCTACCTACACTACCTAGGAGGCAAACAAAAACTTACAATATAAATTAAACGATGTATGATTGTATAGACCTAGATACAACATGTGTACTGTAGATACACTGTCAATGCATGTGGATACAAATTTCCTAAGTTCGGTATAAAGACAACTTCCCCAGCACAGAGAATAATTAAAGTACTGGAGAGGTGTTAAAGCAGTGCTGTCACCAACACTACTCCCCAAGACCAGCATCAAATGTTAAACCCTCACTTTTGTCAAAAATATTAAATAAAAACCCGCACAAATCACTGTTGCCACTAAAATATATGCGAAAAATCAGTGTCGCCATTAAATTTAGTATTAAAAAAACCCAAAACATACAGAACTGCAGAAATTCATGTAAAAACCCCGTAAATATCGATGTACGCCCATACAGCCGTAAATCTTGGGGAAAACCGTACAAAATATGGCCATTTACAGGAAATTGACAACTATGTAATAGTCTCCAACTTATGTTGTTCATCCATGACAAATGATGATGCCCATTAGTAACATCCACTTTTGAAATTCAGTTAGAGTTTATGTCCTTTACTATGAGTTCACAGATGACTAATAAGCCCTAATCAGCAAATGTTCTTAAACAGTTCAGGCATGGGATGACAACTGTAGATAGTATTTGATTTACCCATGACTTTCTTGCTGCCACTGTTGAGCTGTTGCATTTTCCTCTTTTCACAAGATGCTGCACTTTTTTTTTACTGTAGAACGCATGTAGCTTTATTTTGTGCAAGTTCTTCCCATGTATCTTAGTCTATTTCAAAGGCTTTCAGTGAGGTCTTTAACAAGTCCTATAGTGCTTCTTTTGGCCATATTGAGAACATATGCCCTTCTGCAACTAACTGTAGAGAAGTATCTTTAACAGGTGATGATCTGAGATGTGAAAATTATTTGCACTAAGGACTTGACTTGCACTCCAACTACTACAAAACAATCAAGCTCACAAAACTTATCACATCTTAATGTACATAATCCAAGAAATTTTAATCACTTTTTAAATGCAAGCATATTCTAACTTAAAGTGTTCATTCAGATATATGCTTCTAGGATTATAAAAGATAGCCATCAGTAGAATTCAATAAAATATAAATCAGCTGTTGACTTTCTTTTACTATTTACATATTGTTAGATCTATGAGGGGAAGTCAATAAGTAAGTCACAAATGGCTGGAAAATATAAATAAATATAATGCAAACATGACAACTATGTAATTTTAGATGACATTGTTTCTTTATTTCTCAAAATTTTCAACAAACATGTGATGCACTAATCCTATCAATTTATCAGTGTGGCAATACTTGCAGTATAAAAAACTTAAGCTTGCATTTTCAGCCACATTTTACTTCATGTTCAACCTCTATGTCATTCATGAAATATTTTCCACACGCAGATGGGCTTTGAATAGACCAAATAGATGAAAATTTGTCAGGGCTGTGAGGTGGATGCTCTAGTAATTGCATTTGGGCAATTCTGTCTTAGGCTAATCAAGCTGTATGTGCTGTGGCATTATTATGAAAGAACAGTATTTTCTCGTCATAAATTCTTGATTCCTGATTAGGAACAAGCGTCACAGCACTATGGGCATTCCCATATATGCTCTGTTTGCTGTTCCGTCAGCCATCTCAAAGTATATAATCTCAGTGCCCCAGTCAATTGCTGATTATACGTTCTTCTGATCTTTCTGGAGAGGGAGCACTTTCTCCCATTGCCTCTAGTCACACCCATTTCTACCATTCTCTGAATGTGTACATTTCTATCTTACGCAGCATACTTTGAGAGTCTGATAGAATCACTGAGTCTGTTCGTGGTAGCGTCGCCAGTTAAGTGAGAGCGGCTGTAACCGCTTCTATTTCCATTCTCATGCTTGATGTTGTAGTGGGGTACACAGCTGATTTCTCAGCTAATTTCTTGCCATTTTGGTAGGCCATGAAACCCCAACCACACATGTTTATTTCTTGTGTTACTGAACCGTCTGTATATTATTGTATCGTGTGGCTTTGAGTGCTGCAGTATGAGTTCTTGGATCATTCCCTCTGTTCTATTGGCAGCCCAGTCACGGCACTCTTCTCATCTGTATCATAACTCTTGTCAATAACTTTCTCTCTTTGCCAAATGTAACCCATTTACAGCCTTCAGCTCACAAACTCTGAGTAGGGTATCTTCTGCCATCCAAGACCTTCCTCTCTTGATACGCCTTCCTTTTGTGTTGTCTAGAGATTGGTGTAAGAGGTGATGAACATTATTGATGACCTTGAAATATTCTTTAACCTGAGCTATTTTAGGTCTCCATTTGATGCTCTGTAGGTCTAGGAGAAACCTCATGGTCACGATCTGTGTATCCTAAACAGCTCTCATGGGCTCGTTTTGAACTTTCTCCAATCTGTGTAATTGTGTTTGCGACAGTGTCAGTAAACCTAAACCATAGTCCAACACAGATAATACCACTGCTTGCATCATCTGAAAAAGGGTTCGCTGCGATATCTCTTCAGACGCCATGATTTTGACTGCACTGACACCCTTCCCAGCTTTCTGAATGATATTGTCCATGTTTCACGAAAGAAAAACTTCTATAAAAAGTGATGCCTAGACATTTCATAGTCTGCCCCCTGTCAATGTTGATGCCCATGCAGGTGACTACTGGTAATGTGTCTGTGACTATATTGTTGTTCAGTGAGAACCAGACGATGTTTGCCTTGGTGGGATTGATGACTGCCATGTAGTTAATGCACCAGAGCGACAAATGTTCTAGATTACTCTAAATGCCATCAATCATGTCTCTTCTGTTTCTGCCATGCTTGTACAGCAAGATGTCATCCGCATATGTTAGTATCCTGCCGGGTCCAGCCTCCTGAAGCTGCGATATTTTGTATGTGGCGATCCATGTGGCAATCCCTGTTATATAGTTCTGATCTCTGATGTCCAGGATCCCAATGTCAGAGCAACAGGTCTGGATATTAACATCATTGCTATCCATAGAATTATCCACAACTCGATGCTGAGTTCGCCATAGCAGATGTTTTAGCTGGCCAAAGCTGACTGTTGTAAGCATCTTCTAGGTTGACCATGGCGACCACTGTTTCCTCCTTTGCCTGAAATCCCTCGTGGATATCATAGGTGAGGATTGTCGCATTTGTAGTCGTGTCTCTCTCCGTTCTATTCATAAAGTTTTACTTCAATTACATCTTGAAGCATCAATAGTACTTTACTGTATGATACTGCATTAACATGGTTCCCTTTCTTCTAGAATTGTTTAGAAACACTCCTTAACTCTTAACAGTTACATGTCCATGAGCCTTATACATAAGCTTGGAAACATAATCTATACATTGATGCAATTTATGACATTTTAATATGTTATATCATATATAAATATAATATATATTTTTAATATGCAGATATTGGGTTTTTATTTTATGTTTATGTAAGTCTTATAGAAGTCCTATTTATAGACCTTTTTTTCATGAGCAGATATGATGTTAATTTTTTTTTGACACATTTTTTTCTTTTTTAAAAGCAGTTATATTTAATAATGTGAAATGTATGTTGAAGTAATTTACTTCAATGGCGCTAACTATGGACATCTTATAACAGATGTGTTGTATATAGTGAGAAAGGGGTAGACTAGAACTAATATTTTCATGTAAGCTGTAATAAGGATACTTGGAGAGGAGACAGACACCACCAAGCAAACATCTTCGCCCACAGAAATGTCACAATGAATATTCAGCACAACAATAACGTAAATCACCTCTTTAATTTTTGTCAGGAAAATTGTGTAATTTTCACTTGGAATGTGTGGACACTTCATGCGGTCGGCAAAGTAAAAGAACTAACACGAATTAGAAAGATACAAATTGGATATACTGGGTATATGTGAGATGAGATGGACATGGATAGAAGAAACTAATTCAGAGGAATGGCATAAAATATGATTCAGCAGAGAAGAAACAAAGCACCAAAGTGGATTAGGATTTCTTGTCAATAAGAATATAATTAAAACCATCAACAGATGCATGCCGATCAACAACTGGCTTTTTACCATATGCATCACTGCAAAACCAAAGAACATATCTGTTATTCAAGTATACACACCTACATCTGAAAGTGAGGACGATGCAATTGATGAATTAAAAGAGACAAGTTAAATTAGAAGAGACAATTAAAAACATTCCAAAGATATGTCTCCTCTTAATGGAACTTGGAGACTGGAATGCCAAAATTGGACTAGATGCTTATGAACAGTGGTCTGTCACAGTAGACAAATATGTGTTTGGAGAAACACATTATTGTGGACAAATACTTTTAAAATTTGTCAGTAATTGTAAACTAACTATTGCAAATACTCTATTTCCTCATAAAACATCCAGAAGGACCATGTGACACTCACCATAAACAGAAATACATAATCATAAAGACTATATTCTTTTTTCAATGTGATTTAAATTATGTATTAATCAAGCTAGGACCGGAACGTTACCTGAAGCAGATGTTGGCAGTGACCATAACTTGGTAATGGCAACGCTAAAACTAACGAAGCAATATCACCAACAAAATTACTCAAAAATAAGATTTCATCTAGACGTGCTGAAATGCCCAGAAACTGAGGGAATCTTTCAGACAACATTAGTTGGTAAATTTGCAGCATTAATTTTCAATCAAAACAATATTGACACAATGACAAAAACCATGAATGAAGCCATTTTGGAGATGACAACAGAAATACTTGGTAAAAAAGCAGACCACTCACAAGACATGGGTAACAGATGACATATTACAATTATGCAATATAAGAATAGATATTGAGAAGAACAAAGAGAAAGTTTTGTCTCTAAAGCACAATATAGTAAAGTGAAAAAATTATATAAGGTGCAAAATGAAATAAGTAAGAAAGAAATGAATTAATTACCAATGTGAAACCATCAACACAACTATACGACATGACAACAGCAAGGAGACATATGCCTTTTTTTTTTAAAGAACTGACGCAACCACAGATAGCTAAGATATTTATTATGAAGACAAAAATGGCAAAACCCTAAATGAAAAACCACAATAATCAATAGATGTACTGGATATTATAAAGAATTATACAACTGTTTAGCAACTCAAGACAATGAAATACTTAACAACTTATATGATTAAGAGAATTAGGTGTTCCTGACATCTAGAAATGAAGGTGCTATACAATCATTAAAAAGTGAAAAGACTACCGGGGTATATATAATGTCTAACATCTCTGATAATATCTCTGCAGAACTCCTCAAACATGGGGGCATAGAAACAGTAAATGTAAACAAGAAACAACGCATATGGTAAACAAAAAAGTGGCCTACATAATGGACACAATCGCTGGTTATACCACTGCCAAAGAAAGGAAATTTAAAATTGTGCAAAAATTATAGAATTATTAGTCTTATCCAAGCAAAGTTATGTTAAGGATATTGTTAAACAGATTGAAAAAAAAGATTAGAAGAAATACTAGCTGAAGAACAAGCAGGTTTTCGTAAAAACCAGAACTACAACATCAGCATGAAATCTATCACAACTTTATCGATTTCACTAAGACATACGATCTAGTATGGCAAGAAGAATAATGAAAGATTATGAGAAAATTTAGTTTTGACATAAATATAATAGAAATCATTGAAACACTATACGCAGTTTGAAATGAGGTAATAAAGTTTTGCTAATAATACGAAACACACATAGGCACAAACACACACAATGGCGACACCTATACAAAGTAGCAGATTCTGGATTCTTAATTAAAAACACGAGTCACAGCACTGAGGGAATTCCCATATATGCTCTGCTTGCCTTTCCATCAGCCATCTAAAAGTGTATACGCCCAGTGTCCCAGTCAGTTACTGATTGTGCATTTTTCTGATCCTTCTGGAAAGTGAGTGCTTTCTCCATCGCCTTACTCCCTCCCATTTCTATAATTTTTTGAATAATATTCACTGTCTCATTTGATGTCATCCTCATCTTCTCGTAAGGTATCCATGACTGCTCTAATCAATTTAATCCTGTCTCTTCTTCTTATCTCAGTGCCATTCACCAAGGCTTTACCAGCCAACACATTGACTCTTTCATTTCTCCTGAGCCCAGCATGACCTTGACAGCAGATCCATGTAATACTCTGCGCATTGTTGCGCATCACTGGGTATGTTGGTGGTTACGTTGCCAGCCTAGTGAGAGCTGCTGCCACCATGTCTATTTCCATTCTCATATTCGATGTAGTGCGGCATGCAGCTGACTTCTCAGCTAATTTCTTGTCCTTTTGGTAGGCCACGTAACCCCAACCATGCATGTTTGTTTCTTGTGTTATTGACCATCTGTGTAAATTATTATATCGTGTGACTTCAAGTGCTGCAGGATGAGTTCTTGGATCATCAAAGTAGCAGAAAGTGCTGTTCTAATTAATGGTTATTGGATCCTTTTTCAAAACAACTGCAGGGGTTCAATAATAATGCAAATATTAATATATTTTGCAGGTGTCAGCTGGTAAGGATTTTTCATATTGATACATATTTCAGGCCCCCTAAAGAATTCTCCCCCACCTCCACTTCCCTCATCACTTTTGTTTTCTTATTTTATTTTTTATATTATTTTATTTATTATTTAAAGGTCAATTGGTGTTACATCTTCTGTAATTACTACTAATAGCGATGTTTTTATCGCACGAGTATGTGTTATGGGGGGGATGGGATGGGGGGTTTCCAGTGGTGGGGGGGGCTGCTAAGTATGGATGTTTTTATTGAAATATTGAAATAAATTGTTAAAATTTGGATTTATGTAAAAATAAGTAAACAGCTATGATATTATCACCAGTGTTTAATATTTTCTTGAACACATCTTGCAAGAGACAACAAACAACAATTTTAATTGGTGGTCGCCCTCTGTGCAACTTGCGATTTGCGAATGACATTGATCTTATTACTGGCAGTGAGAAAGAACTTCAAGAACTTGAAAAAACTTGCAAAACTTATGGTATGAAAATAGACATAGAAAAAAGCAAAATAATGGCAAACAGAGATGAATGACAACACAGCTCCTGTTAACATCTGGGTGAATATACAGAAATTAGAAGATGTTGATACCTTTAAATGCTTAAGATCTAATATGAACAGTGATGGAAGCACTTCCAAAGTAATAAAGACTAGACTTGAAATAGTCTTTGAAATGTCCAAATCATATGGAAGAACAGAATAAGTACAGCAGTGAAAATAAACCTATATAAATCTATAATAATAATACCTATTCATTTGAGCTAATGTGAAAGTTGTACAATTACAGCAGAAATGGAGAGGAGAATACAGGCTTTTGAAACAAATGCCCGACCAAAGACAGTGTATTGGGTCACTGATGCAAATAAAATAGCGACACAACACATTTCCATTCTCTGCTCTACATCCTGCTGGAAATCTAGTAGGACCATTGTCCTGTTACAAGAGAGATCCAACAGGAGTTTGAAAATGAAAGCTGAAGAAGAAACAAAAGCTGTAGACGAATATTAAGTATCCATTATACAGAATATGAAACTAACATATATGTGAGAAGCAAAATAAAATCTCTTGCAGGCCAATAAGAACATCTCATGGCAGTGGTGAAGCAATGCAAACTTGTATGGTTTGGCCACGTGATGAAGCACGATTCTCTTTCCAAAAATATCTTGCAGGAAACAGTTATGGCTAGAAGAAGAAGAGGAGGTCAGAGGAACGTATGGATTGATAATATTAAAGACTAAACAGGATTAAGATTATCCACACTCAAATAAAGAACTGATAAACAGAGAGGCATGGCGAAATTTTTGTGTTATGTATCAAAGTGACATTCCTGTGACCCTGAAGGGTTATGGATTTGATGATGATGATGATAGTTGAGCGATGTTTTGTAGGTTAATAATTTAATTACTGGAAACCTTTCACAATAACAACTGCAAAAATATAATATTCTGAAACACAAAGAAGGAAAAAACTACATTATTGAATTTATCCTCAAATAAGTTTCATTTATCTGTGCAGAAAATATCCCAAAAAATTACCAGTATTAGCCTAATAGTCATAGAATTATTATCATTTTCCTTAATTATGTAAATTCCCATTTCTGCTACAGTTAAAAGTAAAAACTCCTGACTATAGGAACTGGTGTTTCCCATCCTCTGCAGTCTATTTCCTTTCATTGACGTATTCAATGATTTATAATTGTCTTTAATATTCTGTATAAATCCATTTCTATGTACAATTATTGTTTCATAGGTTGCATAACATAATCTTTCAGTACATAATAATTTTTAAAATATTGTGCTGTACATTTGGTAACCCATATCGACTAAACTGGAAAAAAAAAAAGTACAGTGGAGTCCCGTTATAACGAATTGGTCGGGTCTGACAGAATTATGTGCGTTATAATCGAAATTCGTTATATGCGTTTATGACAGTAATTAATATAAGTTATGCCCTTTCGGTTATTTGTTTCCTTGAGCATTGTTTTTCCATAACGTAATCACTTGCCTGTCAACTAAGAATAAATAATCAACTAGCACAGTACTTGGGAGATTGATTCTAGCATGTGATGAAAAATGTAAATAACGTCGCCTTTATCTCTTTTCTATACAGTAGAATCCCCAATTTTATTTTTAGTCAACCAAGAGAATGGTATTTAAATGTACTGTTAGTCAACTCTTATCCAAGTATCAGTTGTTTCTTGTGAAACAGATACAGATCTTCAGCAAGTCTCACTGCCAATTACATATACTTTCACAATACAGTAGAAATCTGATTATCAGAATCCCAATTAATCGAATCCCCAATTATCTGGATCGAATTTAGGAGAAATAATTTTAGAGTGAGAGCATTTGCGGACATGGTAGAGAGGTCCCAGTGCAGTGCACGTGATGAAGGACGATTCTCTTCTGCACATGCTGTTACTATGGTATTTAACTGGAGTTATTAATAGCAGCGAAGCAATTAGTCATTGCCCTCTTCTTCTGTGCAGATAGCCATTTTTTTGTCAGTTTGATTTGGGCTCTATTCAGTTTGCACTGTGTTTACTGTTGCATAGTTGCAAAATATGTAGTTGTTTACATATTACTGTACTTTTATCAATAAAATTTGGTTCATTCAATGTAGGATTGTATCCCAAAATTGTTAAATCCCAAAACAAGAAGTCAGAAAAGTTACCAAGAACAACACAAAGAATAAATTGGCAGGAATTGATGGAATAACGAATGAAGCAGTACAGATAGGTAGAGAAACTGGAGTAACTTAGTTATTTAATATCTTTAGAAAGGCTTGGAAAGAGCTGTTCCAATAGATTGGCAAAGAGCCACCATAGTACCAATATGGAAGAAAAAAGTAAACAACCAAGATTGTGGAACATACAGAAGTATCTTTCTGTTTAGCTATGTCAGTAAACTGTTCACTAGATTCATGAAAATGGATAAGACCTATTGTGGATTCAGTGCTTTGTTCAGAACAGTTCGGGTTTAGAAAAAGAAAAGAGTGTGCAGATGCAATATTTTGTTCACAACAAATTAGTGTAAAGGGTGTAGTTGTTGTTTTGAGATTCTTCATCTGCAATAAGTGGACTCATTAATGTATGTGTTAAATAGAGGTCACGGCGTGGCCAGGTGAGGTTTTCCTGATACAACACTGATTAGCAATCTGGACCACATAAGGACCTATAGACGCGACAAAAATCTGAAGAACATCTTGGTCCACAGCCACCTCAGGTCTTCTGCACCTGACTATTTCGGCACCGTTCGTTGCTCACGTGGTTGTTGCTACACATGTCCTTATGTGGTCCAGATGCGCTCCATCTCATTTCCCAAGGCTATTTTCTCCATCGATGAGGCCTTTACATGTGAATCCCGTAATGTTATTTACGTGGTCATATGTAAACGCTGCGGTAAACAATATATCGGTGAGACTGGTCTTAGATTGAGCGACTGATTCTGTAACCACCTTCATGCCATTAAACACAGAACACCCACTCCAGTGGCCAATCACTTCAACGGTGATGGCCACCGGGGGGGGGGGGAGGGGGGGGTCATTGACATTCAGGTCACTGGTATCAGATCCTGCACCACCGATGATAGATCTAGGTACGACCTAGAAAATCGTCTCATTTTTGAGTTGGGTACCATCAAGCCATTTCGACTCAATTCCGACCACTCTTTTGCTTAGTTCCCGTCGGATTGGTCTGTCTTTAAATTCATTTTGTGCCGTCATTTACGTCATCATTTTGTTCTTCTCGTTCCATCTATATTATCATCTTTGTGTACTTCCTGTTCATATCCTTCCGGTATCTCACTACCATTATTCACTCGGACACGCTTATTGTGTATTAATTTCTACTTGTGATATTTTTTTGTATTTTTATGTTTGTATGTTATGTGCGTATCCTGACAAAGGCCTTTAGATCTGAAACGTCGATTATGTCCTGTGTATTGTCATTTGTATGATTATATTCTGTGTTTTGTTGTGTATAATATATTAATTCAGGTAGGCATCCAACTGTGATAGTGTTTTAGTTGTTTACCAGTAGAACTTAATTACCTGTCTCCCACGTGAGTATTATTTTCACTGTGTGAATAGTAAATTAGTAAGATGTGTGGTACTGTATGAACAGTAAATTATTTAGATGTGTAGTATTATGTGGACAGTAAATAATTAAGATGTGATATACAGTGTGAACAGTAAATTATTTAGATGTGTGACACTGAGTGAATAGTAAACCAGTAAGATGTATGGCACATGTGAACAATAAATTAGAAAGATGTGTGGTACTGTGTGAACAGAATATTAGAAAGATGTGTGGTACTGTGTGAACAATAAATGCGTACAGTGTGTGGTATTGTTTGAACAGTAACTTTAAAAGATGTGTGGTATTGTATAGACAATATACAGTGAAATTCTATTATAACAATTTGGTCCGAATCGACAAAATATGTATGTAACAACAGAAATTTGCTTTATACAGTACAAACAATATAGAGTAAATATAATTGGGGATTTTAAAAAGTCTTGTTATATAAAAAATTTGTTTTAAAAGAATGCATTATAATGGGTTTTCACTGTATTAGTAAAATGTGTGATACTGGGTGAACAGTAAATTAGTAAAATGTATAGTATTGTGTGAACAGTAAATAATTGGCACAATTATTGTTCTGTTCTCAGTGCCAGTGCTTGGTTTTGTTTGTCACTCACTTTCCTGTGATGTCAGAGTTCCAACAAATTTACCCAGATTTGGTAAAGAACTTTCATATGACTTTTGTAGTCAGTGAAAATGACAAAGGTAAGTTGCTATGCATCAATATCATATTAGTGTTGCTTTTATGAGAAAATAAGCTATAAAGGCACATGTAAACTACCAGTACCAGCAATTAAAAAAAGTTGTATATATCAAGGGACATATTCTTTCCAGAACGTTGTCTTCATAGTGGATACTCTAAATGCCTCTCTGTCCTGGACAAGCAGGTCTTCATTGGCCATACATTCTTCAATTTAACATGTGCATGAGACATGTGCATACATTCTTCAATTTAAAAATAAAAGTCATAGTGTTTTAATCCCTTTAACTCAATTCCTACGTATGTCCGTTTTAACGTAGCATAGTCTCTCCCCTTTGACTACGTATGCACGGTATAACGTAACTCTATATATACCCTCCGTTTTGGCCTTGTTTGGTTCGTAAATAACAACTATTAACTTATTTAGCCATTTAACATTTAGAAATCTGGCTAACAAACGGATACCATCAGCGTGATCAGCAATCCCAAGCATGGTAAAATTATTTCAAATTATAATTCAAACAAGTTAGGTTCTGGATTTCAAAATTAGCAAAATGACTTCATGTTGCACTAGCAAGAGAGCTGAATCCTTCAGCAAACATCGGGCTTTATTATTCCTGAGTATTATAATTGGAGATATTATTTCAAGTGATTTCAAGGTAAACAACAGTGCTTTCGATTTTGACAGTGGAGGTTGCCGACTTGTTGAAAATCGGAAAAGAAATAGACCTACACCTAATAGATTAGAGGTAAGAGCTCAAAAATTATAAAACTGTTCCCACTGATATTGTTTCTGAAGAATCAGATAGGCCTAGTGACATCAATGATAATTTTGTATTATGTTATACAGAAAATATAGCTAGACCTAATGATAATATTGAGTGGAATAAAAATTTCATCTTTGAAAATTAAATACTTGGAAATATTTCCTGAATTTTCACAATATTTTTGTTCGGTTCTGAAATTGGACATTGTGCACTAAAAATAGAATAACACACTAGCCAGTTGATAGATTTACTTCAAATAAACTAATTATGATTAGTAAATTGGCTATCAATGCATGTACTTTAGTAAGAATGGATATCAACATTTCAAGACAAGTAAAATTGAGGGTGAGTAGAAGAAAATATATGTTAAAAAAATGTCTATCCAGCTAACATTCCTGTTTCTGGTGCAGTTTTTGTATGTTGTTCTTACAATTATTATATTTTTATATTGTATATGGATTCCACATTCAATTATCTTTCTTTTGATACCTTATATGACCTTCTATAGCTAATACTTTGTTTTCAGGAAGCTTGCGCCTAACTCATGTTGCGGTCCAAAAAGTTAGCCTAAAATTAATTACGTAAAAACCCCGGGTATAATTACGTGCTGAAAGAGTTAACACATAACCTATAGGTCATAATATTACAGCACAGAAATGAGCAATGATAACAGTATATGGCAGTTATAATGCCACAGAAGTACCAAGTAACAAAAATCTTAGTTCTCCAGCTCCTACATGTAGTAAGCCACACACCTAAAATATAAAGACTGTCAACTATTTAGTACAGAACTAATGGAAAATATTCAACAGATTTGGCTTTTATCTATGTGAAGTGTCCTCTACAGAACGTTGTCCTCAATGCCATTCTGTATGCATCTCGGTTCTGTGCAAACTGTACAGCTTCTTCCCATGTCTTGTTCAAAAGGTCTTCGATATCTTATGTCTATCATAGTTTTGGTATGCCTCTTATTCTCATTACTGGAAATTTTCCCTCCATTATAAATTTTCTTCTTCTTCTTTTGTTCACTTGCAACATGTCTATTTCTGCAATTCTGTCTCCTTAATAAAACTCACTGTCTTTTGTAGCTCATACAGTGTCCCATAGAGCTTTGATTCCAGTGTTGTTTCCTCTGGCCAATATATCTGCCTCAGCGTTTCATACTCAGAACAATCTTGAAGTATATGCTTGGTACTCTGTGCTGCCTGCCCATATGTGCACATGGCCGTGTTGCCAATCTTGAACAGTGTACATGTGACTGCGGAGTATGTTGTGTCCTGTTCTGAGGTGTAGAATTATAACTTGTTCTGACCTATTCATAATGTGATAGTCATCTTGTGTTGGTGTTTGTGGCTTTCTTATTGACTTGATCATCTGTTTTTTCTGATGGTAGGTGATTAGTACATCTGGTTGGTCTTCGGCAGCACCTTCCTTAGCAAGTTGGTCTGCTTTTTTATTTCCTGGTATTCCACAGTGAGAGAGTATCCACTGCATGGTTACCCTATACTAGTAAGACAATTAAGTAGTTTTTGCAAGTCTGTTAGTTTTCCAGCCTGGAGAGCTTGAAGCACTGGCCTTGCATCTGTCAGGAATACCACAGGCTGTGGGCCAGGATTGGAGTGCAGTAGTTTTCAGTTGCTACCCTAATTGCCTGAATTTCTGCATCATAATTATTGCAGAATTTCTCTGTTGGTGTTCTGATTGTATCTCTAGACTTGTGTGGATATTCTATATATACACCTGTACCTCAATTCCTCATTGCATTTTGTGCTGACCCATCTGTATATACTCTGACTCAAAAGTCTTGTGGATATTCCTCATCCTGGAAACTGAGGGTGACTGTCCTTCGCTGCACACTGTTCTGTTTTTCCTTGCTTAGTATTCCTTTCACGTGGGTCTGAATGTATATTGACATTACATGCCTTTCACTCCAAGGAGTTTGTTCTGGTACAGACCTTAAGGGGCTGTCAACTTCAGGTAGGTCTGTAAGTTGTCTATGGAGTCATTTAGCTTGGTGGATAAAGCTGCTTCTTTTATTGCCCCATTGCTAGATTTTGGAATCTTTCCTTCATTGGATGACTTGGCATACACTTAAACTTTTCTGCTTGTATTAGCACAATTGTGTCTCTGCATTCACCAAGAGTTTGCATTCTTCCCTGCTATGGGTGTTGATTTCCTTCCTCCCAGCATTAACCTGAGTGCCTAGTTTTGTACTTTATCTAGTTCTTTTAGTGTGGTGTTTGATGCAGGACACCATGCATTTGAACCATATTCCAAGTGTGGTTTTATGCCTTGCTTATACAGTTACTGAGTATATTTCCACTGGCTCCCCATGTGGTTCCACTTAGTTTTCTCAGGATAGCTAACTTCCTCCTGGCTTTTGTTGTTGCTTTGTTTATGTGCTGCTTCCAATTCAGCCTATCATCAAAAGTAACTCCGAGGTATGTGGGTTGTTTGTCTTCTTTCAAAAGTTCTCCATCTATCTTGAAAACACCATCTTTTTGTTTTGGTGAGAGGGTAAAGAGTGTAGTGCTGCACTTATCTGTGTTAACGCTGACACGCCATCTATTTGCCCATAAGGTTAAGGCATCAATAGCTCTTTGTATTTGTTTAGTGGCGACTGTCGCATGCTCTTCCGTGCACCAGATCACAAGGTCGTCAAAATACACTGTCACTTTGATCTCATGTGGTAGTTCGGCAACTAGGTCATTGATGTAAACCAAGAAAAGTGTGGGTGACAGGACTCCTCCCTGGGGGACTCCATGACGCAGTAGAACTTTTTTGCTCTTGCGACCATCCAAATGTACCCTGGCTCTTCTGTTGTGCAGGTATGGTTTTACCCATTTGTACATTCTTGAGCTAACCCTGCAATTTCGCAATTTCTTTAAGAGTCCTTTCCAAACATTGTCAAATGTTTTCCTGAGGTCTGTCCATGCTACTAGTACCAATTTCTTATCTTGGAAGGCATCCTTAGTCTCTTGAGAGAGGTAGACTGCCTGATCTTCAGTAGAGTAGCACTGTCTAAAGCCTTCTTGATGCGATACCAGAAGATTTTCACTTTGAAGGTACCACTGCATCCTAAGATTGATAATGTGTTCCATTGTTTTGCATAGACAGCTTGTGAGGCTGGATGGGCCTGTAGTTGGAGACTGTGCTGCTATTTTTTCCTGATTTGAGGAGTGGTATCATTATTGCTTCCCTCCATGTCTGTGGAACAGTACCTGTGGTCCAGCTTGTATTGAAGATCTGCAGTAGCTTTGCTCTTGCTGCAGTTCCCAGGTTTTTAATAATTTCATTGGGCATTCCATCAGCTCCTGGGGAATTTTTCATTTTGAATTTGGATATTGCATGCTCCAGTTCTGTCATTGTGATTGGTGCCTCCATGACTTCCGGTATAGGTTAGCCTTGTCCAATGTTTTCTGGTTCTCTCGAACCTCCCGTTGTTTGTCTGGGCTAACTTTGATGTTATTGTCTTTTGCAAAGGAATCTGCAAAGTAATCAGCTGCATGTTCACCCAGTTAAGATGTTTCTATCTTTGTAAAGTGTGATCCTTGTATTTCTCCCTGTACCTTTGTCATTTAGTTGTTTTACCAGTTTCCATAATTTCCTAGTGTCTCTTTCAAGGTTCAGAGACTTCTTTTTTTTTCCAGCTGCTCCGTCTGTCTTGGCTCTTTGAAATTTAGGCTTTGTTTGCTGATGTTTTGGTGTTCTTGGCTAGGTCTGTTCTCTGCCTGCTGTTTAGATGTTTCCATCTCATTTTGCAGCTTCTCCAGTTCATCATTCCAGTAGGATTTGTAGTCTTTGCGTGCCCCCTTCTACTGATGTCTTTGTCCATGATCATGTCCTTAGCTAGAAAACTGGTTAAATACTAGTACATTTTCCAGTCTTCCCTCTTATAGTTCCACCTAGTGAGTGTGCTGCTGTCCTTGACAAATTCATTGTGGATTTCCAAAAATACTGGTCTGTGGTCACTACCTCCAAGCTGCTTTCCAACTACACATGTGATGTTCCATTCAAGGCCTGGTGAGTGGAAGGCCAGATCTGGTGTAGAGGTGGTGTGCCATGCTCTCGAGTAGAAAGTTGGTGAGTCTGCTGGCTGGTTAATAAGGATGAGATTCCTCATCTCTCTTGTCCATGTGATCATAGCCCCAGCTCTGAGAGTGGCTGTTGAAGTTACCACAAACCTTAAGTCTCTCTTTTTCTGGAATTATGTCTATCCTCTGATTTTAAAGGTTATTTCGCTGCTGAGATGTGTTTCTTGAATACAGCATATATTAACTAGTTCTTCACAGATATTTATATTTTGCTTGATATTTTCAAACTCCAATTTTTTACTGTATCCATCTCTTTTGCTGTTGACACCCTCAGCATTCCAGTGCATTATTTTAATCGGTCGTTAGTTTGTTTGGCCAGTAGCTCTATTCCCGTGCCTCCTGGCTCCCTGGGGCAATTGAGAAGGACTTCCAGTAATTGAGGTTGGGCCCTTTTGAGGTATAGGGCCAGGCACTGACCTTGCCTGAACATCCACAACAGGCCAGGCACCATGACTATTAATAGATATAAACATGTTCCCATTGTGTTTTATGCGTGGCATCCTGATAAATTGTACGCCTTTTGGCTGGTTGCCTCCGTCTTCAGCACAATGCTTACTTGGGCAGGACTGTGGTCCTACTCGATTGGGAGTGCCTGACCAGTCTTAGTTTCCAGTCCCTGATGGCTGAACTAAGCTCCATCACCACGTCATGGTGCTGGCGTCGAAGGGTCCATGATTAATCTTTCATTGTGTCTTTTTATATGTGCAAATTAGTTTAACTTTGCGTTTTTTGATAGTTTTATGGAACCAATTCTGAAGGATAGTTTCTAAATACCATCATAAGAAGAAAGCTACATTATTTTGGACACTTAAAGCTACATGATCATATTGAAAGACTGATTCTAGAAGGCAGAGTGCCAGGCAAGAGAAGAAGAGGAAGATGATGGAGACATTGGAGAATATATGATTTGATTCTTGATTAGGGCCAAGCATCACAGCACTGGGGACATTCCCATATATGCTCTGCTTGCCCTTCCATCAGCCATCTAAAATTGTATACTCAGTGTCCCATTCAATTGCTGCTTGCACATTCTTATGATCTTTCCGAAGAGCTAGCACTTTCTCCCACCACATCTAGTCACTCCTATTTCTACTATTTTCTGAATATATACATTGTCTGATTCGACGTCGTCCTTGTCTTTTCGTAGGGTATCCATGACTGCTCTAGTCAATTTAATCCTCTCTTCTTCTTATCTCAGTGCCATTCACCAAGGCTTTACCAGCCAACACATCAGCTCTTTCATTTCCTCTAAACCCAACATGACCTGTACTGTAATTCCATGTAATACTCTGCATGTTGTTGAGAAGAGTGACATACTAAGTTCTGATCATACACTTTTCTATCTTGCGCATCATACTTTGGGAGTCTGATAGAATCACTGAATATGTTGGTGGTTGCGTCACCTTCTGCCACCATGTCTATTTCCATTCTCACACTCGATGTTATAGTTGGGTGAGCGGCTGACTTCTCAGCTAATTTCTTGTTATTTTGGTAGGCCACGTAACCCCAACCATGCATGTTTGTTTCTTGTGTTATTGACCATCTGTGTAAATTATTATATCGTGTGACTTCAAGTGCTGCAGGATGAGTTCTTGGATCATCAAAGTAGCAAAAAGTGCTGTTCTAATTAATGGTTATTGGATCCTTTTACAAAACAACTGCAGGGGTTCAACATTAATGCATATATTATATAGGTGTCAGCTGGCATGGATATTTCATATTGATATATATTTCAGGTACATATTTTTTTATACATAATACATATTTATACAATATTGATTAATACTTCAAGGTTGCCAATAATGATTATCACCACTTACATCAATCTCTAGACATCACAAAAGTATTCTTTAACCTGGGCTATTTTATGTCTTGCTTTGATGCTCGGTAGATCTACAAGAAATCTCATGGCCATGATAGGTATATCCCTTGTACATCCTAGCACAGCTCTCATGGCTTCATTTTGAACTCTGTCCACCTGTTCATGCGAGAGACTTTAAAGAGTACAGGTGATGGTGGCAATTTCTGTGACAATCCCGGTGCTATAGTTCTGATATCCAGGATCCCAATCTCAGAACTACAAGTCTGGACATTAGCACCATTGCTAGCCATTGAATTATCCACAAGTCAATGCTGAATATGTGCCCTGTTTTCAGACTTGTGTTGAAATCATAAACAATTGTTTTATATCGGTCGTCTGCAATGTCTTTCAGGAGGCTGTATTCTGTCTGGACCTGGTCCATTATCTGATGTCTTCTTTATGGTCTCTCTTAAAGGATGTAAATCCTTTAATGAGACCAGCTCCTCATCAGAAACATTGCTTGTTACCAGAGATTTTGTTAGAGTGGCCACAAGTCTTACGCTCATCAATATTATTGTGATGTGATTGTTGGAGGTATCTGTATAAATATGTCTCTGGCCAATGCAGGTCTGCTTGCCATGGACTGAAAGTCATTCAGAGCATTCATTATGAAGGCAATGGTCTTGAAAGAATCATCATCATCAAGTGACATATTCTTTCCAGAACATAGCCTTCACTATGGATCTCTTGAATTCTCCAAGGTCTTGAGCAAGTTGTCCCACCTCCTTTAGTGACATGCGCAGGCATTCTTGAATGTCTTTTGTCCAACGTCATCTTGGCAGTCTATGCCATATATAATCTCCTCCTGTAACACTCTCTCCATACCATCATGTCTCTTAATGTGATTTAAAAAACTAGCTTTTTTTTAATATGTTGTTGACTAGAAGTCAGCCTTCCTGGACGTAAGGTGATGATATGATGGAAATGAAAGACACAAGTCACCATGGAAAGCAAAAATGAGTCAGAGATTACTATGAGGAAGACCACTGAAGCCTTTAAACAAATCGTAAAGGAAGCCAAGAAAGGCGCTGGAATAATTTTGCACAAGATGTTGCTGCCGACAGTGCCCTATAAAAATTTTGGAAATTACACAAGGCAATGAATCGAAAAGTGAACACAAAATTAAACTTGTGCTTGAAAGACTAGTCGGGGCTTATACTAAACACAGATGAGCAGACAGGCAGCGCTTTCTTCAGCAGATACCTCCAACAGTTAGATCAGAACAATATTGATAAATGTAAGACTATAGCAGCCACTTTAACAGCATCGCTGGTAACAAGCGATGTATCTGATGAGGAACTGGTCTCATTGGAGGATGTAAAAGAGATCATAAAGAAAGCATCAAATGGTGCACCTTGACCCGATGGAATACGCTACAGCCTCCTGAAAGATATTGCAGACGACAGGCTGAAAACAATTGTTAATTATTTCAGCACAAGTATGAAAACAGAACATGTACCAGAAGAGTGGTTACACAGCTACCTTCTCCCCCTGGCAAAGCCAGGCAAAAACATCTCCGACATCAAGAATTATCGTATCATCACCTTACAAAATGTTTACGGCAAAGTGCTGGAGAGGTAATTGCTAGAAGACTGGCCTTCAATTTGGAAAATAGTGGCCTACTTCCTGACACTCTAAGTGCATACAGACCGGGAAGAGACACAACCACCAATGTGGCAATTCTCGCCTATGACATCTATGAGGATTTCAGGCTATATGCGGAAATAGTGGTCGCCACTATCGACCTTGAAGATGCTTACAACAGAGTCAGCTTTGACCAGCTGATACATTTGCTAAGTGAACTCAGAATCGACTTGTGGATAATTCGATTGATAGCAATGGTGTTAATATCTAGACCTGTGGCTCTGAGATTTGGATCCAGGACATCAGAGATCAGAACGATAGCACTGGGATTGCTACAGGGATCACGACTATTAACACCACAAAAGGAAGGCTTATCAAGAGAGGAAGGTCTTGGATGGTAAAAGATACCCTACTCTGAGTTTATGAACTGGAGGAAGTGGCAAGAGACTGTGAATGGAGGTGTTCCTTATCTGCATGTATTTGAAGGTACGCCCGTGCACTGCAATACTGTAATCTATGCTCAGCTGTTAAATAGTCAAGTAGGTATCGCATAGCTCTTGTCAATGTGTCTCTTGTGCATCCCAGAATGATACGCATTGCTGCATTCTGGACTCTATCCAGTCTTTCGATCTGAGTTTGACTAAGAGTCAGAATTGCCAGTGCATATTCCATCACAGCCACAACCAAACCCTGGTACAAAAGAAATAACAATCTTTGCTCACACTGCGCAGAAGCCATAACCTTCATTGCTGCTAAGCCTTTGCCTGCCCTTATGATAATGTGGTCAACATGTTCCCTGAAACTCAGGCTTCTGTCAAAAAACACACCCAGATATCTCATTTTGCTAGTTCTTTCTAAACTTTTCCCGGACAATGAAACTTGTGGCATGGGTGTCTTTACCATGTGATTGTTCAAGGAAAACCACGTCAGGAATGCCTTAGACGGATTAACCACTGCTCCCGTATCTCGACACCAATTTGTCAGTCTGTCCAGCTCCTTCTGTAGTTCCACGACGCACTCTTCTCGATTTCTGCCCTGTCTATACACCAGGATATCATCGGCATATGACATCGTTCTGCCAACACCTGTGATTTGATTGCCAGCAATATGTACTGTGTATACATTGAAAAGTACAGGAGATAGAGGCGATCCCTGTGGCAGGCCAGGGCTAATAACCGTTGGTGTAGATATCCAGTTACCACACTTAAGAACTACAACCCTGTGCATCAGGGCGGCTGGATTAACTGCAAGATTTAACAGCTGGTGCATCAAGATATCCAAGGACACCCTATTGTACGCATCTCAAGGTCTATTGCGACCGCACATGTCTCCATGCGCGAATCGAACCCCTAGAAAACATCCTGCGCAAATATGGCTGCATTCTGCCATGTCTTCTTTCCTGGACGATATCCTCCTAACAATGTTGGTAAACAATTATTTCTTTCAAGATAACACGATACCTTCCGGGCCACATTTTTTTCAAAAAGCTTGCCAATCGTATTCTGCATAGTTATTATTCTGTAGCCATGTATCCTGGTGTGGTCCTTCCCAGGTTTTGGTAGTGGAACTAAATAGCTGTGCAACCAGTCTTCTTTCACTGTGCCCTTTAGAAGGCTATTATTGAACATGTCCGCCAACTCTCCCAACTCCTCATCCGTTCTTCGACTAATGTCAGCGTATCTAATGCCATCTGGCCCTGGTGCTGTATTTTTTGTACTTTTCAGTGCCTTCCTGATTTCTTCAACTGTGATTAGCATATGGTTTTCCATGCTCAAGTTCTTACACGTGTCTGTGAGCGTTTTCCTGATTTCTTGATATGCCTCCACATTTCTCTGACCAATTTGTGCGGTGTAGTGTGCCAGCAACGCCGCACATTTTGTCTCATCTGTCTTCTGCCAGACGGTATCGTCGCTCTGGAAATCGGCAATAGTCACGTGTCTTGTCAGACCATTCATGGACTTGTGTAACCGCCAGAACAATTTTAGTGACTTTTCGCGTGTGATCTCCTTGCAAAATTCGTCCCATTTTGACGCCTTTGCTGACTTTGCAATATCTTTGAATGTTTGGACTAAGATATCTTTCTTCCGTTTCCATTGTGCGATCTCCATGGGCTGAGCCGCAATACGTTTCCGTGCCCTTTGCCATAGTGATACTGCTTTCCGTTTCTCGCTCCATGCCCTTTGAACCTCTTCGTTCCACCAGGGGGGGCCTATCCCACACCTGATTTCCCACTACTTGAGCCTTACGTTTGTCTTGTCGAATTCTGCTCACAACATCCACTCCTCTGCGATCATACTTAAAGGATCTTACCTTTGGCCTTATCTGCTTAACAGCTTAGTGCGTGTTCGTAGACACAAGTGATGTCTGTTCATAAAGCGATTGCACCATCCCATTGACGCAACGAAGTCCTCAGATTTGTGTTTCTGGAATGCACAATCTTTCAATATCAAGAGCGCCCTGATTCGAATATTGGTGCGGGTTATAATTAATCCGTTCTGTCTAGACTCCATTATCCATTCAGATCATTTCTTCTCTAGCGCAGGGAATGAAGCTGTACGCCCGCGTGATGCTCTCTTTGACCTTGGCATCAAAGACAATTCTTCCTTTTTTTTCCTCCATTCTCGCACTTGCTTTTCGTTCATAATGAAGTGGTGGGAAGCCATGGAATTGTTGGACTTCTCTGCAAAAGCGATAACATCCAACTTAAAACCAGCAGTATACGATGTTCGTTTCTGTCCAGGCATCCTTCTTATAAAACACAAATAAAATCTTAATGACAATAAAAATGTATGAACTGGAAGCTAAACTACTTGTGCAGTATTCTTGGCTAGCTAAGTCAGCCTTATATTCTGTTAATTAGTCCAGCCCACTGATGCCGCAGATTGACTACTGGCCCTACCCATTTCAATCGGCTCAACTAATCCAAGTTTCCCTCACATTATGTGATGCCATTCAGATAAGTGACTGAATGCAATCTTTCTTTATAGAAGATTTGAAAGGAGGTTCCAAATCACGACACATCATAGGCATTTTGTAGTAAAATTCCGCCATAATTGATTCCCTTTCCCAACCACTGTACATTTAGTGGAAGACGAGATCAATTTCACAATCCTCTGTTATGTTTATTTTATTACCGTATTCTCTCCACATGGTAAACATAACCAGGAACAAAGTTCAAACTCTTCTGTATCTTATAAAAACAAACGTGATCTCGCTGTCTTGCCGTTCATCGTTTCCGCTTAAACGTCACTGTCAGAAGCCGGTGACATAATAGTTACGTAGTAATTACTATCACTAGCGCTGTTCCGCGTCATAACGCCCAGACACCTAACACAGACAATTCATTCAGGAAAGACTTTGTTCCCCAAAGTCTGGCCACCTCATAAACCGTCTATAGCCACGGATAGGGAAGTCAGCCTATTCATTATTTTCGGATGTATTGATCCAGAATACAGTAGCCTACTGGGGTTTCATTCCTTTATTCATTCAAGTTACGTGAGTGAAGCAAATGAAAGGAATGCCATTTTCTTACAGTTGCAAAAGTTTGTGTTAATTTCCATTTAGCATGTCGGTTCTTTCTTATGATGATAAGTCCATTATTGCCGACATTGTTAAGTTGTGGATGTCGGTCTATAGTCGGATCTTAGACTTTCGCCACTTTCAGGAAGGGATAATTAGGTTCTCGGCCTACAATCAGATGGGTTTATATTCGGATCTTAACGGTACATGTTTTTTGCATTACGGAAGCTGTATGAAAAGAAGTCTAATATTAAAAAGTTGGAATGTGCGGATATATCTCGCCATAATAATCTATGCATATTATTAATTTCTCCTATTAGGAGCTACCAACCTCTAGATCACCTGAACTCACTTGGGGGCGGTACAGCCCACTTTGGAATCTATGGTCTAAGCTAAGGTCACCTGCCCAATTGTCCTCAGCTTGTACCTTCCAAGACCGTCCTCTTTTTATTCTCCTGCCCTTGATGTCATCAATGTTCCTGTGAAATGGGTGTCTATTATCAGAGATTTTATGCATATAGGCTTTCGCCTGGGAGAGAGAATGCATGGAATTTATTGACAAATTCTGAGCATTACCTACCTCATCAATGAAATGAGGTATCTAGTGCAGCCCATAAGAATTTCATTTCCTCATTGGGGATATGTTCCAATTGCTCACATTGTGTCTCTGACAATGTCAGTATGTCTAGACCATAATTGATCAATGAGACTGCTAACTGGTTTTACATTATGGCAAGCAATCATTGCACCAGTTGTGCCATTGTTTTGAGACCAGTGAGCCTTCTCTTGCATCTCTATATGGTTTGCTGAACTTGTTTGATGTGCTTGTATGCACTAAACCTAATCATGACATTTTTGCTGTCACCCATGGACATGTAGTGTCTGGGCCGGATGTCCCGCTTACAGGACAAGGAATGTGATGTGAATCCACAATCCCTCACAATCCAGGTGCAGCTGATCACAGCGGAAGCTACCGTCTGGTCTGACAGTAAGCTTCTAGCATATTGGCCTCTCATGCACAAACATGCACATAGCAACACCTTCTCATGGCACCCCTATTTTAAAATATTCACAATATTCAGAAATTGTCTATTGTCTGTTCCCAGGTGAATGATGGTTAATAGTATTCACACTTGCCATGAAGCGTAGGGGTGGGAGCTTAAGCTGTTGTTCCAAGACCAGATGTGTTGCTGCGGTTGCATTTAGTCCATTATTATTCAAGTTATCTTGACATTTTATATCCACCGTTTTGCCAGATATTCTTTTGTTATATGCTCTTATTGATATTCAATTAGGGTTCATTCTCACTAAGGTGACCATTTTACATGCTGTCTTTCGATTTGTTCAATACATGATACCAACTCTTTTCCTAATTTCTTCATTTCTTATTTTATCTAGTTTAGTAAACATTGCAACTTTCCTCAGGCACTTCTTTTCACATGTAACGATTTTTTCTCTGCTGTGAGATTGTTAAAGACCATGTTTGACAGTGGTAGCAAAATGTTGGTATATTAATTGTATATATTATCTGTCTTTTGATTTCCATCTTAATCTTGATCTTTGGGTGGAGAAGTAATGATGAAAGTTGGTTAAGTCACTGTGTTTGCTTTCGTACACCTTGTTTCTATTTCTCTGACTAGTCTTCCACTTCAGAAAAATACTGCCTAGATATTTAAATTCTTTGGCTTGTTTCACTTTGTTGTTATCTATTGTTATATCCATTGGTGTTGCAGATTTATTAATTTTCATAACTTGTTTTTGTACATTAATTTTCATGTTGTACTTCATTAATGTGGTTTTGCAAATTATCCTCATCTTCATATATTAGATTTAAACCTCTTCAAATAGTAGTTCATTGATTTCATTATTAAATGGCCATCATCATTACTAAATACTTAATTTTATGAAGCAATATGGATATATGAGATTCATAATATGATGTTGACAAATATGATATAGCTATATAAAAATTAAAAAATATAGTGTGACAAAAGGATTAAGAAAACACCTTTATATTTTTGTTTAGATGATGATATGAGTGGTTTGAAACCAGTTACATTCTTGTATAACCTGAGTGAAGGAGCTGCTAAGGAGAGTTTTGGATTAAATGTAGCCAGATTGGCAGAGATACCAGCTAGCATTTTGAACACAGCTACACAAAAATCATGTGATCTAGAGAAAAGAGTAACTGACAGAATGTAAGTTTTTAATCCTCTTGCACTGTGCTTTATCTTGTAAGCTCAAAGCATTAAGCTTATCTATCATGATGACTCCTTTGGCCAATCTCATGGCCACTCTCAATCAGCTTTTTCTCTCCATATTTTGTTTGTTGTGTTTTGTGGATTGTAATTGCTAATCAAGCTTTCAATTTATACTGAATTCTTTTGTTATTCATATAACATATCTTATTCATCAACTCTGTATCATTCTTCATCATCATCATCAGGTGCCATGCTGGGTGGCGTAGGCGGTCATGGCTCTCCACAGTATTATGTATCAAAGTCGTTGTTGTTTCTTTGCCGTGCCAGGTTGTCAAACTGTCTAATATTTTCTCACGTTGTCGCCCTCTGTCTCTGGTGCCTTCAATCTTGCCTGTTGTGATTATGTTCTCTAAACCTGAAGGTCTCATGAAGTGGCCAAAAAAAGAAGATTGCCTTTTTCTTATATTGTTGATTAAGGTCCGTTTCGCATTTAACTCTTTTAATACCTCTACATTAGTTTTTCTGGCAGTCCATGGTATTCTCAGCATTCTTCTGTAGAACCACATCTCTGTTGCCTCCAATCTCCCACTTTCCAGTTTGTTTATTGTCCAAGACTCGCACCCATATGTTAGTATAGGGGTTATATAGCACTGCAGAACTCTCTTTCTCACCTCTAATGACAAGGTCATATTACACAGTATATTTTTCATTTTTCTGAATGTTGTTTTTGCCTGTCCTATTCTGCATCTTATTTCTGTTGAACTTCTTCCATCTGCTGTTATAATTGTACCTAGATATTTGAATTGGTGGACCTGTTTTAATACTATATCATTCACTATGATCTTGCAAGGTGTGTTATTTTCTTTCTTTGAAATAACCATTACTTCTGTTTTCTTGATATTTAGGAAGAGGCCTTTCTCTTTGCTTTCTGTGACTACTACTTTAATTAATTTTTGAAGGTATCATTCTTAGCTTTTGTTAATTTTTTGGTAGTAATTACATTTTGTCCTTGCCTTCTAAATAGTGTTGATGTACCTGTGGCAGAAATTGAACTTGGAATCTGCCACAGCGCCAGTCAAATAGCCAGTTTGAAATACTTTTATAAAGACAAAATTAGCACCAGGTTTCACTAGTTGCAAGAAATCTTAAGTTACTTTCCTTATTGCAAGAATATAAACCAGAAGCAGTCATAATTGTTAAATTATGTATTCAGAACCAGTTAAAGATGGCACTATTGCTGTCAGGCCTTTTTAATCCAAGTGTTTCTACTGCCATACAATTTTGTTCAGGATTGATGAGTTTTGCAAGGGAATTATTTAAGAAATCATTAAAAATCAGCCAGTAACAAACTTTGAAACTTTCAGATGTTCAGACAAGATTAAACTTTTCAACAATGTTTATCTCATGCTTTTATCACAATGTTTCATTTTATAAATGATGTTGTCTAGCAATGTCAGTGCATCTCTCTCATTTTTGAAGTGGGTGTCTATCACTCAATCCTAGACCCACATGACTACCCGGTATCTCAAATAAATCTTTGACCATCATTACTTGAATCATTGTCCAATTCTGTATTTGATTCTAAGTCCATTTTATCACTATTATTCACTAAAATGCATGGTTTTGTATGGTGGCTCTATGGATCCATTTATGGTCCCTGATGTTCCGTTGGAACAGTGATCCAGGATTGTTGCGTCCTGCCAGGGGCAAACCATTTATGTCTGGGACCACCAGCTCATCGCTCTTATGTCAGATTTGTGGATTCATTGGCAGCGGTGGAACCTCTGGCATTTCCCGCCACCTGGAGGACAACTACAGGAGGGCAAAGGTGCAATGTCCACTAGCTTGCATCTCTTCGTCATCCATGGTGGTCGTTTATCCATGGTGGTCGTTTTACAGGAGACAAAAGCAAGGGACTGAGACAAGTTAAACATATAACGCATGAGTGGGGGGGGGGTAGGGGGGGGGACGGGGACACGGACATACACACATAACATTTAGGTAGGTAAGGCCTGGATCTGCTTCAAGTAGGATAGATTCATCACTATTTCCAAATTCTTGGTGAGGTCATCAGAATTTGACAACAGTTGTACGCAACAAGAGAAGAAAAAGAAGGAGTGACCTGGGTATACCACCCCCATACCAAACCATGAAAACAGGGCTATCAGTGTGAAGGTGTTGCTATGAAGATAGTTGTGTGTAAGTTGCACCTGGAGGTGAGAGGAGAAGAACAGACCACGCACCTGTTAATAAACACCTGAACATAATAAATCCATTACATGAATCACATTGCAGACACTAACGCACAAGAGGAGACTGTGGAACACCTACTACTGCAGTTGTATCATCAGTGGTGCAGGATCTGACGGCAGTGACCTGGATATCGATGGCACAACAATGACCATCACCATTGAAATGTATGGCGATAGGAGTAGGTTTTCTGTGCTTAATGGCATGAAGATGCCTACAGAAGCCATCACTCAATCCTAAGCCCATTTCACTAATATCATTTTTGTCGCAGTGTTTACATATGATAACGTAAATAACATTAAGGGATTCACATGTAAAGATCTCATCGATAGTGAAAATGGCCTTAGGAGATGAAACAGAGCGCATCTGAAGTACATAGGGACATTTAAAGCAACGACCTAGTTTGCAACAAACAGTGCCAAAATGGTCAGGAACATAAGACGACTAAGATGACTGTGAACCAAGATGTCATTAAGATGTTTGTCATATCTATAGGCAACCAGGGGAATGTCCTGGAAAACTGCACAAGTTTGAGGATCAGACTGGAGAAGGGAGTAATGCATGAACAAGATATTATGGACAGTAGAATTATGGGCAGTAGAGATATAAAGTAAAGACAAGTTTAACTCTTACCAGAGGAAGTACCCTGGGTATTAGTCAAGGTATCAAGGAGAGATACATTACGACTATGATACCAAGACGATGAAAAGATACTGTCAGGGAACAAGCATATACAAAAGAAATCAATTATATCAGAAGATCAAGAAAGTTGTCATTTAGCAGTGAAGGCGATGAAGGTGAAGAAGCTGGGAGAATGTCAGAGAGTTGCGACAGACAGGATGAGAAGAAGTGTAAAGCAGAAAGTCATGTACATCATTGGGTTTGTAATAAGCAGATGTACTGAGGTAAGGGAGATGAATAGTGACAACAATGTCAAGAAAGTTCACAGAAGTAGTAGAGATGTTAGATGTGAATTGGTTAACATTGTTGATAAAGTTGATGAAGCGAGACAATTCTGTCTCAGACATGTCAGTAATACCTATACCGTCACCAATGTATCTATTAAAAAGCAATAGAAAGCCGCCTTCATCGGTCTTCCAAACCTAATGTTCTAGATGTCCCATGAAAAGACATGCATAACTGGGTCCCATCTTAGTGCCCAATATTTACAATGCCACTGATCTGATCAAAAAGTTCCCATCAAATTCAAAAGAGATGACTGACATCTTGGTCTAAAATCACCTAACGCCTTATGTTCCTGACCATTTTGGCACTGTTTGTTGCAACCGAGGTCATTGCTACATATGTCCCTATGATGCGTTCTGTTTAATTTCCTAAGGAGACTTTCACTATCGTTGAGGCCTTTACATGTTAATCCTGTAATGTAATTTACGTTATTATATGTAAACACTGTGAAATTGAAAGAAATTGGTAGCATATCCTTTACAGGACTTGGCTATCAACCCAGCATTTGTTGGCTGTGGTGATTTTCTAGGCAATATAAATATGTTCAGTAGTTTGCCATTGCTTTCTGAACGGTCTGGATGAATTGTATGAATTGCCTGTGGCGGGGATCGAACTCGGTACCTCGGCCGTCACAGACGCCCTCTGTACCACTTCGACACAGAGCCGAACCTGTGATAAGAAGTAATAGGTGAAATTAGCTTACAATTGAATGACTGCTTCTGTAGGCATCTTCATGTCATTAAACACAGAAAACATACTTCTGTTGCCATACATTTCAATGGTGATGGTCATTGTGGTGTGGTGCCATTGAATCCAGGTCACTACTGTCAGATTCTGCACCATTGATGATAGATCTAGGAACGCTCTTGAAAATGGTTTATTTTTTAGTTTGGTACCCTCAAGCTATTTTGACCTAAATCCAGTTATTCATTTGTTTAGATTTTGTTTGGTGTGGTTCACATTTTAAAATGATTATATCAGGGAAAGAATAGGTATAATATATTGTACAGATTACATAGAGAGAGAACAGATCAAGTGGTTTGGCCACATTATGAAAATGCATCACGAAAAGTTGCCTGTACAAGCATATAACCAAATGAGATCAGGGTAAAAAGCCAGAGGAAGACCACGGAAAAGATGGATAGAAAACGTCAGGGACATCCTGTACAGACACTGCCATATTACAGCCGAGGCCACACATCTGGCTTTAGAACGCTAGCTCGAGCTCCAATCACCCCTACACTTAACAGCAAGAGTGGATCACAAACCACCTGGGGAAAGGCAATAGACACATTTTATTGCTTTTCATGTTGTTTTAAGTACCGGTAATTGTTTTTTTCATTCCATTCTCATTTCCTGTTCCCTTTTTCAATAAAACCTGCTTCTATGACTACATGTGTACAAATTTGTCATTGTCGTCTTGAACTTCATACTGTTTAAATGTCTGCATTCTAGTGCCTCTGTAAAAATAACATAGTTTTTACTGTTTTATTGTTTGTTCACTGTTTGTATTCTTGATAAAGACCTCTTGGTTGAAGCATTGAAAATGTCTTGCATATTGTTATTTGTATGTTTTCATCTATCTATATCATAGTCCGATGGTCTTTTGGTGATCAGAACCTGTGTTCTGCATAAGCACTATTGTTATACAGTTTTACAAGAGTATTACCTTTTATTGATTATAATCCTAATCTTAAATCGAATCTTGACTAGATCTAAGACTATTTATTGACTCACTTCACAAACAACTGTGATGTAAAATCAATGTGCGATGTCCATACCTAATTTTGCATTTCATATTGAAACTAACATGTTCCATAATATCTGCTAAATATATAAATAAATAAATGTAATTCCCAACAATCCCTAATTTTTAAAAAAAAACACTCCACAAGAATTTCACTAGTGGCTTCATTTCAATTAAATGTGCGTTGATTGCTCAAATTACAAATGTTCATCCTTTTTCTGTGTTTTTCTACACATGAGCATGTTGGATAGGAAGCTAGATTTGCTTGCAGTATTGCCACTCTTTTTTTTTCAGAAGGAAAAGTCAAATGTAAACTTTTTCTAGTATTTATAAAATTTCTTAGCTACGGTCGCAATGCTGTTACAACTATGTTCAGCAGAGTGGTTTTGTATTCACGTCAATGGCATGGAGAAGGTTTATTCATGTTCTTGTGCTTCATTTATTCACAATTGGATATGCTACCAAAAAATGTTCAAGATAACATTAACTGTAATGAAATAAGATTATCATGTCTTAGGAATTCTTATTTTGCAAGTAAGTTGACATTGTGAACCACTTTTTTTATCATATTTTGTATAGATTGTTTTATAGTTTTTATAAAATATAAAATAACTGTCAAATTATACCATTCTGTTGACACAACCAAAATAGTTGTTTCAGTTGACTTCACAATGATGCATCATTTGGCAACATCCATCATAAATTAAAACTATATATGAGTTCTTCATCAACCATAAGGGAATAAAAGGAAATGTAAATTAGTTGTGTCCACAACCTGTATTTCAATTCAATAACTAATGTCTTAATATCTTATTTTTCAAGAGAATGATGTAGTCCTACTGGATGACAAATTATCCAGAAAAATTGCAGAATCCTGTGGTCTTGAAAAGTGTATATTGAAACCTCTTCTCTGTTATGACATAATGAATATGTGCACAAACTGGCACATGGTGGATGAAGGTGCTATAGTATCATTACATAGTTTCTTCTTTCTTCTGCGTTTGCTCTCTGGTAACCAACATTGAAGTTCATCGGATTTCCTTGTAATGCTGGTTTCACAGCAGAGTTGCATTATTTTTCACCTTCTGGCTCACCACATCCATTTTGGACATAAATCTTAGTTTAATTCTGCATCTAATTAAATCAACTGAACTTATTTTAAAGACAATTTTGATTGCTTGCTATTTATCTATTATCTAAGAGAAGCTGTAGTCTCATTATATTTTTGTCTCAGTTGAAATTTTAGTTTGATATTTCATTACAGTTGGAAGCATCGTGAGTTTGCTAGTTTGTACAGATCAACCAATGATGATGTCAAGGCAGTCATGAAAAAGTATAGACAGTCAAACCAAACTGCACTGATGAGATAACAATATCTGACAAGATCATCATTTTCTGTTGAAATTAGCAGGCTTTAATATTACTGTGCATACAAATCAGTGTGTTTGGAAGGATTTTGTTTGTGTGTGTGTATGTTAGCATACATGTGAGAGAGATAGAGAGGAAGAACATTTTAGTTTATTTCACATTTTCCTTTACAGTATAAAGAAAAATTTTACTAGATGTCTTTTTCATTGTATAAGTTTGACAAATATTGTATAATATTGATAAACGATGTGTGTTTAGGAAAGGGAATTGGAAAGGGAATTGGTGGCAGAATATGAATATGTTAGTATATTGATAATATTAAATGATTTCACGTTAGAGTTTGCAAAATGAAACAAAAGAAAATGTTAATTAATTAGTGTCATTTGTGTCACTAACCTATATCTACTCATACTTAGAGCTATTGATATCCATTTTTCTAGAATGTTTAAACAAGAGTATCTAATTGTCTTTCATAAACACACTTTATTTGTTGAATTTATGTCCATAAATGTTTTAAAGTTATGTATATTTTTCAGAATGAGATTAGAAGCAAATGAAATATGAAAAAACTTTGAGTCACAACAATAACTTTTTCTACACTAATACGCGCCTCACTGTGAACGAAATGGAAGTGGAATTGGTCTATGATATTTTGAGTTAAAATAAAATTAGTTTTAGCAAACACAAATGTAACTTAGAGATTTATGATTGATGGAAATCAAAACAGTAATATCTGTGATTGATAATATCCGGTAGAGTTTCTGCCAATATTCTTCTTCCACTTTCAATATACTGTTGTCAAATTTTATCCAGAAGTCTTTGTAAATGGCATTTGAAGGGAGCATAGTATATGCAATTTTCTGAACATCACTAAGTTTGAAGGTTTTATTTTCTTTGCCACGACTCCCTGAATTTTAGCCAGTTCTATTGGATTTAAATGTGAATCGTATGGTGGTAATCTTATACATCTATGTCCATACTACTCTATAATTTTGTTAATGTGTAAAGTCTTCACTCTGTGTGCATTCTTTACCAATAATAGTAACTCTGGTTTCAAGTGCATTTCATGAAATGAAATATGTTCTTTTCTAAGCCATATGTTAATCTCTTCCTTAGTAGATGAGGTTGTAGGGATCCTATCTTCACATGCAATAACATTATGGTAGGAAGCGTTGTCCATAACCAGACAGAAGGTTCTATCTAATGATGGAAGTATAGTATTTTCTATCCAATCTCTAAACATATGACCTTTCATCTCTGCATGGTAGTCTCAATTATCGGAAGATTTGGAAATGAAAATGAGTTCACCATTTAAAAAAAAAACATTTTGTGTGCTACCTGCATGTGCCATTATTAATCTTTGACCTTTGCTACTCGTACAACTCTCTTAATAGTTCCAATCTCCCAAGTCTTTCACTGGGATTAATAGACTGTCCCATGACACTACGTCTACAAGTAGGCATATGTATGCAAGAAGTTTGTATCTTTAATTCGCGTCTATGTTCCAGCAATGACTCAAATGCAAATGCGGAAAAAAATTAATTATAGGATGAACTTGATACAGCAATCTCATAGACGCCTAAAACTGACAAACTAAACATTCTGTGTCTCTTTTTGAAAATTTTGAATGATCACCAGTCCTGGAATAGAATCC